>CM044318.1:86420000-86895000 GCA_024291935.2 Okapia johnstoni
CCCAGCGAGGAACCCACCACTGCCCAGGCCTGTGTCTCAGCGGCAGAAACTTTGAGAGGTCCCCCAAAGGAGAGCCAGCTGTTGTCCCTGAAAGCGAGGCAGCGAGAACGGTGTCAGAGGAGGCCAGACAGGGAGCCGGGCCTTTACCCGGCCGGGGGCTAATAGAACTGACCTCATGCAGTGCTGTGTGGACCCCGGGGCCTGGGGGAACCGGCTATTGGAACCGGCGATGATAATGCACAGTATAAAATGGACACACACGAGCCTGTCCTCACTGACATCCTTCTGACAGAAATAAGTGAAATGAATAAATAAACAGGCGACAAAGCTTCCGTACAGAAGGACTCCGAGCACAAGACGGAGACACTTTCTCCCCTGGAGGTGGGGCTGAATTCCCTCCCCTGGGAGTGTGGGAGGGACTCACTGACTTCATTCCCAAAGGATGGAACGTGAGTAGGGAAATGGTTACTTCCGGTGGAGACCCCAGCAGACCCCACCTCACCCTTGCCAGCAGGGTTTGTGTCTCCTGGATAAGGCAGCTGTGTGAGTCACGCACCCCCTGCTATGCCGTGTCCAGACAGTTCCTCACCTCCTGGGACCCTTCCCCCAAACCAGTGGGCCAGCGTCAGCATCAGATAGAACATCAGTCAAGCCCCAGGTGAGGCGCAGCCGTCAGGAGGGTCTCTGCCAAATGCTGCAGTGCAAGACAAGGAGTGACTGAGAGCAGGTCGCAGACGGGAGGAGCCTGAGGTCACGCGACGACCAAGTGCTTAGAGGTGGGGGGGCGGTGCTGGTGGGGTCCTGGGACAGACAAAGGGTGTTAGTGGAAAAGCTGGTGAATCCAAAGAGAGCCTTCAGTTTTGTTGGCTGTGTTGGATCCGTGTGGATTTCTTAGTTAAAGAGTGAACCTCTAAGTGTAGAATGTTGTCACAAAGGGAACAGTGGGGAGTGACAGGCGCTTCCTGAACTGTCCTGGAAAATATAAAATTATTCCATGAGAAAGACTTTCATTTTGCAAAACATGATTAAATGAGTGAATGCCTCCACCAATGAATTTGATGAGAATTCATACATTAAGAGGCCTTGGAACCTAAAATAAATGATACAATGAGCTTATTTACAAAACAGAAATAGACTTGCAGACATAGAAAACAATTCACGGTTGCCGAAGGGGAGGGGGCAAGGGGTGAATGAGGAGTTTGAGATCCAACATGTAAGCATGCATGCTGCTGCTGCTGCCAAGTCGCCTCAGTCGTGTCCGACTCTGTGCGACCCCACAGACGGCAGCCCACCAGGCTCCGCCGTCCCTGGGATTCTCCAGGCAAGAACACTGGAGTGGGTTGCCATTTCCTTCTCCAATGCATGAAAGGGAAAAGTGAAAGTGAAGTCGCTCAGTCGTGTCCGACTCTTAGCGACCCCATGGCCTGCAGCCTGCCAGGCTCCTCCGTCCATGGGACTTTCCGGGCAAGAGTACTGGAGTGGGGTGCCATTGCCTTCTCCGAAGCGTGTATATATATATGTGTATATATCTCTGAATCACTTTGTTACGCACCTGAAACTAACACAACACTGGGCTCAGTCGTTCAGTCGTGTCCGACTCCTTGCAGCCCCGTGGACTGTATTTCACCAGGCCCCTCTGTCCATAGGATTTTTCCAGGCAAGTATACTGGAGTGGGTCGCCATTTCCTTCTCCAGGGATGCAACACTGTAAATCAACTATATTTCAACTGAAAAAAGCTTTTAAGGAAAGAGGCCGTACTACGGGAGAGGAGGTGGGCGGTGTGGAGCCTAAATGTGGAATTTGCGAAGCGTAACTTGTTCATGCTCACTAACCATGCCTGGTTACCATCTCCAGTATCTACTGGTCATCAAGAAACTCTCTCTAAATATAATAGCGGAGATAATCTTGCTGACTGGCCCTAGAAAACTTTTGTGTGCTGCGTGATACAGATGGCAGATCAGGCTGCATCTTTAACCAGTGTTCAGATGAATAGACTGACCTTAAACAGTCTCTTCTAACCCAGCCAGAGGAAGCAGCAGCAGGCTGCCCACCACGTGCGGCTGGTCTAGGAAGGCGTTTTCTCTGTTCTGCATAGAAATGGGAACTGGCGATTCTGGAAAGACTGGGTGTGATACTTCTCAGGATTCCGTTCAGCATGTGATGAAAATCCCTGTTCATCACACACTAAATGCACATAGGAAGACCCTGAAGACAGGGAGAAGAAGACAGGCCAGTCAGAGACCCTCAAGACCCAAGGAATAACTTGATGATGAGTTTCCTGGGTTTTCCTTCAGCCTCATGTGCCCCAGGCTGAACACAGGAGAAACCAGAAACCCCAAAATGCCAATAAGCACAGATAAAAAAAATCCGACTAGAACCTGCTATTGAGCTAAAAGACCAGGAATGGGGTGGGTTTGAAGACAAAATTATGAGGCCAAATGCTGGTGAGGATGTAGGGACTAGGTCACTTAAGTCCTGGAAATTACTTTGGCAGCTTCTTTAAAAGCTGACTATACGACACCTTTACATATGACTGAGCCTTTTCTCCCAGGAAAATAAAAATTATGACCACACAAAATCCCGTACTCAATAGTTTAGAGTGGTTTGCTTTATGATAAACAGAAAACTGGAAACAGTCAAATGCCCCTCAATAAGAAAATAATTATACCATATACTGCTTGGCCATAATGAGGAAATGGGTGGAGATTACATTCCACCATCAGACAAACCGCAGTCACCTCAATCAAGGGAATGTGTGAGTCACTCAGTCGTGTCCAGCTGTTTGTGACCCCATGGACTATAGCCCTCCAGTCTCCTCCACCCATGGCATTCTCCAGGCAAGAACACTGGAGTGGGTAGCCATTCCCTTCTCCAGGGGATCTTCCCAACCCAGGGATTGAACCTAGGTCTCTTGTGCCTGCTGCATTGCAGGCAGATTCTTTACCATCTGAGCCACTGGAGAAGTCTCAAACAAGGGAGGCACGTGGCAACTTGATTCGTGGGCTGCACAGTCCTGCTGCCTCTCAAGGGCGCTTGAAGTTCATCTGCAGTTCAAGGTCTCATCCTCAGCTCCTTGGGCCTGTCGCCGTTCAGGTAAGTGTTACTTAACACAAAGAAACAGCCCACATCTGTGCGTCTGGAAGCAGAGACCAGGGAGACTGTGGTCCTTTGTACAGAAAAACTGCAGAGCAAGAAAGAAACACATCCCTTAGTCTTCTCAAATTCTAGACAAATGAACATTACTCTGCCTAGAAATGCAGCCTCCTGGAAGGATTTCTGGGCATAAAAGGTGTGTTTATATAAAGCAGCTATAATTTAGGAGGAAGCCAGCGATCCTAGCAGACTTCTATGTTCTTTCAGGCTTGGGAAACATGTAATTAACATCTGGGCTGAGACCACACCCTAGGACATGTGTGTTTGGAATTCAGACACGAGCCCGGGATGCTGAGTGCCGGCTCCCCAGCAGGGATGGGAAGGGTGAAGGGGGGGAGGACCCGAACCGGCCCTCACGGTGTGGGTTCCCCAGCGCAGCTTAACAGGGCCCCAGGACACAGGCTTGTGGCTTCGAGCTGCGCACCGCCATCACCTCACTGTTCTGGGGTCGGAGTCCACAGTGGACGCCCTGACACCGGCATCAGTGGGCTTCCTTCTGGAGGTGCTGAAGGAGAGCCCGGCTTCTTGATTTTTAGCTCAGAGAAGCTACCCATGCTCCGTGGCTCGCGGGCCCTCCCTGCAGGGGTGGGTCGCATCCTCACGCTGCCCTGTCCCTGGTTCTCCTTCTTCTGCCTCCTCTCCATTGAAGGACCCACCTGGATGATCCTGGACAATCTCCCCACCCAAGACCCTCTAATCAGCCACCTACATCCACAAACATCCATCCTTTCCCTTGGCCAGGCAAGGCGGGTTATTCACAGGCTCCAGGAATCCGGGCGAGAACATCCTTGGGGACGTCGCTCCACTGACCACACTGGCCTCGCCGATTACGGCCGCCCTGCACATCCAGCCCCAGCGGTTCCGGGCCCACCACCTGCAGTTCCTGCTCTGTCAGGGCATGGCTGCTGTGGGCTGGTGGAATCGGGTTTCCGTTTATTTCTCTAAATCACATGTGGAGCACTCAGCACACACCCAGTAAGGCCTCACGTGCCTTCCTTGAACGCCCCTGTGAAGGCTGCAAACGTCATCCCCATTTTACAGATGAGGACGGTGAGGCCCAGAGAGGCTTATTCATGTGGCTGAGCTGGGACTCACGGGTGGGCCGGGCCCATGCCCAGGGCTCCTCCTCCTCACCTGCAAACTTGCTGGAGACACAGATGGAGCCGTGAGTGTGTTTCTACCCTGTGAGGAGCAGGCCCTAAGATGCGTCAGGCTCAGATTCTAATCAATAGCGGAAATCTGATGGGCGGAGTCAGCCAGCCTAGCCAAGAGGCGCACGGGGTGCTAGGTGGCGCTGGCCAGGCCAGCAGGGCGGCTCACTTGCCTGGCTCCCTGTCACCGGGACGTGGGCCCCATGTCCCATGTCCCAGGGGGCTGGAGAATTGTATCATCTGCAGAAGGCTGTGCGTGGTGGGGGGGACTGCCCATGATCACTTGACTTCCACAGGTGCCTCTGGCCCCCTGCCCACCTGGTTGGTCTGGAGTTGGGGTCAGTGGTTGGGGTCAGCGGTAGGGTGGAGCGGATTTGGAGGGGGGCAGAGGCCGGACTCTGAGTCGTGGTGACCGAGGACAGTGAGCGGATGTCCAGCTCCTGAGACAGGTGCTTGGGGAGCAGAGCGTGGTCTCAGGGGCCCTTGTCTTGCTGTGCCCACAGCTCAACCAGGGCCTTGCTTAGGGGTTGGGATTTGATAGACACGGTGGTGGAAATCTCTGGCTCTGGGTGCTGAGAACAAAGAGAAATCGCGTGTCTTCACCTGGATTTGCAAGGGGTAAAAGCAGTGGGGCTGCTTTGCTGGGCTGAAGACAAGGTGGGGTGGTTGAGGGGGTCGGGGAACACCTGGAGGGGCTGGAAAGGGTGCTGGGAAAGGGGCTCGGGGGCCCAGGGACAGCGCTGAGGTGGGGCCTTGAGGGCCAGCGGGGGGCCGAAAGGAGGAGGGGCGGGGCTGGGCCGGGAGGGGAGGCTCCTCTCTGGGTGGCAGCAATGTGAGTATCTGAAATCTGCTCCCCAGGGCTGACCCTGGGGGGCGGCTCTGCTCTGTCTCACACTAGTGCGCACCCCAGCCGGGCGGGTCCTCCACATGTGTGGGGGGGTGCAGAAGAGGCAGGGTCCATCCAAGGCCCCAGGGTCCCCGCAGGGAGCAGGGTCCTCCCACCAGCTGGTCTGCTCTGAGCCGCCCTCCTGGAGCTGGTCCCCCCTCCCTCCCCCCAGCCCCAGGCTGTGGGGCCAGGACACTTGGGAGAAGCAATGTCCAGGTAGATGCTGCAGGCCGCCCTGTGGGACCCACCCAGGCCCGCTCCTGAGATAGCGTGGCCTCCCTGGAAGGAGCTAGGGCACCAAGGGGCCGTTGGCCCTTTCCTGCTGGCGAGGGAGCTCCGGGGGCACTGCACCCTGCGGAGTGGAGCCGGACACCCTCACTTCTGGCCACAGAGTCTTCCCACCCCGGCCGGCTGGGTCCGAGGAGCCCGCAGCATCTCCCTGATGCCCATAGGGCGGGCCCTTCTTGCTGATTTAGGGGGACCCTGCCACTGATTCGGGGACCCTGCTGTGGATCCAATTGACCCTGCTGCTGATTCAGGGGACTCTGCCACAGAAGCTCAGAGCACCCCACAGTGAGGATGCTGATAGAGGCGGACAGTTGGCCCCAGGAGGACACGCCCAGAGGTGAGTGCTGAGTCCCCACCGTGTCCTCAAGGGCGATGCTCTGACCCAGCGGGAGATGGCCAGCCCCCTCGGGGCTGACGTAAGGCCTGCTCTGTCTCCTGGGCCATCAGCACCATCTTTGTGGGGATGTGGTCCTGACCTCGGCCTCATCTGTCTGGGGCTGGAGGCGTCTTCCCTCTGCTCATGACAATGGTGCAGACAGAGGAGGACTCATGGCTGAGCTTGACTCCGGCCTCATTTCCCCAGAGCCTGCGTGGAGACGTGGGCACTGCCTTCTGGGCACCCGTATAGAATTCCCCCTCCACACTGGTTCTGGTCGTGGACCACACTGCCAGCACGCATGCTGACCGGTTCAGTCTCTTTGCTATGTTGCCACCTTTCCATAATATATAAACCACAGGTTCACATGGACTTTTTCGTGCTGCCACATGAAGTATACTTGTCAAGGCAGGAAGAGGGACATCAGTTCAGTTCAGTCACTCAGTCGTGTCCGACTCTTTGTGACCCCCTGGACTGCAACACACCAGGCTTCCTTGTCCATCACCAACTCCCAGAGTTTACCCAAATGTCCATTGAGTCGGTGAAGCCATCCAACAATCTCATCCTCTGTCGTCCCCTTCTCCTCCTGCCCCCAATCCTTCCCAGCATCAGAGTCTTTTCCAATGAGTCAGCTTTTCTCATGAGGTGGCCAAAGAATTGGAGTTTCAGCTTCAACATCAGTCTTTCCAAAGAACACCCAGGACTGATTTCCTTTAGGATGGACTGGTTGGATCTCCTTACAGTCCAAGAGACTCTCAAGAGTCTCCTCCAAAACCACAATTCAAAAGCATCCATTCTTCGGTGCTCAGCTTTCTTTATGGTCCAACTCTCACATCCATACATGACCACACATAGGATAGTGTAATTTGTTAGGTTGATGTCTAACTTCCAAATGCTTAGAATATGATTTGTGGCCTCTGTCTGTCCCGGCAGACCTGCCCTGTGGCCGTCCTTGGGCTGATTATTGTCCTGGCCCTTTACCTCTCCCAGTAATCAGAGAGGCTTGCAGGAAGGCAACCATGAACTTGGATCCTACCCACGTGTCTGTCAGAACGCCCCACACAGAGCAGGGCCACCCCTCCCCCACACACGGGACAAGGCAGGGGCGTCTGGGATCCTCCTCTGCTTTGCGTGCTCCTCCCTGAGAAGCACTGGCAATGGTCACGGCAGCCAGACACACCTGTGTGTGTGTGTGCACGCACACACATGTGTGCATGGGCCACGTGCATGCAGATGTCCCGACACGTCCCAGGAATTCACTCAGCTCTGGAGCTGACAGAGTGTTAGGTCTAACTAGAGGCCTGCGCCCTGAGCCCTGGGTTTTCAGGCAGATATGTTCCTCCTCCAGCGATGGAGCCAGCACAGAAATGGTCCTGTGTGCATCGTGAAGCTGGGCTGGTGACAGGCCAGCCACCAGAAGGAGAAACTGAGATGGAGAGACGGGCATTCCCAGGGTTCAGGACAGGACTTCAGGACTTCAGGCCTGTCTTTAACGACTCAGTGCCCTGGGTCCAAAATTGAAACGCCATCTGAGATGGTCCCAGCCCCTGGTGGAGTGTGGAGCCAGGCTGACGGCAGGGGTGGGCGGTGACCTTGCTGACTGGGTAACAGCAGTGTTGGGAGCACTTTGTCATCTCTGCTGCTCCAAGGCCTTCCCTCCAGCCTCACTCCCCCTCCTTCCCTAGTGGCTGCCGGAGGCCGGGAACACAGCTTTCCACGGGGAGCCGGAGGGGGGCAGGAGCCGCCTCAGCAACACACTGACACCGGAGCTAGGGTCTGGGGAAGGTTCTGGGGACCCCGGTTCTCTGCAGGCATCTGCAGTCTCCAGGGCTGGGGCCAGCATCCATGCTGGCCGGAGGGTCTCTGAATCCAGAGCACCAGAGAGGCCCCGTGGTCCCCGCTGGGCCTTCAGAGAATGCCGCCATGCCCGCCACACTCAGCCCCCACCGTGGAGGCAGACGGCCAGGCCAGGATGCTCCGGGCTCTGCGGGACCACGTGTGCCTGATAGAGAGGCCTCTGCCAGCTACAGACAAACAGCTTAGCCTAGAATCCTGGGGGCTGGGAAGCTTATTGGAGGCTTCTTCTTCCTTTGGAAGGTGGGCTCCCCCAACTTCTCTCCTGCTCTGTGCCCAGGGGTCTGGCTGCTGGGCCTCAGTGCCCTTTGCTCTCTGCCCTTCTCCTGGGGGGATGGCGGTAGGACAAGCAAGGGGCGATGCCGTCTGGGATGACCTCTGGGATGACCTCTAGTACAGTGGCAGGGTCCCGGGGGAGGGGGCAGGGTCCCGGGGATGGGGGGCAGGGTCCCGGGGATGGGGGACAGGCTGGGCAGAAGGGAGCCGCCCCTCCACCCTCCTTCCCCTCCCGCAAGGCACCAGTCAGGGCTCCGGCCCCTGCTCTCCCCGCAAAGGGGCCCCGATGCCCAGATCTGGCTCCCTGCCACTGTCTCCGCTTCCGTCTTTCCGTTTGTTTGCACTGTTTCTTGGGTAACTGAGTTTACCCATGAATGTAATGATGGAATCTGTGTGTGTGCGCATTGTAAATATTGTAACTTTAGAACCAGTTGCATAAAATATGAGAAATATGTTTGTAAGGGAGCTTGTGTATTACCATAAGAGCTTCATCAAGGGAAAAAGTTTTAAACATTATCGTCATAAAAAAAGGATTTCATTCCTCCTTACTTGCAGTGCTCAGTTCATTGGTTGGTGTTTTTTTTTTTTTTAAGGAGAAATGAAAAGAATCCCTGCTGAAAATGCAGAATGAATTCAGATCCATTTACCTCTAGAGACATACCTTGGACAGAAAGGAAAAACAAAGCAGGTGAATCTGGGGAAGACATCATTGAGAATTCACAGCATCACTTAAGCCGGTGGTAACTGAGTGAGGAATGGAATGTTCTCATGTTTGTTTGCAGCTCAAGAAGTCAATTCAGACACTTAAAAACTGTTCTTATGGATTTCACAGAACCGACTGGTGAGGTGCGCAGGGTGGGAACTGCTTTACATGTAGTCGGCACTCTGACCTCTCGGGTCCGTGCTCCACGCGGACCTGCTCCCGCCCAGCGCCTGCCGCAGCCACGTCCTAGCAAAGAAACGGGGACTCTGGCCAAAACGACTGGGTGCTGAGAAGTGGGGAGGCTGCGCTCCTGCCTGGCACGCCCGTCCCCTTACTCAGTCACCTCCTCCACCCGGGGCCGCAAGCCGGCAAAGGATGGTGAGAAGATAGTTCATGCAGAGCTATCCGGTGCAGGCTCCTTGCTTTTTCCGTTTCCCCCAAAGCCGCCAGGCCTGTGGGCCTGCAAAGCTGAGTGTGTCAGCCTGCATGCAGCCCTGGTGTCTAGCGGTTTTCCCCTGGGCAGCAGAGGTTTGGTCATGACATCAGCTTTTCCCCTGCGACACCCAGCATCCTCTGAGAAGATACAGGTGTCGACAAGCACACACTCCTGGTCTTTTGAAATATTCCAGGCTGCAGTCTGGTCTCTGCCCTCAGCTTGCTCTCCTGCTCCATTTAGATCATCCTGATGCCATTGTCGGGCAAGACATGTTTAGCGGGAAGGTTATGTCATAACATCACTTTTATGTCCCTCTGTATAATTCCTCTAGCGAGGGAAACAAGCCCCTTTCATTTTATTATACCTAAATGCATTTTCTTAACAGCTTATTTTCTCGAGCATGTTAGTAATTCCTGCGATGGCTCCTTCCCTGATGAGGGTAGAAATTGCAGGAGGGGGAGCACAGGCAATGCCATCCTTCTTTTTCTCCTATTTTGGCTCATATTACAGAGTCCACAGTCCTGAAAGGGCGAGAGCAAACACTTTCCAGCTCAGAATCCATCAAAGCCATTGCAGACCTCAGTAGGGAGCCGGCTCACTGGGGCTTTGTGGGGCCACGTTGGGGGAGGAGAGGGAAGGGGCCGTCTTTGACGGACAGGGGCTGGACATCCCTTGATCAGAGCATCTTCACAGCTTGCTCTCTGTGTGAGGCTCGGTATGATTTGGTGGGAATGAGCGTGAGCCTTGTTTAAAGGCAAAACCTCCTTAGGTTATCAGAGCATGGTCCAGACGCTCACCAAGATGGTCTCACCCAGAGGTCGACACCCCCATGAGGGGGGCTGGCCTGGGCTGTGCTGTGCTCAGATGGACATGTCTCTGCTGGTCAGACCCCTGCCCAGGACATGGCCTGACATCCACACTGCTCCAACCCTGTTCAGCCTGGAACAAACTCTTGCTTATGACCCCCCCCCATCCTGGGGCCACCAGTCAGAGGCAAAACCAGCAGCTCTGGCTGAGGACCGCCAAGCAGACCTGGCACAGAGGGGCCAGGGGCACAGCCTGCTTCCCCTCTCCACAGCTCTCTGGGGGCCCTGTCTCCCCAGCCTGCTGGCCCCTGGCTCTGAAGATCAGGGCAAGGCTTGCTTCTACCTGGGACACGCTGAGAATTCAGGGTCCTTCCAGCCATGCCCCCTACCTTCAGGCCTTCCAAAATAGGCCTTACCCTGGGCAGCGGTGCCTACATCGTCCTCCTTTCTGTCTGTCTGGGGGCTTCTGTTCCCATGTCCAGTGCCAGGTCCCTCAAAGGTCAGAGTCATCATGACCCAGGACTCCTCATTGCAGGGTGTCCACAAAGACCAGGAATACACTGTGGCATAATCAACTGCTTGAGTTTTCAGGAAAAAAAAATTCTTAACATCCTCTGGGGGCAAGATCAGAGCCCCCATCTTAGAGTTCAGTGTTTTTTCCAAATTGCATTTGGGGCGGAAGCTGAGTCCTGTGAATGCTCTCAGGGCTGAGGGCTCCTCAGGGTCATCATCTGACCCTGCACTTAACCCTGTGTGGGTTTGCACATTTCGGATTCGCTTTACTGCCTAAGAGAAACACCTGACCCTGTGGCCACTTAGGCCATCGGGCCACAGTGGGTCATCAGTGAGTGCAGGACACAAACACCTGCTCCTGACCTGTGCTTGAAGCATCAAAGTGTAGCCAGGTCTCCGTCCAGGAGGCGGGCAGCTCTGCTGAGAGGTCAAGGTCAGGGCGGGGTCTGGTGCCTGGTCCTTGGATGCCCCGGTAGCCACCGTCCCACGGGCATAAGTGGACACACAGGCTCCGCCCAGAAGCACAGGCTTATCTTGGGAGTTTCCTTCAATGCTGTGACCTTGGAAGGCTCTCACTCCCCATTTTGTTGTTCAGTCGCTCAGTCATGTCCAACTCTTTGCAACCCCATGGACTGCAGCACACCAGGCTTCCCTGTCCTTCACTATTTCCTGCAGTTTGCTCAAACCCATGTCCACTGAATCAGTGATGCCATCCAATCATCTCATCCTCTGTTGTCCTCTTCTCCTCCTGCCTTTAATCTTTCCCAGCATCAACGTCTTTTCTAATGAGTTGGCTTTTTCCATCAGGTGGCCAAAGGAGTTTCAGCTTTAGCATCAATCCTTCCAATGAATATTCAGGGTTGATTTCCTATAGGATGAACTGGTTTGATTTCCTTGCTGTCCCAGGGACTCTCAGGAGTCTTCTCCAACACCACAGTTCGAACGCATCGGTTCTTTGGTGCTCAGCCTTCTGTATGGTCCAACTCTCACATCTTCTTTAGGGTACAACATCTCATGTGACTACTGGGAAAACCATGGCTTTGATTAGACGGCCCTCCTGCGTGATGTACTCTGCGTATAATGTATGACCAGCGTCTGCCTGGTTCTTGGATGCTCCAGTACCCACCATTCCACGGGTGTGAGTGGACACACAGGCTCTACCTGGGAACTGTGGACCCAGAAGGCTCATCGTGGGATTTTCCTTCCTGACTGTGACCTGGGGAGGGCTCCTGCCTCCCCAGATGTCCCTGTAAGCAACGTGGGCTGCGCCCCAACCCTTGGGCAGCATCTGGACAGCAGCTTCCCGTGGCTGCCCTAAGAGAACACCTCAAGCCGAGGGGCTGAGGGCAGCAGCAGGTTCTCCTCTCGTAGCTCTGAGGCCAGAAGCCCAAAAGCCACGTGTCTGCTGGCTGCCCCCCCTACCCCCGCTGAGCTCTGCGGGGAGCCCTGCTGCTCGCCAGGCTCCTGCGATAGATGGGGTCCCGGATGGTCTTCGCTCACAGCCACGCCCCTCCGGCTCCTGCCTCCCTGCCTCCCAGCCTTCCCTCTGTGTGTGTCTCCCCTTAAAGGACATCAGCCTTCGGCTTAGAGCCCCAGTCTAGCCCAGTGCAACCCCACCTTAACTGATTGCATCTGCAGGGATCTCTTTCCACGTGTCACACCCTGGGGGCTCAGGCAGACTTGGCGTGGGGGACACAGTCTTCTCAGCACCTGGGTGATGGGAGCAAGGCTGGGGATTTGCCTGCAGCTGGCCGAGAACTCTGTCTCTGCAGGAGGGGGTGCATGGGGCTTTGAGCGGCATTTCCACGCCGCTGACCGCCTCCCAAGCTCTCGGCCGCCTCTGGTTAGTGTCGTGTCATGGCTGGAAGCAGAGAGGGGACACTCTGCTTGAGGAATAGGGCAGCTGTGACGGGAGGTCTTGCTTGCCGGGAGCCGCTTCCTGGCACAAGCTGTCCTGCGTATGACTCTCTAGGAATGGGGGGCTCTGGTATGTCTTCGGTCCCGCTCGCCGCCCACTTTAAGGGGGGCCCCAGACTCACCCAGAGCGTGTCTGCTGGACAGCATTGTGCCCGCCTGCCCCACCAGGGTTATGTTTCAGTACCACGGCCACGTCGGGGGGTGGAGTCTACCCGAAATCTAGAGGGAACCAGGGCTGCGGCCGCTGGGGCAGGACCGACTCGGCACTGACTTGTGTCTTCTTTGTCTCAACATTGTCCCTTGGTGGTGACCTCACCGTCCTCTATAACCTGGAGCGAGCAGATTGTGGGTCCGGAGCCGTGGAGACTAGTTGGCTCTAAACCACATTCTGTGAGGTCCTCTTACCACGCGGTTAAGCGTGGTGGTTGGGGGGGGGTCCCTCTAAGATGTCAGCCCTGAGGGCCAACAGGAGGGGCCACGGGCTCCCCAGCCTGTGTGGCAGCAGAACAGGAGACAGAGGCCACCTTTCCAAGCACTGCCCGGCTCTGTGCCCGCTGCCTGGGGGCCAGGCCTGCGGGGCTCAAGGCTGCGCTTTCCGGGCACCATGCTCGCCGTTTGGACAGAACAGAAGCAAAGCTGGACCCAGAGTCAGGTGAGCCTGGACATGTCAGGTCAGAGCCCAGGGGAAATGTGGAGTGATGCTCAGGGCTGGCGAAGAGTGCGCTGGGGGAGGAATCAGGGACTGGCAGGTGCGGGGAGACGGGAGGAGCTGGGTCTTTAGCAGCCTTGATGGCCAGCAGGCCTCCCGTGCCGCCTCTGTGAGGCACGTCTCGGACACAACACACGGGAGCGGGAAGCCCACACCCCCAGGGCTCAGGCCCAGCGCCACGCAGGGACTTGCCTCCCTTTTGGGAGAAACCTCTCCAGGATGGAGGTGACGAGAAGGCATCGGGGTGGCCCTGGGACAGTATCTAGGCCACGGGACTAGTCAGGGAGGCAGCCAGCCTTGTTAAGGCATCAGACTGGTTGGAGGAGGGGGACTCAGGATGATGTCTGATCCTCAGAGCTGGGGGCCTAGTAGCCAGTGTGAGGCTGGTGTCACCCCCAGATGTCAGGGTCTGTGCCTGGAGTGGTCCTCAGTCCACCCATCCAGTAAGATGATCACAAAGGCCCCGACATCCTGGGACCCTTGGCCAAAGCTCTGCAGGGCCGAAGGCTAGTGTGAGACCAGCCCAGCCTCCTCCAGGGGCCTGCATTCCCAGGGTCAGGGCACAGCCAGACGCAGAAATGCAGCTTCTGTCTGAGCAAGCTGCTAAACCACGGCAGTGACTCACCTGATGGTGAGATGTAGATTCCCAGGCCTGCTGGGCTGGACCTAAACCTCTCAGAGGGCCTCTGAGCCTGCGCTTGGGAGCAGCCCCGGAGACAGGGGCTCAGAGCTGGGCTGATGGTGACCCCTACCTTTGCGCTCAGGGGGTGTCCTCCTAGGGTCCAGCTGCAGGCCCTCTTCGGTGCCCAGCTGTTACATGGATGCCGCAGTGGATGGTGGGCTCCCCGTGGGCTGAGAAGGCTTTGCCCACTGTGATCCAGACCCCAGAATAGCACCAGACACACAAGTAGGATTCAGAGAGTATGTGCTGAGTGCTTGAGACACGAGTCTTTAGAGAACGTGCAGCGTTTATATCCTTAATTTGGGGGAGAGTTGCTTCTGCTTTGAAATCTTTGAGAAATAACAATTAGTCCCATTAGCTCTGGCACGAGGCTGCCCTTCCCTGGCTGCGAGCCCCACTTGGTGTCTTTAGTCTCCTGCCCACGGCTCCCGGGGACTTGGACCACCCCCTTCTCCCTCTGAGTCTCCATAACTCAGCGGGAGTGTGGCTTCTAGAGCAGAAAACAAACCCGCTCCCCAGAGGGCAGATGTGAAGACCAGCATGTCATGGACCAGGGTGGCTGGCAGGTGCTTTCCCAACAGTTAGGCTTCTGCAAAGATCCACAGGGTCACACTGCTGCTGACATTAAAATAAGATCACCAGGGATGCTTGAGAGGCATGCGGGGCAGGGGTGCGGGACACAGATGGCCCCCAGTTAGCTGAAGGGCCCAAGGAAGGGCAGAGAAGAGATGCTGAGAAAAGGCAAGCTGCAGAGAAAGTGCGGCTCAGAGGCTCGGACAGCGAGGCTGGCCCGCTCGAGCTCAGGCTGGAGGAAGGCGCTGGGGAGCAGCACCGTGACCCCTCACTTCACACCCCCTGCTGCCCCCGCCCCTTTGGCAGAACCCTGACTGGGATCAGAGAGCATCTCCGGGCATAGGGCAGGGTGGCTGGAGTGGGTAAACAGAAAACAAGCCTCACGAGTATCTCGTTCCATGCGTCTGGTTTGGTTCCGCGCCTTCAGAAGACCGAGCCTCTCCTATCATTGTCCAAGTGTGTGCCAGTCCCATCCAGATGATCTTTCTGGAACAGACTCGAAAATGTCTGTTGTTCCTACTCAAACGTGTTCCTTTTAGATTCAGCATCTCCATCCCGGGGGCATCGATTCCTTTCAAAGCCATGGAAGCGGGGTTTGGGGACCTCAGGCCATTGATTAGTGGGCCTGCAGAGGTTTGTGTCCCCCAGACAATAAGCTTCACAATAAACTTCTATGATGAGAGGTCTTCAAGTACAGCCCAGCTCAGCCTGAACGCAACGGTCCTCTGGCCTCGGCTTCATCCCATTGTCTATCATGGCGCTGCACAATTGTAGGCTGATTGTAGATCGCTCATGCTATTAATGTTGAATTGCAGCTGTGGGTAGAAGAAGACTCGCCTGTCAGCCTTCTCTTGCCTGGAGATAGAGAGACAGCCAGAAAGGAGTGATAGGGAGACAGCCGTGAAGTTCTTCCCCCAGGAGCTGCTGGACGCGGCTCCAGGTCCTTACACAAATTAAACATCTCTGTGCCGCTGACTCTAGGCTGCGAGCATGCACAGTGGATTTTTCCAGCAGAAATATACGACACAAATTCCTGATGCAGGAGTCTTCCTCAGGAGGCTTGGGCTTAGCTGGCTTGGAAATTAGGGCTTCCAGGAACCCCCTTCCTTTAGCCCGGAATGTGGATCTGGCAATGGACGGGCAGCTGGACCAGGCATGGGGACGTCTTTGCGGCAGCACGTTGGCGAGGGGATGATGGGTCTTTCTGTACTCAGTGCACATGCCCCAGACTTAATGTTAGAGATGAGCCAGGATGAGGACTTCTGGGGTCCCTGTGGGTCCCAGCACGGATGGAGGTGGTTGTTGCTTGTAAGTCAGAGTCTCTGCACAATGGCGGTTCTTCTTATGGAAGAAGGTGTTTCTGACCTCGAATGAGGTCTCTGTTCAGAGTTCAACAGCAGGATGGTGGGTGCCTGTAAAATATTATTATCTTTGATTGGGGTGGGGGCTTCCCAGGTGGCTCAGTGGTACAGAATCCACCTGGCAATGCAGGAGTTGCAGGTTCGATCCCTGGCTCAGGAGGATCCCCCAGAGAAGAAAATGGCAACTCACTCCAGTATTCTTGCCTGGGAAATCCCATGGACAGAGGAGCCTGAGAGGCTACAGTCCATGGGGTCGCAGAGTCTGACACGATTGAGCGCGCATGCCTGGGGGCGTGTAGATAGTTCTTCCCCACATCTGCAGTCAGGGAGCGTGTCTCAGGGACAGGGCGTCAGTCTCCTCGTGCTGCCGTAACAGCACCACACACCGGGTTAGACCTCTCAGGGGCCTGGAGGCCGGGAGCCTGCAGTCGAGGTGTCAGCAGTCCAGCTCCTCCTGGAGGCTCAGAGGCAGAATCTGTTCCGTGTCCCCTCTCCCAGGTGCTGCTGGTTTCTGGCGATTCTTCAGGACCCTGAGCTTGTAGACACGTCACTCCAGTCTGCGCCTCCATCGACATGTAACCTCTTGTCTGTGTCCGGGTCCTCCTCTTCCTGCAGGAGGCCAGTCATGCTACTGGGGCCACCCAAAGCCAGGTTACCTAACTCATCACATCCGCAGAGACCCTCTTACCAAATGAGGTTCCTGTTCACAGGCTCAAGGGATTAAGCCTTGAACATAGTTTGGGGGGGCATTATTCAACCCAGTGTAGCAGTTTAGACTCAGATCCTGGACTCTGAGATATGGGCCAGGCTCGTGGCCTGTTTCATGTCCAGTCATTAACTGGAGGAAGACGTGACGTTGATGGGCCCTCTTGGCAAGCGTCCATACCACATTTCCTTTAGTCTGTTTCCTCCTTGAGCCTAGAAGGCAGGCAGGGAGAGCGTGTGTTCGTCAGAGAAGCCTGGGTGTGTGGGTGCTCTCAGGGAGACAGAACCATGGTGTACAGGGAGAAGGAGGTCTTTCTAAAGGGACGGCTCCCGGGACGGCGGAGGTGGGCCCGTCTGAAATTGGCGCAAAGCCTGGAAATTCAGGCTGGATTTGATGCTGCACTTCTGAAGATGTGTTCTCCCTCAGGAAACCTCAGCTTTTATTGTTAAGGCTTTCCTGGGCGGGGTGAAACCCAGCCCCGTTGTCAAGGCTCATCACCTTTCCTTAAAGTCAAATCACTCTCGTGTTAACCTTCTGCAAAATCCTCTGAACAGCAGTTAGGTTCGCGTTTGGTGACCTGACCGGGTACCATAGCTATACTCACATAAAGCCGACCATCACAAGGGTGGACCTGGGTTAACCAGGTTGGCAGGCATGGTGCGGGCAGGCAGGGCAGGAGAGGAAGCTGTGAGACAGTGTCTGGGGCTGCACACCCAGAGACTCTATGTCCAGGCTCCAAGCCTGCTCCCAGACCCCAAAGCACAGCTGCATGCATGGCCCCCTTGGTGAGGACGGCCCTTTGGAACTGTCTTTGGGCATAGCCGGGGCACCTGGGTGAGGGCCAGTGGGAGCCTGGGCCCCAACTGGAGCCTGTAGGCCTCTCCAGGGATCTTCCCAGCATCAAAGTGGCACAGTCCTAGGAAGGGGGCAGAGCAGCCTCTGGCTGGAGACGAGCACATTGCCCAGAAGGACCAGCCAAGTCCTTGCATCTTCTTTTGCCAGGCCTTCCTTGGGACTTGGCCCGGGGCACTCTCTCCAAGAAAGATTTTCTCATCTGTAAAATGGGAATATCTCAACAACCCCTGAAGAGGCTCTTGTGTATGAAGATGAATACGGCTGGGTTCTTGCCCTAAGGAACATTGCAAAGGAGACAGGGGCTAACTAACAGGCTAGCCTGGCTCATCCTCGGGGCAGGAACGATGGACCCTGCCACTGCCTGCCTGCCTGAGGCTCCCCAGGAGGGGCTCTCAGTGGCCTGTCTGCCTGTAAAGAAGAGACCGGGGTCCCTGAGCCCACGTGTGCATCTCACAGTGTGGGGTGGCAGGAGACCAGGGTGCAGTTTGTGCTATTTTTCACGTGGTGAGAGGTAGAAACAAGACCCCCGTGACCGAAGACTGTGGTCAGTGACCAGGTGAGTGGAGAGGGCACCCTGGGTGGCCTGCCTAGGTGAGACCCTTCCCCTGAGACCCCTGGCTCCTCCCAGGCCTCAGCCACTTCCCGCCTGGTCTTGGCACACGGCCCAAACCACCCTCTCTGCTCTGGACACCTGCCTCGTCCCATCCGGCCCCATGGCCTGCCCCTCTCGCCCATCCTCCACGCTGACCCAGGTCTCCCTTGGACTTGCTCAGGGAACCGCCCGCCTCCAGCTTGGAGCCCTGCAATGGCTTCCCGCCACCCTGAAGACAGAGAGAAGGCCCCATGGAGGCCCCTGCCCACCCCAGTCACCATGCAGCGGCCCCTTTGACATCCATCAGTCACTTCCTGTCCAGGGCACCTGTCTGCTTCCTGCTCAGCCCTGCCCACATGCTGTTCCCACCTCCTGGAGCTTGCTTCCGTCTTGCTTTCCTCTAAGCAATGACCAATGCACTTTAGAGTGGGCTCTAGGTCACTTGCCTCTCCTGGCTTCTTTGTCTTGGGCGTGCTTGAACCAATGGCCTGGTTGGGGTCCACGCAGAACCCTCTCGTACCTCGGTCAGCTCCCGCCCGCCTCCCATGACCCTGTGGTCGGTCAGGGGCCTCTCCTGCCTCTGGCGGGCACGGCACCCACATCTCCCCGTGGCTCCCTGCTGGCAGGACATGTGTCCTCAGTGCCCAGGGCAGCATGGGTCTCTGCACGGCTGCCCAAGGAGACAGTGGGGCAGACACGCTGCTGGAGAACTTCAGTCCCAGCAGAGCAGTGACTAACAATGAAAGATCCCTAGTCACGGCAGAAGCATCAGGAAGCCCGGCAAAATCGGTTAGAATTACGATTTAATCTATCAATGTTTCTGAATAAATGGATTGTTGGGAAATGTCGCGGACACTCCATGAGCACAGAGTCTGTTCCTATTTGGGCGTGTGGACACAAGCGGGTCGGAGCGTCCGACGTCAGGTTCCCTCTGCAAGGCCAAGGGCAACAGTGGGTGTGGGCGGCCGCGGACACACTGTGGCCTGGGCACTGCCATCCCCCCGCTCAGCCTGGCACCCTGGCTGTGCATGGGCTGGCGGCCCAGCGTCTTCCGTGGCTGCCCCAGGACTCACCGCACCAACACCAACCGCACCGCTACGACCCGAAAGACACTCAAGATGTATTTTTCCAGTTTGACAACCATCTTAAAAAAACAGCATGACATTACCGGCATTGAGCTACAAAGAAAGAAATCTTTCTAAGCATCAGTGATGATAATGTGAACATTTCACTGAGCTGCACTAGAGCAAAGACCATCATCTCCCCAGGAAACGAGCCTACAGAATTGCCACTCAAAAAGCGATCAGAGAGCATGCTGCCAGGAGAAGCAGGTTACAGGGGCTGTTAATTAATAAAAAAAAAGCTGTGCTTTTCCCTGGATTTTGTCATATTGGTGGCCTTCCCAGCACTTAGAAATTTAAGAGGTGCTGTGATTTCTTTTTCTTCATATTTCCTTGACTGCCCTGTTTTGTATTTTGTTTCTTAGGGCCTGCTCGGCTCCAGGCCCGAGCCCTCTGTGTCCCTGTCTGCTTCTTCTCCAGGGTGAGCAAGGCTTCTGTGTGCAGAGGGCTCGCCATCCAGACAGCCCACCGCTCACAGTCAGGGCTCGTCTTCTCTGGTCGAACTGGGCCAGCATTTCATGATCCCTCAAATCCCACAGGGCCCTGGGGCCCCGCTCCTCTGCCCTGCACTCTCAGGCTCTGGAGGAGGCCTGGGGGGCTCCGAGGGGGGCTGGGACCTGCCTCTCACCCACATGTCCACTCCCACCTGTCTGGGAAAGCCTGGCACGAGGGCAGTTTGAGTCACCTGGTCACCCACCCTGACTCGTCCCCTCTCCCGCTGCCCCTCTTCTCTGCTGGCCCCTGGGAGTGTCTGGCCCTCAGGCAGGAGTGGAAGACGGGCCTCGGGCTCTGGGCCTCCTCTCTTGGAGACGTCTGCTCATCCCAGCGTCTTCTGCCCGGTGACCTCCCACCTCGTGCTCTTCATTTCTTTGTGGATCAGCTCCACACCCCCAGCCACCCCTGCACGACACACAGAACCACTGGACCGCAGAGGAGCCGTCTGCAGACACTCCCTGCTCAGGACAAGTTTCCGAGTTTTCAGCTCCCAGGCACCCCCTCCCTGTCCTGGGAGCCTGCAGCCCCTCCGGGCCCTTAGCAGAGAGTGTGGGGGCAGCACCAAGGTCGAGAGACCCACCTTCAGGCTGAGATTTTGCCCTCTGCCATGGGAAAGGACCAGATTCCCTGGCCTGGTGAATCTCTCTCTCCTTTAAAGTGAAGTCGCTCAGTCATTTCTGGCTCTTTGCGATCCTGTGGACTGCAGCCTACCAGGCTCCTCCATCCATGGAATTTTCCAGGCAAGAGTACTGGAGTGGGTTGCCATTTCCTTAAACACAGAGGTAAAAACTCTCCCTTAAACACAGAGATAAAAGCACTTCCTCATGGAGCGCTGTAACAACACAGGAGGTGAGATTGTGAAGCACGAGGCCCAGGGCCCGCTGGTGCCTGTTCAGCCTGTGGAGCAGCAGGTTCTGGCCCTGGGAGGTGCCCAGGCATGTCCACAGCTGCTCTGACTGGCCAGGACGGGATTGGTGGGATCTGGCGGGGCGAGGCCAGAAATCTGGGGTCCAGGGTTCACTTCAGCATTCGCCGAGTTCAGGAAAATTAAAGCTCATGTAGATGGAGGTGTTTCAGACAGACCCACCGGAGGACTGCAGCGGCACCTGCGACCCCTCAGTGAGCTTTCTCGGGCGGAGGATGGCCCTGGGGTGCAGGGAGGGGTGGAAGGAAGGGGGCCCTGCTGAGAGCTGCAGCCCCTGGGGGTGGGGACCCCGGCGGCCAGGGCGCGGGGTGCTGTGACATCTGCGGCCACAGGCTGCCCGGTTCTGGGGCAGAGGACAGACAGGCGGGGCCTGCCCGGGGTGTGCTGGACCTGCTCACGCATCCTGACTCCACACTCACAGCCAGCCTGTTGTAACATGAAGTCGGCCTCGCCTGGAGTATTTACACCATAGCCGTTGGCAAACCCTGAAAGTCTGGTTCCCTGACACCCACCCCAGCTGCTGGGAGACAGTGACCAGCACAACGCTGGGCATTCACCCAGCCCACTCAGCCCCTCCCGGAGTGGCTGACCACCCTTTCCTGACGGAAAACAGGGGTCTGACGCCCTCACAGCCCCGCCGGCCTCTGCTTGTTCTGCCTCTGCTCTGTGCTCATCACTGGAGGCCTCTTCTCCCCCCAGGAGGGGAGCAGGAAGGCTCACAGACCTAGACTGCGCCCTCCACTCGTGGGGGCTGCATCCTCCGAGGGGCAGGCTGCCTGAGCTGAGTCCCGAGCTGGCCCCTGCCCCGGCGGATGGAGCAGGGACACAGCCGCAAGTGTGGAAAGGCTGTTGGTGGTCACAGCAGGGGGGCGATTTCTTTCTGCTCTGACTGGGGTTGCTTTGTCTTCAAATCTGTGGGCTCCCTGGCCCCAGAATGGGGGGTCCATGCCTCTAGTCCTCAGCCTCCATCTCCCGAGAGCTTGGGGTGAGGCCTGTGAGCCTGACCTGTCCCCTTCCTGGGTCCAATCCCGCCCTGAGGTTGTACTCTCCCTCCGGAGTAGTTCAGGTCTAAGCTCTTGGAGTCAGACGCCCTGCTCCTCTCTGCTTGGACCCCCGCTCTGTGCCTCCTTGTGGGGCATTTGCAGATGTGAACGCGTGCAGCTGTGAGCTCTTGCCTCCTCTTCTGCCCCACCCATGGAGTCACGTCTCTCCTGAGAGGAGAAGGCGGCCCAGGCCCACCAGCTGGTGTGTGGGGGGGTGCCCAGCCAGCTGAGCTCCTCCCTGGAGCCCACCCTGCCCACGGTTCCCTCTCATCTCCTTGGAGCTCCTGAGGAGTCCGGAAGCCTGGGGACAGTGAGGGTGGACAGGCAGGCCCAGATCGCTGGTGGTCAAGGGCCAGGGCTCAGGCTGGGGCTTGAGGAAGGTGAGGAGGGCATGTGAGTCCGCCCTGCTCGCTGGTCAAGCCTGAGCTGGCATGTGTGCTGCTGGGCGCTGGGGAGAAGTCAGGGGTGGGGGACCATGACGGCTGCGATTGAGGGCTTGACTCAGGGCCCAAGGGAGGCAACAAGTGGAGAGAGCACACCTGGGACGTTTCCTGCCACACGCGGTGGCTCTAACAGCAAAGGGGAGCCAGTGAGACCCCTGTTCTGACCCTTGGAGCAGTCAGGCCTTTGCTCCTGGAGGGATCGGGGAGGAGAGGAGGAGCCCGGCTTTCCTTGCCGGCAAGTGTTGAGTGTCGGAATGAGGTGATGGGCGCCTAAATCATCGCTGTTGCCCCAGCCTCCTCTCAGCCCTGGAAGTGATTTAAGGAGGCGCTCTGTGAACCCGAGAGCTGAGCGTGGCTCCCTGAGCCTCTTGGTGGGTCCACTGTGTGCCCCAGGCCTCTGGCTTGCAGTGGTGACGCACGGGTGTCCTGAGTTTGAATCCTGGATCTACCATCATCCGGCTCCTACATCCCCAGCCAGGCGCCCACACTCTGCCTCAGTCTGTCCACCTGTAAAGAGAAGAGGGTGACGACGACCACTAGGACTCCTGTGAGTGTCAGGGAGCCTCTGCCTGTGGTGCTGGCGTCGCGCGGCCCAGGTGCTGGCCCCGTTCCTGTCAGCCCAGCCTGGCCCTCCAGGGACCTTGTGCCTTTGGCAGCTCCTGCCCGCCCGAGGGCAGCGAGTGTGGAGGCTCAGCCCCAGGGGCATGCTCACCCACCGGCCTCACGTCTCAGATGAGGCTGGCTGGAACAGAGACACCTTCCAAGAGCTGTAATTCCACTTTTCTCACGGGGAGCAATCGGGGCATTAATTTACAAGCTCATCCAAACGTGGCTGCCCACTGCTTGTTGAAAGGATTCACAGCCCAGGCTTTTGGTCCTCCGCCTCCTCCTCCACCTTTTAAATATTGAATCTGAGGAGTGTTGGCCTCGGAGGGTTTGTGGAGGGCTCAGCCAGAATCCAGGTGATGGCTCTCAGGAGGGAGCTGCAGACCTGTGGCCCAGAACACCCGCCAGGTGAGGGCCTCCCACGCGGCCCTCCGCATACGGCATCTCCCAGACCACTGTCTACTCGGTGTCCCTGTAACTCAGCTCTCTCTGAAATTAAGTGTACTATTTAAACAATAACAAATATGTATATCAATGCCTGACATACAGGGAGATCCCTGGTGGTCCAGGGGCTACGACTCCATGCTCCCAGTGCAATGGGGCCAGGTTCGATCCCGGGCCATGGAATTAATGCCACACGCCGTAGCTAACAGCACACATACAAACTAGTGAAGGTCCCATGTGCTGCAACTAAGACCTGGCAGTCAAATAAATGAATACTTGATAAAAAATTTCTTATGTAGAAAGCCATTCTCTCTTGGCAAATATAAGACTATATAAAATTCAGTTATTCAATAATATACATAGGAATAGATGAATGAATTGTATATGTATTCTTGAATGGATATGTGTGTGTTAGTCACTCAGTCATGTCTGACTCTTTGTGACCCCGTGGACCATAGCCCTCCAGGCTCCTCTGTCCATGGGATTTCCCAGGCAAGAATACTGAAGTGGGTTGCCATGCCCTCCTCCAGGCGATCTTCCCAACCCAGGGATCCATTTGCTGGTGTGTGCTCTGCTTGCCAACAGGCCCGTTTACCCTCAAGAGCCAGTGTAGGGTGTGGGCAGATGGGCACTGACTGCTCCCAGCTGCTCTCTTCTTGGGCAGGTGGGGAGCTTTGTGGCCGTTTGGAGACAGCAGCCCTGTGACCTGGTCTCTGTCTCCGGCCGTGAAATCAGCTGTTGCCCAGGGACGGAGAGACGGGTGGTTTTCCCAGACGTGGTGGCAAAAACCAGGAAGAGTGGATTCCTTTCATTCTTCACACGGTAATTGAATTTTCAGCTGATTCTCAATGGAGGTAAAAAGGAAAAGCACCCCATGGTTGTACTCTGGATAGGATTTCATAGTTGACTTACAGACTGCACACTCCAGACTGCAGTGAATCACCAGGAGCCTTGCAAACAGCTGAGGCTCTGGCTGTAAAGGGACCCCTCCGGGCGGGGATGGTGTGTCTGGGGGGCTGGGCCAGCCTGGGGGTGGGCAGGCTCTGGGCACCCTGGGCTGGTGGATCTGAGTTCTCTGGGAATAGGCATCCTGCCCACCATGAATGGGAGAGCCTAGGCTGCTGGTGGAGGAAGGGCGGGCGGGGTCCTTCTGGCCATAAGGGGAATCCTGGTCTGTAAAGAGACTGTCTGCCCTGCGACTGGTGGGGGCGGGGTGGACCCCCGCAAACCCATTTCTATTGGGCAGGGTGGTACCTGATCTGCAGGCTGCTACTTCCACTTGAGCACTTGAAGGAGAGACGGATCTTATCAGGGGAAAAATGTTCTCCAACATGCTGGTTTAAAAGACAAACAATTGGAAAAGATCAGTAAAAACTAAACTAAAATGCAGCATCTTCCAACTGAACTACTCAGGACAAACGTGCAGAGGGAGTAATTACACAAGCGCTGATGGAGAGAGGGAAGGTGGATGAGTGCAGGGAGCCTCCCAGTGCTGTGTTACCTGCAGAGCCGGCCCCGGGGCTCCCTCCCAAGTGGAGCCAGGCCAGGCCTGCCCGGGGCGTGTATCTGGGGGTGTTGGGGGCTAGAGGGTGAGGGTCCGGGCCCAGAGCCACAGGCAGCCGGGGGCCCAGCTCCCACCTGGGATGCTCCCCCAAGGCACAGACCCCCAGAGTTCCCCCGGGCCCCCTCTCTCCCCACTGCTGCCTGGTGACAGGTGGCCAGACAGGGTCAAGGCGGAGAAAGGCTGTGAGGACACGGGGCAGGCAGAGTCTCGGGAAAGTCCTAGGCACCGCGGAACCTTAGTACTGAAGTGAATGAGTCTTCGGCTCTTGAAAGAGCAGAATCTAATTGCCGTCTTGTCAGTTTCAGCAGCGGCTGAGGAAGGGAGATGCGGAAGCTGATGAGGCACCGGCCATGGGCGCGTTTGTGGAAAGCTCAATTTTCTGGTTCTTCCTGGGGGTCATATTTCTTTCTTCTCCAGAGTATTTTCACTTACTTCATTTATAATAAATAACCCGTAAGTACGTCCTGTATATTTGCTCACAAGACAGAGTCAGAAATCATAGGAAAACAGCACAGAGAAAAATTTTGTCTCCATGAGGGAAAGTATACATTTTTTTTTTCTAGAAGCACATTGGTGCTCTCATTACTGATTCTGGAATCATCTAAACTTCTTGCAGGCGTTTGCCTTGAGACCCCTGCTTCCACCTGCCAGTCCTACACACACACACACACACACACACATGCATATGTGCACACACACACACACACACCACCACCACCACCATCAAAGGTAGAGTTATTTTACAACAAGGAAGATCTTTTTGGTTGTAAGATTACTTTAGCACACTGCTTCAGGAAACTTTCCAATAACGTTATCTTGGCTTCATCAGTGTCCAGATCTGTGGACATCATGGGTGTTGGAAGCCAAGACATTCAGACTGAATCTATTTTGCCCCTTGGGTGTTAAGTTCGAGACAGGACGCTCTCCGCACTGGAGACCGTGAATCCAAGAGTCAGGCACACGTGCTCCAGCAGGCTCGATGTTTTAATACCTTCCCTAGGGTTTCTTTCCAATATCCATGGGTTCAGATATAGAAAATGTGGAAATAGACTAAGAAAAAGAAGCTCCAGACTAGAGTAGCTAATTGATTTCGACTCACATGTCAGCTTCATGAAAGTGAAGCCTGGAGTCATGTGTTGGGAAGGATTATGCAGGTGGAAAGTCCATCTGTGGTACTTGTGTGCAGGTGTGGGGGTGTGGGTGGGGGTGGGCTTGTGTGCAGGGGTGGGGGGGGTGGGTCTGTGTGCAGGGGTGGGGGTGTGGGTGGGGGCAGGCTCGTGTGCAGGGGTGGGGGGGTGGGCCAAGAGCTACCGTTTTCCCTTCTGATGCGCCATGCTGGAGGAAAAGGAGAGAAAACTGTGTCTTTGGAAACATGATGCTGAAGGGTTTCTTCTCCCCGTTAGAAAAGCGGTGCTCACCATGGTCTCTGGACGAGCGACAGGCCTGTGTTGGAGCCGCTGGGTGCTGCTTCCTTCTCTCCATTCTGTAATGAGTCACATGTAACCCACTTAGCACTGGGAGTGAACAGGTTAAACCATAAATTCCAACCAGAGGTCCACACGCATCAGGGGTGTGGAGTGACAGAATTATCCGACAGTTATTGAAAAGGGCAAGATGCTGGGCCCTGGTCCAAGAACTGTGCTTGAATTTCTTAAGTGAAAGTGTGAAAGGGTCAGTCTCTCAGTCGTGTCCGACTCTTTGTGACCCCATGGACTGTAGCCCGCCCAGCTCCTCTGTCCATGGAATTCTCTAGGGGATTTTCCCAACCCAGGCATTGAACCGAGGTCTTGCACGTTGCAGGCAGATTCTTCACTGTCTGAGCCAAGAGGGACACTCTTAGTTCCTTCAACTCTCTCAAAAACGACACAAGGAATGAGCCGTTATCAGCATTTTCCAGGTGAGCAAACGGAGGCGTGTGCAGATGGTGTCCCCGAGGCCACCGCTGCCTGGTGGCGAGGTACAGAGCTATGGGTCAGACGCAGGTGGCCTTGCCACAGAGCCTGCCCTCACAGCCCTTCCTGGGTGGCTTCTCAGGGGCTGGTGAGAGATGTGCCCAGGTAAACGCCCAGGTGTCCTGTTCTCCTGCCCCTGAAAGGACCTGGAAAGTGAATGAGAAGACCTCCGCCAGACAGCTGATAAGAATCCAGGAACAGGAGGAGGCTTTTAGAAACTTTCCTGGCAGCGAGGAGGATCAGCTAACACTCAGCCCCTGAAACTTTTCACTTATTAACACTGCCACCTCCCAGGAAGCAGGGGTAAAAGTGGTCCTTCTTCTCCAGTGAGGCTGGAGAGCCTGGATGGACCCCAGGGGTGCCATCATGTCAAACAGAGCAAAACAGGAATCAGATTCACTGAGAGTGAGACCGAGTCCCCAAGGCGCAGACGTCGACGTCCTCAGGCAAGTGAATCAACATCTCTGTCCCCTGGTTTGTGCCGTCTGTGCTGGGAGCCCCCTGTGGTGGAGCGAAAGCATCTCCGTGGTGTCTGAGACTAGAACGTGCTCAGCCTTGGACAGTGACAGAGGACCCGGGAGACTTAGAGTGTGCTCAGCCATGGATGGGGACAGAGGCCCTGGCCTTGCTGGCTGGGCTACAGGGGGCACCGACAGGTGATGACCTAGTGGCTCCACGTCCACACCTCCAGATGGGCAGCGCACCCTCTTGGGGACATCACTCTCTCCTGGACCCTCCTCTGTGACCCCCTCTGCTCTGCAACTCTGGGTCATGGCAAAGCTGGTCTATTAGTAGGACCCTCAAATCCACTCCCTCAGTGTCCACTGAGCCACTTCCACTCCCAGTGACTGGAAGGCCCCCATGCCTGACAGTTGTCCAGTGACCCCTTCCCCAGGCCTTCACTCTAGATCCTACCCTGAACCCCCAAGCCTGGAAGGACAGGGGTCTGCTTATTCATGGGGGTCCCTGATTCGTAGTCATGTAGGTCCCTTTCTTTGGTCACAGTTCATGGCTGACTATCAGACGGTGTAGAATATCGAAACCAGTTGGGACTCCCTGGAGCAGATGCCTCCAGCACCTACTGAGTCTCACGTGTGGAAAAGTTTCATCTTTTCTCCCCGGAAGTCTTCAGTTACTCAGACATCGACAGGATTTCTTCCAATCAATAGCATCTCTGAGTGCTCCTCAAACTCCTCTGAGGATAAGAATTTTCTGAGCAACCTGTCCAGTAGAAGGACTTCTGGGCCCCACTCTTGCAGTAGATCAGTTGGGTACACACAACTCAGGCCCCAGGGGACCAGCTGGAGGAGACCCTGTGGGCAGGAGAGTCCCCACCCCTCCACCCTGTGTGCTCCCAGCTGTGGAAACAAGGCCACAGGCTCAGAACTTATGCAAATATGACATTTGCTGTTACACCAGGATGAATAGTGCCTCCCTAAATTCACCTCTACCCAGAACCTCAGAATGTGACCTTATCTGGAAGTAGATGTAATTAGTTAGGGTGAGGGCCCACGGGAGCAGGGGCCCTTTAACTCACTGTGACAGGTGTCCCTAGAAGAAGAGACACAGGGATATGCTCAGGAAGGAGAAGACCGGGTGACAGCAGGCAGAGATGGGAGCAATGCCCCCGAAAGCCAAGGACTGCCGGCCGCCCTGGAGTGAGGAGGGGCCTGGGGTGACTCCGGCCGGCAGTGGCTTCAGAAGAAGCCAGCCCCACCCACACCTGGATTCCAGCCTTGTGACCTCCTGACTGTGACAGAATACATTTCTATTAAGACTCCCAAGCTGAGATCATTTGTTACGACAATCCTGGGACACTAACACAGCCGTTTACTGAAATTCCACCTTCAGAGGGAAAAAGGGAATTCACTTCCCTTATTGAGCAGAAAACTGCTCAAACTTGTCTCTTAACTGATTATTTTTCATGAGGACAGTGAGGGCCACCAACCCTGAACACTCACCCACCCACCACCAGAACCTTCCAGGAATTGTTTTGGAGTCCAGAAGCAAGAGGGACCCTGGTATTCACAAGCAAACATCCTTGGAGTTTAGCTGGAAAGCAGTTCACACAGACATTTTGAGAATAGCAGCATCTTATACACAGTCATCATGGTAAATGCACACTTGAAAAGAGATTCAAAGGTGCCTTTGGAGAACAAGAGGGCCTGCACACAAGGAAAGCATCCATCAGAAAGGACTTGCAGTCTCCTTTGAAGATGGAGGGTGTCGCATTCACTTGGGTCTAAACCTTTTATTTCTAGACGGTGGGGCGTGGGGTCCCTCTGATGGGGCTGGTTCCCCCTCCACCCCACCTCCAGCTCGCTCCCCTTCCTCAGAGAGAACCAACTGCAGGGGCGCTCTTCTCCCAGACACTCACAGCTTCACTCATTACTTGGAAAGAAAGTAAAATGTGCCCTTCACAGTCTGTCCTTCCTTTTTGATCACTTTAAGAGTGGGAGACCTGCCCGCAGCAAACTGGAGCAGCTAGGATGTGCAGATCCCCCAGAGACCCAGACCTTTCCTGACAACCCTGTACTTAGCTTGGAGGGACGTGGGCCTGAGGTTCTGTCCACCTCACCCAGGACTTCCACGTTGCATCAAAGTACTTGTTATTTGCATCACAAATGCAGCATGGAGATCTCCTTCTTCTTCTTCTTGGTGTCTAGCATATTTTCAAAACTGTTTATGTTAAATATTAATAACAGCCTCACTAGGGTTTTTGCCTTGTGCTGAAGCTGCAATTTCTCTGCTATTTAGGCTAATTAACGTACTATGCTTCAGTCCGTAAACCAAAAACTGTGCTTTCATGATTCTCCTGAGCCTGGTACGAATGTCTTTATAGATGGAAATACTTCTCTCCTGGGGCTTCTCTGGTGGCTCAGATGGTAAAGAATCTGCCTGCAATGCAAGAGACCCAGGTTCAATCCCTGGATCAGGAAGATCCCCTGGAGAAAAGAATGGCAACCCACTCCTGTATTCTTGCCTGGAGAATTCCATGGACAGAGGAGCCTGGTGGGCTACAGTCCATGGGGTCTCTCAGAGTCGGATGTGACTGAGTGACTAACAACATAGACTTCTCCCGTGGGAGTGGAGGGTGGCAAATCGGCTCTGCGCGTGGTAATTCACCTCTCACACCCCACGGCGTACAGTCTGGGTCCTGACCCAGCAGCAGAGAAGCTGGGGCCCTGTGAGCCCACAGGGTGTCCCTTCTCACAGAGGCATGCTAGGCACCCGCTCTAATCAGGAGGCCTTTTCTGAGTTACCGCTTTCTGGCCACAGCTCTGATGTTGATCCCAGAACTGTGGGCTTCTCTGCCCACCTGTGGAATCGTTGAAACAAGACCATCACATCTTCCCTGGGAGCCAAGGGGCACCCACCCTCGTGTTAGGACGGATGCCGCCCTGGGCGTCCCGGCTCTGGCAGGTGGTGCCTCCTGCCTGGGCTGTGAGTCCTGGTGACAGATAAACGGATAAGCAGTGGGGGTGTCCCCATTACCTGGGCCAGCAACCCCTCCCCCTACCCTCAGCAGCAGCGAAAGAGGAGGCCCTCTGAGCAACGCTGGCTGCTTCTGGCTGAGGGGAGTCAGACCCCAGCTCAAGGTGACCTGGTGAGAATGCCCTGCAGAGGGGATGCTCACCCCTGTCCCATGCCAGCCTGCTGCGTGACATCCTTCCCCGACCCTCGTCCAAACCAAGGCAGAGGTTCACTGGACTCACTGGAGCCCTTCTCCTTTGTATGAGCACACGTTCCGGGGAGGGGCACCCTGCGTGTCCGCTGCATGGCGCCGCTCCCTCTCCGTCTCTGGAGCGCAGTCTCTCGGCAGGATTCGTACCTGTTGTTGTTCCTTTACGCTCCCCTCTGGGCTTTGCTCCTCAGCTCGCCCTGCCGCCCACCGTCTTGGTCTTGCTCTTACTGGGGACCTGTTTTCAGACTCAGGGTACGGCAGGCCAAAGCTGCCACTGAGCAAGCATGTGAGTCTGTCCTTATGTGCGCTGACCCCCGGCGTCCCCACCTCTCCCCGGGGCCCTTGGCACGCCCGTGGGGGACTCAGCCACTGTCCCTGCGTCTCAGGGGCAGCTGTGGCTCCTTGGCCCTGAGGCCGCCTCCCTCGGCATGTGGGACATTCTCTCCCCATGGCTGGCTCCTGACCAGCTCGCCCTCCCCGGTCTCCACGCTCTGGGCTCCACGTCTGCGTCTGGGTCACCCGAGTGCTCTGCTTATTTGTGGAATGAGTGCCTGAGGTGGCAGGCTTTAGTTCTGAAATTTGACTGCAGCCTTGTCTCCCATCTCGTCCGTTCTTCTGTTCGGGGCCTTGCCAGGCCACCGGTCAGGAGCAGAGGCTGGTGCCCCTGAGTCTCCCCTGGAATCTGGGTGTGTTTCTCTGTTCATCTGCTCGCGTTGCACCAACAGGACGCCTGCTACCATCTCAGGCAACCGGACTGTGAAAAGTGTAAACCCCACGTGAGTTCCTGCTCTAATGATGAGAGCCCACGTCGGGAGATACAGAGAGAAAGAGCCAGCCAGACAGACAGAGTCAGAGAGAGACAGAGTCACAGACGGCCACCGCGCAGACCCCAGCCAACACCCTTTCCAGCAGAGAAAACACACAGCCAAGTCCACTCCACATTCTTGACTCACAAAACTGCTCAAAAATGCAATGGCTGTTTTAAATTTCTAAGTCTTAAGATGGCTTCTCTTGAATCAATAAATAATTAAAATACATATACTCACAATGGCCACAGACATTTGACATTTGAAAATAATTATCAGCGTTTCCCCTGCTTTATCCATTTATCCAGGGGAATATTTTTCAAATTCTAAGTAATAACTATTTCAGAAAGAAACACTTCAGAGGCAAGTGTTCAGTTCCTTAGCGGGAGATAAAGACACGATAAAGGACGCAAAATGCTGCCTGTCAGAATCGTCACTTCCTGGAGCTGAGAAACCATCAGAGGTCATCCGACAGTGATCAAGTTGGGTCTTGTGGGGCTCCCAAGTCGACCAGAAGTGTGGGGGTGACCTCTCTCCGCTACCCTCCACACTGACCCTGACTTCCATGGAGCTGGCTCCCACTTCCATCCCTCTCATCCACTACGGTCCATGAAAGGCTTTGTGTTTAAGTGGTTCTAGGTAAAACTTTGAAAACCACTAACCTCGGTGCCCACACTTCCTGGTTAAGCTCATTATACTTTAGATGGAAAACAAGACTCACCGTAGTGTGAAAACTCCAACGGGACAGCATAACCCGCCGCGTGGAGTCCTGGCCACAATCCCGCGACCTTCCTGCAGGTCACGTGGCTCTTCCCTGTGACTGCAGTGACCACTCCTGGGAACTCGAGGCCAGGCTCTCACATGCCAGCTGCTCCCAGCCAGTGTCACGGGCCTCACCGCATCTTCCCTTGTGGAAACTGTCTGGACACAAGGGTAAAGCAGCATTCAGAGATGGCCGTGACCGTGGATTCAGAACTGTGGCTGCTTGGCTAATTTGAACTCATGTGATGCTCTGCAAGAGCTCCTGGCTAAGAGTCGACTGCATCCGTGTCCCTTTAAAGGAGACATGTCTAGCAGAGGGTCCTGAGTTAAGGAACGTGAGTGGTTAACTGCTGCATGCAGGAAAATGCTGTGCAGACATAGGGGTTTTACTAATGAGTCTTCAGGAACCCCCTCTGTGCGTCAGTAATGCTGAGACTGGGGCCTCCCGGTGGGGCAGGGACCTTCATCTGAGGCCGGAGCTGACAACAGCGACTTTATTCTCCAATGCCTGCCCACGGTCCCCGAACCAAAGTCACTCAGCTGTTCTCTCTTGGGGGACCAGGGGAAGCCCATCGCGTGGTCCATTCCAGACTCTAGAACCCAGACCCTCATCACGGTGGGTGTGACATCCTGACATGAACTTGTATCTGAGTGCCTCCCGCTAAATGCCTGAAGACCTGGGACTCCAGTGATTTGTCCAAGGAAAGAAAGTTTCCCGAAGAGAACAGCCGACCATGAAGACAAACTAGAACATGAAGAGGAACTTAAACGCAGTTAATGCAAGGGCATGAGCACACTTGATAATTCGACTTTAGAGACTGAGCTCCATGTCATAGTAACGTGTGGTCCCCTCTCAAAATGAAGCGCAAGAAACACACAGAGGACTCAGTGGACCTGCAGACCAGGCAGAAAGACAGGTGCATGCATTCCGTCCTCAGCCTTTGCTTGGACCACAAATACTCTGATTCATGCACCAAAGCTGACTTTCAGTTAAATAAGCCTGCGGATAGTTTCCATGCTATGTAGGTTTATGCTGACATTAGTACGCTGCATTCTCAGTAAAATAATAAATAAAGGGATTTTAGAAATTGCTGAAGTTATGAAATTTAGTCCGAGTCCTTAGGGAAATAAATTGGGTTGCATCCAGCAATTTAAACATGATCGATAGTTAATTTCAAGGGCATATTTAATCAATTTCATTCAACTGGTCTCTGATAAAATATGCAATATTATTCAGTGTTTCCCAACTTTTGCATAAACTCTGTTTATGTTTAAGTCTTCAATAGCTACATTTGTCTTAATTACCTCTCATAAATTATAATTAGTTATATTTTAATATTTATCTTTACATTTGAAATGCCTCATCTCAATTGCTACTAGGTAGAAAATAACTTCCTTTTACTTTTCTTTTTAAGCCCATATTTTCCAAGAAATCAAATGAAGTTAACTTTAGTCATCAGTCTCAATTTACTTGAAAAAATTTTAAACAGCAAAAATGAAAAGTCATAGACATTGTTTTTCACATTAATTTGCATGTAAATGATACCATCAGTTTATTGCTTATTGTTTAGGGAAGGGGAAGCTTATAAAAGCAAGGGGATGTTTAAATCAAAGCCAGTAAGCTACTCATCTAAAGTCTTCCAGCATTTATAATCAAAACCCCTCCCTGGAGCTTGATTAGAGCACCTGCTCTTGCAGGCCCGCCTGCCTCCCTAGGCCCCTCCAGGCCTTTCCTGGCACCTGGAGCATCTCTGTCCTTTGTTTTGGAGACTGTGGATTCTTAGTCACCTGGTCAGTTTCCGGCTCAAGGAGGCAGTTGGAGTGCTGTTGCGGCGTGTCACCTCTGGGACCACAAACTGCATCCTGGAGCCCAGGAAGTTCACGTTGGAGCCGGTGGGGCTGGCAGTCCAGGGATGGAGGGGCCACGAGCCCCGCTGGAGGCTGACTGCCCTCCCTGATCAAGTCTGAGGATGCGCAGGCGTCAGAAAGTGGCTGACCCGGTAGCGATGGCTGAGGTTACTGAGCGCTCCCTTGGCACCATCACTCAGCATCTAGCCATCATCCCCCTCAGGGCAGCTGGGGGAGGGGGAGGGATCCTCTCCTGGGGGGGAGGGAGTGTGAGCACACAGGGCCTGCATGCCTGGGGCAAGCTGTGGCCCAAGCCTGCAGCTCCCAGAAGCAGCCTGGTGAACAGAAGCCTGCCTCACAGGTGAGCCGCTAGGGGGGCGACAGCCAGGGTCCCTGAGGCTCAGCGCTCATGGGGGCGGTCGTGACCCCACATTTCTCATGAGTGATGCTCACACAAGCCTCAGGATGGAAATTGGCTGTCATCGCTGTTGGGACTTTCCACCCTGCAGCCTGCAGAGCCCACGGCTGATCCCTGACTGTGCTGGTGCAGAAGACCCTGCCTCTCCCGAGCCCCCCCACGGAGCCACCTGCGGTGAACGAGGCCCCCGGCCAGGCCCAGGGCACAGCCAGGCCCTGAAATGGCCTTCCTGCTGCAGTCACACTTGATCAGAGCCAGACCCACTCACCTGGGCACTTTCCACGGCATCGGCTCCACGGGCAGCGCCCTGAGACCCGGTACCAGGAGCCTGGAGGGTGGTCATCCTGGGGGACATCAGCATTTCCGAGCAAGGACCATGCCAGCTCCTGTGCAGGAGTGGGAGAGACACACGGGGTGCTGGCAGCAGGCACGCAGCACGGAGAGCAGCCGCCGTAGCTCAGACACATCTGCTCAACTGAGGCGGGGCGTGGGGAATGATGGAGCCTGGGGGACAGGGCTGGTGGTGGGGGAGGCCCCGCCAAGGGGAGAGAGCAATTCCGGGCTTGTTCCCGCACACGGGGCTGGCGTGGGTGTCAGACCTGCTCTGGGTAATGCACAGCCTCCATCTGGTCAGCTACCTTCAGGATCACACGGGTCTGTCCATGCGGGGGACTGGCTGGCAGGACCTGTGGGTCAGAGCCCCACCCTGGCTGAGTGGGAGGTGGGAGGGGCAGAGGATGCTCAGGGGCGGGTCGGGGGGGGGTGGTTTCAGAAGTTTCACCTGGTGGCGAAATTGCATCGTTTGTGTAAAAACCCCATTTTATTATATTCATAATTCATGTGCTGTTTCTGGGCACCCAACCTGCTTCCCAGATGAGCAAATGTTTTTGGGAGCAGTCTCCATCTGAGCTGGGCTCTGTGTGGCCCCCAGGGAGTTATTCCTCACAAGGCAGGACAGCTGGGGCCAAGGAGTCCACGCACTCCTGGCCCCCATGAGGAATCTGCAGAGAGGAGGGGCCAGCTGTGGGGTCGCCAGCTCAGGCCGCCTGCCCCCAACAGGGTGAACGGGCCCCTCAGATCCCGAGTGGGACTGACCCTAAGTACCGACCCCTCACTCAGCAGAGACCTCAGCTCCTCAACCCAATAGTCTGCTGGCTCCAAGGCTGGCAAGCTCGCCTTCCTGCCACCCTCGGGAGGCACCCCACAGCCACCCACACCCCGAGTCTTTTTATACTGGAGCTGTGCCTGCCCGAGTGTGTGTGTCTGGCATGTGCATGTGTGTTGTAGGTGACCTGAGAGTGTGTAAACGTGAGAGCACACATGCCATGTATGTGTGTGTGGGTTGTGTGTGTGTGTCTCTCCACCAGAAGGGAAGTTCTAAGATGGACAACAGGACTTCCACTAGGGCATCGCCAGTCTTGCTCAGCACGACTCTGCAGATAGAAGGCATTCATTATTTAAAATATAACGCCTTCTGCAGAAAGAGTCTCGATTACTTTCACAATGTCTGGATTTGTGTTTAGAAAACATGAAAATTGTTAGTTGCCAAGGAAACTATGTTTTGGAAATCATCAATAAAAGCTAATAGCCAAAGATGATCATCTTCTTTGTTTGGGTGGAAAATTACCCCCTTCCCCAAGCTGGGGGAAACACACACACACACACACACACATATGTATACACACACACACACACACACACACACACACACACACACTCATACACCACAGACAGGGTTGCATTCATGTACAAAGTTACCAATGAAATCTCTTGTCTTTTTTCAAACTGTATTAAAATATCCTATAAGCCAGGAGGTATTCAAGAAAAGGGCACAGAATAGGAGTGAGGGCTCTGGCCCCTGATCGCTCCACGAGTGAAAAGTGTTTGTCACTCAGTCGTGTCTGACTCTTTGGGACCCCATGGACTGTAGCCTGCCAGGCTCCTCTCTCCATGGAATTCTCCAGGCAAGAATATTGGAGTGGGTTGCTATTTCCTTCTCCAGTGGATCTTCCTGACCCAGGAATCGAGCCCAGGTCTCTGGAATTTCAGGTGGATTCTTTACCATCTGAGCCCCCAGAAAAGTTCTACAGGCTGCCTCTTGGCCATCTGAGCCCCCAAACTTCCCATAACTGGACAAACACAGCACAATCACACTGAAAATGCAGCTCACTGCAAACAGCGGCAGGATTGTTCTGTGTGAGTTAACTATTTGATTCTAAAGTTGACATGGACATGCAAAGAGTTATGGATGGGCTATGAGGAAAAGAAAGAACGGTTTAAAATCAGGTATTTACATCGCCGGATGCTGTGCATGCTTAGTCGTGTCTGACTCTTTGAGACCCCACGGGCTGTAGCCCGCCAGGCTCCTCTGTCCATGGACTTTTCCAGGCAAGAATACTGGAGTGTGGTGAGTGTGGGGACATTTCCTTCTCCAGGGGATCTTCCTGACCCAGGGATCAAGCCCACGTCTCCTGCATCTCCTGCATTGGCAGGCAGGTTCTTTACCGATAGAGTTACCTGGATATTGAGACCTATCACAAAGCAAGAGTTATGAAGACTGTGTGGTGTAGACATGTCAGACATTTCTGTAGACAGAAATGCTGATAGGGCCCAGATACAGACGCCAGCTTACTTATTCAGGTGATTTATAACAAAGGTGAGACTGCAGAGAAGACAGAAAAGGGGCTGGTCATTTTCAACAGTAACGATGGATCCAGGGATGTCTCCAGTATTGACCCCTACTGCATACTATCCACAGAAAAGCAATAATAGGCCCCAGTAGACCTGAAATTTAACTGTGAAAGATCAGACAGTAAAGCTTTTGGAAGATAACATTGGGAAAATCTTCAAGGGTATCGAGTAGGCAAAGATTTCTTAAAATGAAACAATAGACATTTCCTATCAAGGAGAAACTTGGTAAATTTAGACTACATTGAAATAAAACTTTTCACTGTCAAAAAACTCCGCTAAGGAAATGCAAAATCTTGTAAAGTAATTAGCCTCCAATTAAAATAAATTAGTTAGTTAAAAAAAGAAAGTGGAAAATCAGGCTGTAGTGTAGTGGGAGATAGTTACATTCATATGATATGAAAAGTGCCTCATGGTTACCACAAAGCAACGGCTCCTACAGTCAGGAAGAAAAATACAGGTCAAGCAATTAAAAATGGGCCAGGTACGTTACAAAATCTGATTATCCAAATTGACACTGATAAAACAAAACTAGCATTAAGCGTGAAAATGTGTTCAAAGCTAATACTCATCAGGAGATGCAAATTAGAACTACTCTGGAAGAGCAAACTCCCCCCGGGGGAGGCTGCGGGGAGAGAGTGGGGGCATCTGAGGCTCGGGGCCTCATCACGTCCGGGCTGGTGTCACAGCTTTGCCGAGAGCCGTAGGACACCCCGCGATTCTCCTCTTAGGTATTCAGGGGACAGAGATGTGTGCATTTGTTCCCTCAAGACACACATGGTCACACAGCCCTCCCCACACACCCTCAGACTGGGAACACCCCAAATGTCCACTGGCTGCAGAAGGGCTGGAAAACTGCACCACAGACAGGTAACGGGAGACCTGACCTCTGGAGAAGGTGACAAGTGCCCTCCCACACTTGGATCTGCCTGCAGTGCAGGAGCCCCGGGCTCCATCCCTGGGTCGGGAAGATCCCCTGGAGGAGGCATGGCCACCCACTCCAGTGTCCTTGCCTGGAGAATCCCACGGACAGAGGAGCCTGGAGGGCTGCCGTCCATGGGGTTGTAAAGAGTAGAACTCGAATGAGCGACTAACACTTTCACTTTCACCCCCACTTGGACGGACAGACCCGCACACATAGTGTCCAATGAAGGAAGCCAGATTTAAAACAGACAGGCTGTGAGTGGTGGCTACATAGTCCCTGACACTCATCCACCAGCAGGTGGAGGGTCCACGCCCCTCCCGCCGAGTCCCCATGAACTGCTGACTGCTGCCTCCAAAAGCAGAATCAACAGCGGTGACTTCCGGGGCCAGCCCACAGGACTGGCAGCTTCTGCCTCCTTCTTTGGAGCCCTGCCTTCAGTTACCTGCTGCTGCCTAACAAAACCCAGCGAACCTAGCAGGTAAAATAGCCATCGTACACGCTCACGAATCAGGGGTCGGGACTCAGGATAAGCAGTGGCGATGGCTTGTCTCCCTGGGAAGGTAGCAAAGGCTGCTGTGGGTTGAATGGCCAAGGCCAGAGAAGCTGGGACAGGTGACCAGTTATGACATAGCTTCTCTGCCCACGTGCCTGGGCTGAGACGTTGGGAAGCTGGGCTCAGTGGGGCCTGGCATGAGACAACCTAGGCATGACCTGCCAGCACAGCTGTCTCAGGCGGTCTGCCTTGCTATAGCAGCAGTAGAGAGCGGGATGACTTGTGGTCCCTTTTGCATAAAACCTGACATCGTGTAAAATGAATTATGATGACCTCGATGGTGGTCACCAGGGATGAGGGGATGACTGTAGTGACCAGAACGGATGTGACCAGGTCTTCTGGACATGGGCAAGGTTTAATTTTGTGATCTGGATGCTGTAAGTGTAACCTACTTTTGAAAACTCTTCATGCTTCACGCCTAGGCTTTCTGCATCCCTCTAATCTATGGGATACTTTTATAAACATCCCGGCAATAAACAGTGCTACTTATTTAGCACTTGGTGTGCACTTGACTCTGTGTTGGGGCTTCTCCACGTTACCACATTTCGTCTTATGTGATTCTGTCACAGACCAAGACAGAAAGGTCTTGCCCAAGCTTTCTCAGCTCTTAGTGCCACTGAGATCCTGGCCAGTTCTATTGATCATGAGCCCTGACCCTTAAGCATGACTTACACTGTCTTGAGGCTTCCCAAGTGGTAAAGTACCTGCCTGCCAGTGCAGAAGATGCAAGAGACGCAGGTTTGATCCCTAGGTTGGGAAGACCCCTTGGGGCAGGAGATGGCAACCCATCCCAGTATTCTTGCCTAGAGAATCTCATGGACAGAGGAGCCTAGCAGCCTATAGTCCACAGGGTCCCAAAGAGTCGGGCACAACTGAAGTGACTTAGCACGCACACACATACTGTTTTTAAAATGAGTCATTGCTCTAAGTTGCTAAAATTGCTCTAAATCATTATACAGGCAAATAAAAGCAATCTAATAAAATGGAAAATGTACATCAAGTCTCAGCCTCGTCAGAAGTCAAAGAAATATAAATTCAAACCACGAGGAAATGGTTTTCTTTCTTATCAAATTGGCCGTAATTACAAACATGATATTTTTGTATTTGGAAGGTTTAAGGGGAAATTCTTACACCTTGCTAGCAGGAATGTAAATTGTGGCAAATATCTTGTGACTATTTGACAAATGGATATTACATATTTAAATGTCTATAGCCTTTAACCTAACAATTCCAATTCTACTGATCTCTCCTAAGAATAGTAGGGCAATTGCACAAAATGGAGATGCAAGATCATTCATCCTGACGCATTACAGTAGACCCATGAAAGACAAGCAGGGAACGTGAGAGAAAAAGATGGAAAAATGCAGACATGACAATCATTGCGACCTCCTGCGGACAGGAAGCTCGAGCCATACGCACAAAGTAGGGGTTCGGGGATGCGGCCTGTTTCCCTTCACGAGGATTCACTCTGGTCCCAGAGGCAGCCCCACCGAAGGGAAGGGTCTCCCCGGCAGGACTGCAGGGAGCAGAGCTGGGCGCTGGAGTGGGGGCGGGGGTGACCCTGCTGGGTGCGGTCCGCAGCCCTGACCGCCCCAGCCCCGCGTGCCTGGCCTGCAGCCACTCCGCGCCCCCGGCCCCCCCTCCCCTCAGGCCCCGCCTTCACATCACCAGTGCGCGCGGCGGCTGCTCCAGCTCAGCTGCGCCCGCAGGCCCGTGTTGCTTCCAAAGGGGAGTCTGGCTTCCATGGCTCTTTCCCTCCCTGCTCACACTTCGCACAAGCATGCGCCACCACACACCTGTGTGCACACTCACACACCTTCCCCACACACCTGCGCATACTCGACACCCACACAAATCACGCACACACACCTCCACGTGCACACGCAGAAGCACCACCTCACACCTGCACGGGCACGCCACACCACACACTCGCACACGCTCGTGACCGAGGCTCCCTGTGACCCCTGCGTGATGCCCGTGTTATCAGTGGCACCATCACCTTGTAATTTATTTTCGAGGGATGAATTACTTAGCCTCTGTCTTTCTGACTGCACCCCACACTAAGGCCTAGGTCTGTTTTAGGAGCAACCACACTTCTGAAGTCCTAAGAAACGAGATGCTCGCAGAAGTGTGGGTGACGGCTGGCTGTGCAGTCAGACAATGGGAGGGCCTGCTGGCATCAGGCCCCCATCACGGAGCCTTGGGGTGCCAAGGAGGTGGGAGAAGGACGGGTAGGCCCCCTGCAAGCCCCCGAGGAATGGGGGGACAGTGGCACAGCTGGGATTCAGCTGCAGGGCCACTTCTCGGCATGTGACCCCTACCGTCGTCCAGGCCCCCAGCCCGGGAGAACTTGAGTGTGATTGATGCTCTACTGCCTGGAGCTGAATGGGGTCACGGCTCTAGAGCAGGGCCTCAGTCTGCACGGGGCCCCTGGCATGACTGTGCCAGGCCGACCTGCCCGGTCCTGACCCACTTCTGGAGCCCAAGAGGGAGGACTAGCTGCCCTGGGATCGCCAAGGCCACCTCCTGCTCTGAAGTGTTGGTCCCCCGCTGCAGAGAGCCTCGTCGGTCTTCAGTGGAGCTGCGCTTCCATGGCCGCCCTCTCCTCCTGCAACCACGACAAACCAGCCCTGAGCCCCCATCGGCCCAGACGGCTTGTGGGACTTTGTGCCCCTTGAGAAAGCCCCAGAGAGAAAGCCAGAGAGTGAGGGGCGGCCTCCCCACCCCTGCGAGCTGCGTGCTGCTCTGAGGCCGGGGTGACCTGGGCGTGGAAGCCGGCCAAGTGCTCAGCCACCGGATGTTCCCAGCCGCCCCTGGAGCTCGGAGGAGAAGCTGGAGTGCGGCAGGACTGTGCCCAGGGCGTGGTGGCCCAAGGGGACCGGGTGTGCTGTGACCATCAGCACCCAGGTGAGTAAACTGACCAGAGCATTGGACTCGCCACTGTGACGTCCGCACTCCAGGCCTCTCAGAAGGAAGCCAGGCTTCTCCACGGGGAGGAAGGATCCCAGGACAGAGAACGTGCTGGCAGCTCGAAGGAGTGGCTTCCCCGACCGATGTGGTTCTGGTTATGATGCCTCTTTCCCGAGAAACAGGCCAAGCCACGTGGTCCACGCTGGTCCACCGGAGCAGTTTGATTCTTGGGACTTCTCCGGTGGTCCATTGGCTAGGACTCTGCGATTCTACTGCAGGGAGCGTGGGTTCAGTCCCTGGTCAGGGAACTAAGACCCCACAGGCGTGCACAGCCATAAAAAAATAACAACAGGGTAATGTGCTCCTGCCGAACAGGTGTCCCCTGAGTCATCACCGTGAGCTTGGTCCCCGGGAACTCAGGGTTTCCTTTTGTTTCAGTAATTGTTCAATCATCTTCCAGTTGCTAAAGAACACGGCTTTGGCTTATCGAATAGAAGTTTCCAAAGAACCTCCTGAAGGCGCTGTCAGCATTCAATTCCGACTGCCATCCCCCACCAGGAATGAGGCCTCAAGCCCAGTGAAAGACGCCCGGCCTGGCAGACACGTCTCCAGTGACTCCCAGCAGGCAGAAGCCTGGCCCGGAGGTGCGAGGGCACTGAGGCCCCCACCAGCCCCAGCAACGGGGCAGTTACCGAGGGGCGAGTCCGAGCAGCGCTTCTGGTTGAGCTCGGGCTTGTTAGGAGTGTGGTCCGCATTCTGCCCTGAAAACAGGAGGAAGAGGAACGAAGGGACTATTGGTGATGTTTTTGGCGCCTTTGGGGAACTGTGGTTGCAGGTCAACTTCCACCCTGAGACTTGGGGAAGTGAGTGAACCCAGGCGGTCAGGGGAAGCCCTAAAGGTCAACATGGCACAGACAGAAACCACGGGGCCACACTCTGTGTGTGTGCTCAGTCGCTTCAGTCGTGTCTGACTCTTTATGACCCCATGGACTGTAGCCCACCAGGTTCCTCTGTCCAGGCAAGAATACTGGACTGGGTTGCCATTAATGGTCATTTTGATGCATTTCTGGAGGCAGAGCATGGACTAGGGAGAGACTGAAAACCCTGGGGCTAGAGCTTTGTGGGGGGCCTACTTTCATGGGTTTTCCTTCCAGGAATCCCACCAGGTTCTCACAGAGAAAAACCAAAGGAAAAAAATCTCCTTATCACTCTGGTGGGGGTGGAGGTGGAGGAGAAGTAACAATTTAGAAACAGTCTCTGAGTGTTCTCTACGCAGAAATAGAAATGACTTCCCTAAAGCCTTACTCCACGTGGGGGAGGGCAGTCAACCCGTCCAACCCCTCTGCCTCCCTGTCTCGCCTAGTAGGCAATAATAAAAAAAAAGACCTCAAAAATGAGGAACCCCCCAAAACTTGTGAAAATCCAGTCCAGGGTCACAGGCCCAGTAAGGGGTTGAATTTAATACAAGATTATAGAATATTTCCCTTCCTTTTCCCTTCCCACCCTATCAACAGGGCTCCAGCACAAAACACAGATGACTACAATGCAGCTGAAAGGCACAGGCTCTATTTAAGGAGTTACTGCTTTGCTTCAGTCGTGTCCGACTCTGTGCGACCCCATAGACAGGATTCTCCAGGCAAGAATACTGGAGTGGGTTGCCATGTCTTCCTCCAGGGGATCTTCCCAACCCAGGGACTGAACACTTGTCTTCTGCATCTCCTGCACTGCAGGCCGCTTCTTTTCCCTGAGCCACCAGGGAGCCTCAGGTAGGGCAGACTTGTCACCTTTTAAAGGTAAGGTGGTTCCTAATTTAGGCACCTTAACACTAAAAAAAAAAAAAACCACCTTGTTATGTCAGGTTCTAGCCATTCCTAGTAGAGGACTGTGTAATACAACCCTGCAGACCAGGGGCCACTCCTACACGGTGCAAATCCATGTGTGTGTGTGCATGCGCGTGCACACACACACACACACACACACACACACACACACACACACACATCCTTTTCACCCTACTGCCAGAGGTGACAGGGTAGTCTGGGCGCAGGACAAAGAATATGGCTTCTTTTTCAAATGAAGCAGGGTGTTCTTCACGAACACGACAAGGATACGGATCCCTCTGACTGTATTTGGAAGCTAATCTTTCAGCATTTGCCTCCTAATGGGAGACAAGGAAGCAGGACCTGACTAACAGGCAGCTCTTCTAAGGATGAATGTAGGAGCATCGAAGGGGCCCAAACGCTGGAGACGGAACCCCTGGTTTAAGCTCTTGACCTTGGTGCCGATTGCACACTGCTTCCAGACAGCTGTTCCGTAACAGCTGTGGAGTCTTCTGAATGGCTCTGCTTATCTCCCCAGGGTCTTCACTCCATGCGCTGATCTGAAGCTTCAGAGAAACCCACATGTGTGTAGAACAAGCCAAGAGCAAAGTTTAGGAGCAGAGGGTCCCCAATTATGTGTGAAACGTGGAATAATAATTAGCTGAAAAAAAAAGCAAGCCTCGCTGATCCTTCGACATGGGTAACTCCAAGTCTAGAAGCACAGTCTTCAGATGATTTGAAAGAAAAGCCAACAATCCTTTGAAATGAACATAAAAAGGACCCTTCCCTCCTGTCCCCTCCCTTGAGCTGACCAGCAGCCACGAGCCCGCAGGCAGGGCCCTGCCTGCCTGTATCTCAGCCCCAGGCTGGCATCCCACTGGGGCTGGGGAAACGTCGGGGACAGCTGTCCGCACAGATGACCTCTCAGAGACACCGCATGTGTGGACTGCAACAGCTCCAGTCCTGAAGAATGTAGGAATTCTCGGCCTGGCATTCTAAGATTTTTTTTCCCCATCGAAATGTTGCTTTTATAACCAAAAGTGAATTCTCATTGTGTCCTGACTTTGGCTTTTGAGCTGTGCTGGCCTCAGTCTGCTGGCCCTGGAGGGGTCCCTATGGGGACAGCACCCTGTGCCAGCCCCCTGGACACCAGCATTCTGGCTCCTGCCACAACTGAACAGACAGAAAATTCAAATTTCACCCATGGAAATGCTGCCTTAACACTGGCTTTGCAAATGGCCCTACGAAAGGATTGAATCTGCACAGTAAGAAAGTTGGTAATCCTTGAAATCCTGGGCTCCCTGTCTCGAGGATGATGGTCAGTTTTCTCTGAGTCAGGCACACAGCTGAGCTCCCTCCTCAGTGGGGTTGGCCGTTCAGGGCTCCCGGGTCTTGGCACAGAGTCTGAGCTGCAGCGACTCACGCTCTCACCCGGATGCAGGTTAGGAAGTGGCCGGCGTGTGCTCACACCCGTGGGGCACCACCCCGGGTCCGTTCCCGGGGACCTGGGCTCTGGATGCACAGACGACAGTAAAGGTTCTGTGTCCTCAGGACCCTCTAAAGGCTCACCTGGTGAAGGAGGGTGAACCGCACACTGAGCTTGGAGATAACAGACCATGCGTGTGGTGAGTGGTCACCCCCAGCATCACCCTGAGAGGAGCAGGAACAGGGACGGGGTGCGGCCAGCCGGGACTGTGGGCATAGACGGGCCTGTGGGGGCCCCGCACTCTGACTGCACCCCGGACGCGGTGCCTCACCGCCTCCCGCCTAAGCCAGGTTCCCAGACCTCCCCTGGGACTCGAGGCGCCCTGGGCTCTGGCCTGGCCCCAGGCCTCCCCTTCACTCTGCACTCCAGCCGGCCTCCCGGACCGCCCACCCCCTCAGGCACACGCTGTCCCTGCCCGGAGGCCACTCCTCAGGGCTCCCAGCACCAGCGTTTCCTTGGGAGGACCTGTGACACCTTCACTCTTCAGGGTCGACCCTCAGCTTTCCAGGAAGTGGCCCCAGGGCAGGTGTGCACGCCTGCAGGTACACAAGGAGGGGGTCCGGGGGGGGCAGGTAGATGGAGAGGGGATCCCAGGGAGGGAGAGGGGAGAAAAGAGCAGGGACTGACAGGCAGGTACTGCAGGGTCAGGCCTGTGCAGGCAGGTACTGGGGCAGGTACTGCAGGGCAGGTACTATGGGGACAGTTATTGCAGGGGCAGGTACTGCAGGGTCAGGCCTGTGGGGGCAGGTACTATGGGGACAGGCACTATGGGGGCAAGTACTTCAGGGCAGGTACTGCGGGGGCAGGTACTGGGGAACAGGTACTGCAGGGACAGGTACTGCAGGATCAGGCCTGTGGGGGCAGGTACTACTGGGGCAGGTACTGTGGGGGCAGGTACCATGGGGGCAGGTACTGCTGGGCAGGTACTGCAGGGACAGGTACTGTGGGGACAGATACTGTGGGGGCAGGTACTGCAGTGACAGGTACTGTGGGGGCAGGTACTGCAGTGACAGGTACTGTGGGGGCAGGTACTACTGGGGCAGGTAATATGGGGGCAGGTACTGCAGGGACAGGTACTGTGGGGACAGATACTGTGGCGGCAGGTACTGCAGGGACAGATACTGTGGGGACAGGTACTGTGGGGGCAGGTACTGCAGGGACAGATACTGTGGGGACAGGTACTGTGGGGGCAGGTACTGCAGTGACAGGTACTGTGGGGGCAGGTACTGCAGTGACAGGCACTATGGGGGCAGGTACTGTGGGGGCAGGTACTACGGGGGCAGGTACTGCGGGGGCAGGTACCGTGGGGGCAGGTACTGCTGAGGCAGGAGAGGTCAGGCCTTCTGAGTCACAGAGGTAGTGGGTCATAGTTCATAGGTCAGAGGTCAGGGGTTGGAAAGCATTTCTTGTAAGTGGCCAGACCGTGCACACTTTTGGTTGGCAGGCTGCCGGCTCTTGGTGGCAACCACTCAATTTCCTTATAGTGTGCAAGCAGCCATGCCTGAAGGAAGGATGTGACTGTTTTTTCTGGTGAAACTTTATTTAAAACAGGCCAGATGAGCTCCGAGGGCCGCAGTGAGCTGCTCCTGCTGGAGAATATGCCTGCTTTCTCTCTGAGAGACAAGGGGCTGGGAGGCTCATCCATGACTCCCCTTGCCTCCCACATAGACTTCACAATGTCATGTGAGGTCCGCCCCCAAATCCTCCCCATCATCCATCTGTGACCCTGACCTGGAGCTTGGGAGCCTCCCTCCAGCGTCCCCGGCCTGAAGGACCGATGCTACTCTTTCGAGTTGGTGGGCACCCCCAGGAGTGCAGTCACCACACTCTTTAATTCTGAGATCCTGGGGCAGTCCCATAAATGGTGGTCCCCCAAAGACGAGCCCACATTCTGATACCCGGAAACTGTGAAAGTGACCTTATTCAGAGAAAGGATCTTTGAAGACAAAAGTAGCTATGGGTCTCCAGAGGTGATCATATTCCTTTAAGGTGGCCCTAAGGCCGGTGAGCAAGGTCATGGCTTTTCCAGCAGTCAGGTATGGATGTGAGAGTTGGACCATAAAGAAAGCTGAGCCCCGAAGAATTGATGCTTTTGGGCTGTGGTGATGGAGAAGACTCTTGAGAGTCCCTTGGACTGCAAGGAGATCAAAGCAGTCCATCCTAAAGGAAACCAGTCTTGAATATTCTTTGGAAGGACTGACACTGAAGCTGAAGCTCCAATTCTTTGGCCACCTGATGCGAAGAGATGACTTACTGGAAAAGACCCTGATGCTGGGAAAGATTGAGGGCAGGAGAAGGGGATGACAGAGGATGAGACGGTTGGATGGCATCACCGACTCGATGGATAGGAATTTGAGCAAACTCCAGGAGATGGTAAAGGACAGGGAAGCCTGGTGTGCTACAGTCCATGGGGTCGCCAGCAGTCAGATACAATTTAACGACTAAACAGCAACGAAGGCCAGTGACGGCATTTACGTGAGAGATGGACACAGAGGCAGAGGAGGCGGTCCTGTGAAGGTGGAGGCGGAGACCAGGTGAGAAGTTCACAGCCAGGACACACCTGGGCCCCCTGGAGCCAGAAAGGGAGGAAGGACCCCCTCTGGAGACCCCCTGGGAGAGCGCAGTCCCACCACCCCGCTAGGTCAGGGGCCGGGCCTCCCGCCTGGGAGAGAAGAGGCTGATATGTCGGGACGGCCGCCCAGACTTGGGGACGGGTGTCTGGCGGCAGCTGTGTCTGCGGTCTTGTCTGCTGCTCTTCTCACGCCCTCCCGGCCTCGTGACAGGACCGCTTCTCCACCAGGAGCCGAGACCGAGGCCCCGGGCGCCCCAGCCTGGTGGACGGGCCCTGGGGTGTGACTCCATCCCCAAACCCGCGAAGGCAGCAGCCACCCATCCGTGAACCACGCCCGGCAGGCAGGCGGAATTCCGGGGAGGCAGACTCGTCGCCTCAGCCTGGAGATGGGGAGTGTTTTAATACTTCCTCTCACTTCCTTTTTCTCTGAGTGTTTCAGCTAAGACCTATGCAAATGAATTTGCAAATCTTTGTTACTTTAAGCTTTTCTTTAACATATTTAAGACTATCTGGGCAAGAGTTTGGAGGAATATATTTCACTAGGAGGACTCTAGTTATGAACTTGAAATGACCTTCTGATCCTGAGATGTGGTGACAGAACTATAAGGGAAGAGTCCACTGGACCAAATATTTTGGAGAAAAAAAATGAAGCTTTCATGTCAATTTCCAGCCCATCCATAAGCGGCACAAAGCTATTTCTAAGATGATGGATGGCAGTAGATCAGATCTCTGCCGCCTGTAAATACCGCTGAAATTACTTTCCCGAATCCCTTGTTTCCGACAGGCAGGCAGAACTCCATTTCTTGGCAGGTCAGGGATGAGCAGACAAGGATGCTGGGCATAGGCTGACCGCTCCCCTCGCACAGACTCTTCTTGGAGCCCCGACTGCTAATGACCTTCGCTTCCTAGGTCCACTCAGGGAGCACACTCTGTCTTTGGATTCTTTAGCAGAAAGACAAACAAGATCGTATCTTCACTTATTCACAATAATTGTCATTTGCAATGGCAACCCACTCCAATGTCCTCACCTGGAAAATCTCATGGACAGAAGAGCCTGATGGGCTGCAGTCCATGGGGTCGCAAAGAGTCGGGCACGACTAGGCGACTAACACTTACTTTTTGGATATTTCAAGACTCCAGGAACTCTCCACATTCCAACACAGGCTGGGTATTTCTCTTGTGACTCTGGGGAGTGGATTCGCTTCTGTGGTGCCCTCCTTCGATTGCACTGGAGTCTTGTCCATATCTGGGCTATGGCTTCCTCAAGGTTCTGAGGCCTCTGGGCCAGAACTGGCGTATATATTCCAATTCCCATATGTATAAGACAGCACATGTTCATTTCATTCAACAGTATTCCTGAGTGTCTATGACTTTGTTTATCCCTTCAACAAATGTTTATCATCACCTATGATGTGTCAGGCACTGTTTAAGGCTCCAGGATTGTAACTGTGTGAAAGACCACATCTGACATTCCCGGAACATCCCTACCTGAGGGCCTTTACATCACCTCCCGGGAGGTACATGGCTTACTGTCTACTCCCCACAGTTCACTTCATTTCAGTTGCTCAGTCGTGTCTGATTCTTTGCAACCCTGTGGACTGCAGCATGCCAGGCCTCCCTGTCCATCACCAACTCCCAGAGTTTACCCAAACTCATGTCCATCATGCTGGTGATGCCATCCAACCATCTCATCCTCTGTTGTCCCCTTCTCCTCCTGCCTTCAATCTTTTCCAGCATCAGGGTCTTTTCCAATGAGTCAGCTCTTTGCATCAGGTGGCCTGTCCTCTTTAGAACTGCTCCGTTTTCTTTGATAACACTGTTTCTGAGGAAGCACAAACAGGTTAGAGGGAGGGCAAAAACAGAGAACGTGACCCAGGTGATTCCAGACTGTAAGAGCAGGTCCGGGTGGCCTGGCAGGTGGACAGATAGAGGCTTCCTGTGATCAGGCAGTGACCACTTAATGTGAGGAACCTGGGAAAATTCATTATTTGTAAGAACCCTTGTGATTACTTGGGGGCTCATCTGGATAATCTGGGATAATCTACCTTTTTGAAGATTCTTAATCCCACTTGCAAAGCCCCTTTGCTGTAAGTGGTGCAGCCACAGCTTTGGGGGTATAGGACACAGACATTTTGGGGGAGCTGCTACTCTGCCCACTGCACCATCCTCTTTCTCTCCACCCTCATGCCTTGGAAGGCTTCTCTCTCCTGGGGGCCGGGACAGGTGCCCTTACACCCGTGTCCTTCCCACTCTGGGGTAAAATCTCCAGGATGTCCCTTTCCATGCCTGACTCCTTATATGTCAGACCAGCCTAGTTCTGGGTGACTTAGCCCCAGGAATTCCTAGAAAGCTTTTTCTGTCAATAAAGCAAGTGTGGCTTCTGAAAACCAAACGTGATGGTGGATGCATGCCATCACACATTTGTGCAAACTCACAGAATGTACAGCACCAAGAGTGAAGCCTTGTGTAGACTGCAGGCCTTGGGGCACCAAGGAGTGTCTGTCAGCGCAAGTTTCTCAGTGAACACACCATTATGGTGGGGTGTTACTTGGGGGTGTCTGTGCCCGTGTGAGTCAGCAGGCAGGGGACTCAGCCTTCCACTTAATTTCACCGTGAATCTAAAATTGTTCTAAAAAGAAAGTTCATTAATTAAAAAATAGAAAGTACTTGTTTGGGGGCCTTTGTCATAGTCTTGAGATTTTAGAAATGCTTTTAACCCTTAGAAACAACTATTTTATTCTAGATGGTGGCTATCTTGTCCTGAACCAGTGAGTTCATTTGCACGAGTAAACCAGGAATGCTGGGAAGTTACTGGCAATAAAGACAACTTAATTCAACTTTGAAGACATGCTATTGCCATAGTCACCCGACAAGAACCTCCTGAGAGATTACAGCCTCCTGCAGGCTTGGCTGGTCCCTGGCATCTCCGAGTCTCCATACACCAGTGAGGAATCCCTCGGTCATGTCCTTGGCAACTTCTCTGCAGCTGGGTGACTGTGTCCGATCATCCACATCTTGTCTTTAATGAGTCGTGTTTGCTCTCTAGTAAGAGTTCTAATTTAGGACGTGTTCATTTCTCGCCCCTGCCCTTGCAAATAAAGTAGAACAATTGCAGCTGGCCACTAGTGAGCAGTGAGAAACAGGTCCTTACTGAATGGCCTCTGAAATGGATCAGCAGAACTTCTATAGCAGAGGCGCAATCAGGTCCAGACTTGTTTTCTGGATGATGTTTAATGGAATCAGAGGGGAAGGCGGCTTTGCACATGCTGTCTGCATTGAGGTTCAGCCCACCCCCCCTGCCCTTCATCCTCCACTGGGGTCTGAATGAATAAGAGCACACGTGCTCTAGGAGAGGAAGCCTGTGGCAAGTGTGTGTGTGCAGAGATCCACAATCTGCTCCTGGACATGGCCACAGGCTGAGGCTTGGGCACAGCCGGGCGGGAGAGGGGACAGATGACGCAGATGACTCTGGACAGATGACTCTGTTTCTCACTCCAGGGTGTGCCCGCCACGTGGTGACGTGTGCACCGGGGCTCCCACACCCCACCCCTCTCTCTCCATCTCTAAGAGGTGGCATCAGTGCCCATGGAACCCACATCATGGAGATGTTCCCTGGAGAGGTGAGACCTGGCATCCAGTCATTTCCGGACTTCACCTTGTGCCCCCACCCCTGACATCCCTGCATGACACTGGAGTTGTCACAGATGACAGAACCAGGACTAAAATTCCCAGAGCAGACAAGGGGGCTCCAAGCCCAGGCTGGCTCCCAGTGTGTGGCCACGTGCCAGGCTAGATGTCAGGCAGGTCGGGGTTTGCACAGCAAGACTGCAGAATGACCAGCAAACCCCAACCCGGAAATCATAGAGCTGCTTTTAATAGAGCATTGCCAATGCAGCATACAGATCAGAGGCCCTGGATTCCTTCTCAGATGAGGAAACAACTTCAGAACTGTCTTTGACGCTAGATAGAATGCTATAATAGTCTCAATTTCTGACATTTAAATTGAAAAACATCTAAAACATCCTTTTATACATTGCATGAGTTTCCAAATAAATTTGTATGTTGCACCTCCAAAATAGCTCAAATACTGCGTTCTTATACTGATGTCATACTTTTTATAAGACGATTAGTAGGTTCTTCTTCACTAATCAACAATCACTTGCTCATTCTTTAAAATGCCAATCTTTTTACAGAAATGAGTTCAATACGGGACACTGACAGGCCAACCATGGCCGAAGTGTTGGGGACCCTCCAGGTTCAGCTGTGTGTCCTCCAGAGTGAAGGGCCGCATGGCCAGAATTAGCAGCCTCACCCAGAGTCTGATGCGGACCTCGGGGTGCTCCAGTCCGCCTGGTGGTTTACCGGCGCTCTGTTGCCTTGGTGTTTGTCTGTTTTCATTCCTCAAGCCAGCAGCACTTCTTTTCATAAATTAGATCAAAGCATCTCTCAGAAGATGCCGAAACTGATTAGGGCTGACAGGCCTCCTTGGAATTGCCGGACCACCTTTCGTTATCATCCAGAGCTGGGAGTCAGTCTGAAACTTGTGCCCAGAAACGTCCCCTGGGAGAGCCGCTCTTGGATGGATCTCCTCACCATCCCTTGCAGTTTATAGATTTCGAAGTAGATGATGCTGTAACACAGATTATCATTTTCAGAGATACTTAGACTCATGGGATAGAACTTCAAGTCTGCTGGGCTCAGACTGGCTTTAGTTGAATATTCGGGATACCAAACTTCCCTCAAAACATTTTTATGTTTTAATTTTTTAAAGGAAATCTCCAAGTCAAAAATTCACGCAGTTTACCAACAATGAGAAACACTAGTAATTAAAGCCACCGCCCATTACTCCATTCTAAGGAGAGTGAGGTGGGGCTGGTGGTAAAGAACCCGCCTGCCAATGCAGGAGATGTAAGAGACGCAGGTTCCATCCCTGGGTCGGGAAGATCCCCTGGAGGAGGGCATGGCAACCCACTCCAGTACTCTTGCCTGGAGAATCCCATGGACAGAGGAGCCTGGCGGGATACGGTCCATAGGACTGAAAAGAGTTGGACACGGCTGAAGCACTTGGCACACACAAAAGGAAGGTGAGACCTGATTTCACTGATTAACTTCTGTGAGTCTCTAGTGTCCAAGAGACTTACATACCATTTCCTTAAATTTTTTAATTGAAGTATAGTTGATGTATAACATTATCATAGTTTCAGGTGTGCAACATGGTGATTCAATGTTTTTATATATTATACTCCATTTAACGTTATGACAAAGCAATGGCTGTATTTCTCTGTGTGTGCATGCTAAGTTGCTTTAGTCGTATCCAACTCTTTGAGACCCTGCAGACTGCAGCCTTGTTGCTTATCTAGTTTACACATAGACTTACACACTAGACATTCACGTCCCCACAGGGGAGCAGAGAGAGAATAAGATGGGAGGGATATTGAGAATTCTGGCTGTTTGTTTCCCAAAACTGATGCTGTATTTGTCAGCCCAGGCTGCCATGACAAACTGTCAGAGTGCATGACTTAAACAACAGAGTTACCTTCTCACATTTCTCGAGGTTGCAAGGCCACGGTCAAGGATGCAGCCGGGTTGGTTCTCCTCAGCTTGCGCACCTTCTGTGTCCTCACGCGGTCTCTCCTCGGTGCACTTGGGAAGAAAGAGATCTCTGGTGTCTCTTCCTTTTCTTAAAAGGGCACCAGTCCTATAGGATTAGGGCCCCACATTTATGACCCTATTTGAGCGTAGATTTACCTCCTTAAGGGCTGTTTCCCACACACAGTCACAGTTGGCGTAAGACTTCGACATAGGAATTTGGGGGAACACAATTCACTCCATAACTCCATAACAGAGGGCCAAACCTAATTAAAAATGTCATGTCGTGGATTTAAGACATGCTCCACATCCAGAGCAGGATAGGCACACACAAAATACCCCACTTGGGCAAACCACTCTCACATTTTGGAAAAGTAGAGACCAGAAGACCCGGAAAGCAAAATAGAGAAAATATTAAAAGGGGGAGAAGAGGGGCAGACGGGAGGGGGGTTCAGACGGGAGGGGTTTGTGCACACCTGTGGTGATCCACGCTGAGGCCTGACAGAGAGCAACAAAATTCTTTAAAGCAATTATCCTTCAATTAAAAAATGAATAAATTAAAAAAATAAATTACACGTATATAAAAAAGGGGGAGAAGAACCTCTACCTTCACGGGAACAATAAGACTGAAAGCTGAATTTCAGAACTGAGATCCAGAAGACCATGGGATAATACCAGTAGGGAACTTTTTATTGACATGATTTCAAAAGCAGAAAACGTATAAGAATGATAAGCTCGCCCCACCCACATTCTATCCCAACTCGCCGATTATTTCCTTTTCTCTACCTATCACTTCCGCACCTTCTCTCTCCGTGATCATATAGGACTTAAATCTCTCACACACACATGTATCTTCAGACATGGTGTTCCTATGTTCCTAAACACTTTAGTGTCCATCCCCTTAGAACAAGTTCATTCTGTTATATAACCACAGTAAAATTTTCAAAGTTAGGAAATGTTGCATCAATCTGATGTTACTATCGAATCCAAAATCCTTATTCAACATTCTCCCGTTGTTCCCATAATGTCCTTCACTCTCATGTCACTTTTTGCAGCCTGAGATCCGAGATCCAGCTGTCTGGTTCCCCCTAATCTAGGTCAGAGCCTCTCACTTTTACGATTCATGCTTTGGCATCCTTAAAGTGGATGGGAAGTTATTTTATAAAATGCTCAATGCGAGTTTGTCTGAGGTTTCCACATAATTACTTCAGATTTTGCATTTCTTGATAAGAATAGCGTGAGGATGCTTCTGCGCTCTGGCAAGGGGATCCTAACAGGTGTGGATATTCGCACCTCACTTTGAGCTCAGAGGCAAAACGGGGACCATAGCTCCTGCTCCCATATTTGTCATTCCCCTCCACCACCCGAGAAGCTGGGTGCATCACCTCAGGGTACTCTCTCGTTCACACAGTCCTGTCTTGTTAGAAATGCATTTCAGAAGTGCCAGCCACATCACTGAGAAAACAAACTCACCAACCAGAGTTCAACACCTGTCTACAGGCTCTTCTTTCCGGCCTCTATAGTCAGGCTACACAGTCAAGTCATCTTGTTCAAATGTTCTTGGGTGAGTGTTTCCCCTCTCCAGCGAGTCTGCGTGAATTAATTGAAATACAGTCGTGTTCATTCTTTTCCTTATTTGATTTTATGCCCTGACCGCAGTGTGCCGAGTGCCAGCCGCCAGACACACAAGAATGATCTCCTTTGTGTGAAATCCAAGGACAGACGAAACCAGCGTGGTGTGTGGAGGCAGATCGGGGCTTTCCTGGGGCTGGGTGTGCTGTGGTCCAGAAGCCAAACGCAGGGGCGTGAGAGACTCTGGGGAGTCACTTATCCTGAGTGTGGGAGTGGCTACCCGGAGAGTCAACTCTCTCAACTGTTCACTGAATTCAAGTGCCTTTTATTACATACATATTATACCTTGAAGGTGAATTTTTTTTAAAGGAAGAGATGCTTTCAGGAAAACAAAAGTTGCTGCTGCTGCCAAGTCGCTTCAGTCGTGTCCGACTCTGTGCGACCCCATAGACGGCAGCCCACCAGGCTCCGCCACCCCTGGGATTCTCCAGGCAAGAGCACTGGAGTGGGTTGCCATTTCCTTCTCCAATGCATGAAAGTGAAAAGTGAAAGTGAAGTTGCTCAGTCGTGTCCGACTCTTAGTGACCCCAAGGACTGCAGCCTACCAGGCTCCTCTGTCCATGGGATTTTCCAGGCAAGAGTACTGGAGTGGGGTGCCATTGTCTTCTCCAAACCAAAGTTAGGAGAATATATTTCTATGAGAACTGCCCCTCAAGACACCCAGCAAGGATAGGGGGTTCTTGAGATTCAGGGAGATGGTCTCAGAGGGCAGCCTGGAGGTGCGAGCTGGAGTGAAGAGCCTCATTCTGGGCCTTGGTCCCCTGTGTCCACCCCGAGGAGGGCTTTTGGAACGCACATCCTCCATTGGGGCAGGTCCTGGGAAGGGACCCTGTGGAGGGCACCTCCTCCTGGAGCCGCAGACAAGAAGCTGGGCGCCTGCACCATCTGTTTTTACGGCCCAGCCCAAGGAAAGTGAACGTGAAGTCGCTCAGTCGTGTCCGACTCTGCGACCCCGTGGACTAGCCTACCATGCTCCTCCGTCCATGGGATTTTCCAGGCAAGAACACTGGAGTGGGGTGGCACTGCCTTCTCCAGAGGATTTTCCCAACCCAGGGACCGAACCCGGGTCTCCTGCATTGTAAGCAGACGCTTTACCATCTGAGCCAGCAGGGAAGGAAGGTTTCATTGTAACAGTGTGAGGCTACTGGAAAGAGGGCTCTGCAAGGGGACCCAAGCTGAACTTGCCGTGGGACATTTTAGTGGTCACTTTAAGGAAACGCTGATGCATAAAGGAGGCGCTCACGAGTCCGGCACAGACGTGGTCCACCGTGATGACCCCAGTGCCAGGGCCCAGCCACTCCATCTCCCGGCTCGGGAATACTGTAACCGTTCACTCTCCGGAAACGTCTGCTTGATACAGCTTTGAGAACAGAGATGAATAAAAACAGGGCTCTCGGGGGTGGAAGCCTGTGGCGCAAGGCCTCTGGGGGAGGAGGGGTAATAAACACCTGTGAGAAGTGCAGTTACGGGACGGAACGCGCTCTAAACCCCGACAACAGTGATCAAGACAACAACACCCGTGCTGACGAGCGGGGAACAGGGGAGAGCGGGTCAAACCCTGGGCCTTTTAAACCTCCCAGCAAAGCGAGTCAGCTGTTACCGAGCAAAACGGAGACTCTATCTGAACAAACGGCTGGAGCCTCGATCTTGTTCGTGATGCTCTTATTTGTAAAATCGCAGGGGGAGCTTGTAGGAAGTAAAACATAGAGACATTTGTCTAAAAGCCAGAAATTTCCTCGACTTCGCCTCTGTTCTTTTTGGTTTAATCCTAGGAAAATCAAACTGAATATACTCATAAAACAGGATTGTAGATATGATTCTGCTAAAATGTTATTCTCCCATATGCATACTTTCTATTCTTTCTGTATATAAGTCAAAAAGTCTGCATTGATGTCAATATAATATTAATAATGTTTATTATTAGGAGGTACGATTTGGGAGTTATTTTTGGAAGAGTTCAGCTCAGTTCAGTTCAGTTCAGCCGCTCAGTCATGTCCGACTCTTTGTGACCCCGTGGACTGCAGCACGCCAGGCCTCCCTGTCCATCACCAACTCCCGGAGTTTACCCAAACTCATGTCCATTGAGTTGGTGATGCCATCCAACCATCTCATCCTCTGTCGTCCCCTTCTCCTCCCGCCCTCAATCTTTCCCAGCATTAGGGTCTTTTCAAGTGAGTCAGCTCTTCGCATGAGGTGTCCAAACTATTGGAGTTTCAACTTCAACATCAGTCCTTCCAGTGAACACCCAGGACTGATCTCCTTTAGGATGGACTGGTTGGATCTCCTCGCAGTCCAAGGGACTCTCAAGAGTCCCTTGAGAGACTCTTGGAAGAGTACCCTCTTGCATTGTTACTATTTTTTATTACTCTCCCATAGCAATAATAATAAGAGTAATAAGACATGACTGAGTGACTAAACACTGTTTATTTGAAAGTTGAAATGATTATTAGTGGTCTTTGTGTTCCTTGGTCCTCTGTACCTTTTAGCTGTCTTAATCCCCAGAACAAGCCTATGAAGTAGACCCCAGTTTCATGGACTGGAACATCAGGGAACAGAAAGTTTGTGTCACCTTTGCAGGGGCACGGCCAGAGCCAGGGGCTAAGCCTGAGGGTCCTGGCTGTGGAGCCCGTGTTCTTCTCTGCTGGACTCCACCCCTCTCAGCAGGAGGAATTTTTATGAAACTGGACATTAGCTGGTGACGGATCAGGAAGCAAAAACTGTACCAGCTACTGAACAGGAATTATTTAATATAAAGTTGTTAACTGGGTGACTGGTAAATAGACAATGCTGAAGTGTCACAGAGGTGGTAACCACTGAAGCTGCTGCCAGAGAGGACAAGGGAGAGGCTGAGGCGATTAAAACTTGAGCCAGGAGGGCACTTCCCTCAGAGCTGGGTGCTGGCTGGCTGGAGAAGAGTTACCAGGCGGCTGAGACCCAGGGCTGTAAGGTGGTGTGTGGGGTGTACCGGGCTGATCCTGCTGGCTTGGGAAAGGCTGCGAGCTGTTTTCATCTACAGGAAACTTCTGGGAAGTCCACTGGGAAGACTTCTTGCTAGGATGACATTCATAGTGACCACTCTAGACTAGCAATAGTAACAAAACAGGAAGCAAACTGGAGCGTGATCCCCTTCCTCCTGTTCCAGCCTGACGGTCTCTCCTCTTGGCAAAACCTAATATTGAGCCACCTGGAGAATCAGAAATGAGGTTGGAAGAGTGTGGCTGCAGCATCACAGAGCAGAGGACAGGAGAGTGGGTTTGTAGCAGGGAGATAGCCATGTGATTGCTGGCACAGTGCAGCCATTTAGCTGCCGTGAGTCCACATGCACTTGTCACTTGGGCATTTCTGTACAGCGAAAACACAGTCGTTTCCACCTAACGAGGTCCAGCTGTCCTTCACGCAAACAGAGGTACTCTCGTGCTCCCCACCTTGAGGAGACCCATGGCCACCAGTCAGACTGGGCTCATCTCTGGGAGACAGGCATGCTGTCCATCTGGGCTGATGTTCAACACTCCTGAGGATCTGATCACCTAAAAACTCCAGTGTAAAGAGCATCTCCTAGGAAACATGCATGAAACGAAAAGGGTCAGAAGAAGAGAAGACAGGTTATACCTGCAAAGGCAGTCCCGAGCAAGGGGCCCCGCATGACACTCCTAGCGTCATCATCAAGAATCAGAGCGAAGGCTGGCAGGGGAGTCGGGACTGGGGGGGTTAAACCAGTTACTTCAGGAAAAAGGGGAGAAAACACCTACAGGCAGAACTACCCACCCCCCCAGGTGAGTTTTCTATAAGGATGCGTGCTAAGTGCTAAGTCACTTCAGTCGTGTCTGACTCTTTGCAACCCCATGGACCATAGCCCGCCAGGCTCCTCTGTTCATGGGATTCTCCAGGTAAGAACTGGAGTGGGGTGCCATTTCCTCCTCCGGGGGATCTTCCCAACCCAGGGATGGACCCTGTATCTCTCACATCTCCTGCTTTGGCAGGTAGGTTCTTTACCACTAGGGCCACCTGGGAAGGATGTGGACCTCCGATCTCTGGCTGTTACCTGTGAGAATAGGTGCTGGGGGTCCCGTGAGGAGAAGGAGCAGGTCTGGGAGGAAGCGAGGCAGTCCTGGGGTGTCTCTGTGTGTGGAGACAGCTGTGCAGTTCTGATGACAATGGCAGCTGTAGAGGGTCAGGGTCAAGTCCATAGCCAGCTGAGCGAGGGCCTGAGAAAGGGCTAACTGCGTCTGGGGCCGGGCTCTGAATCCTGGTAGCTGGCTGCTGCACATGCTGCTCTGAGCTCAGGATGTGTGACAGGAGCAAAAGGGAACCTTGGCTCAAGGCTGCCTGGCACCAGCCAGTGCTCCACCACCTTCAACCTCCTGGACTTTCCTTCTCCCAACCTCATTACTCACTGAGAGAGGGGAGGTGGGGAGACATCACAGAACAGAGTGCAGCATCAAATCGGATACTTGTTGTTCAGTCGCTAAATTGTGTTCAACTCTTTGAAACCCCATGGACTGCAGCACGTCAGGCTTCCCTGACCTTCACTATCTCCTAGAGTTTGATCAAACTCATGTCCATTGAGTTGGTGATGCCATCCAGCCATCTCATCCTCTGTCGTCCCCTTCTCCTCCTGCTCTCAATCTTTCCCAGCATCAGGGTATTTTCCAATGTGTCAGCTCTTTGAATCAGGTGGCCAAAGTATTGGAGCTTCAGCTTCAGCATCAGTCCTTCCAATGAGTATTCAGGGTTGATTTCCTTTAGGATGGACTGGTTGGATCTCCTTGCAGTCCAAGGGACTCTCAAGAAACTTCTCCAGCCCCACAGTTCGAAAGCATCCATTCTTCGGTGCTCAGCCTTCTTTATGGTCCAGCTCTCACATCCATACATGATTACTAGAAAAACCATAGCTTTGACTATCTGGACCTTTGTAAGCTAATAAGATAGACTTGCTTTCAAATCCTAGCTCAGGCACCCAGCTGCGTGATCCAGGACAGTCATTTCAATTCTCTGGGATCCAAACTGTGTCCCTTATGTCTCCTGCATTGACAGGCGAGTTCTTTATCACTAGTGCCACTTGAGAAGCTGGGTGGCACAAGCACTTTTATTTTATAAAGCCAGAGCTCTGTCTCTTCAAATCGTTGACCTGTTCCAGGTGCCACCAAATCAATACCAGGACCACCTTGACCAGGGCACCCCTCCTTCCGAGAAAAGGTGTGGGTTGTGCACTAGGATACACTGGTGATAGGCGATCTGAAGTTGTGGCATTTGGGAACCAATCTGTAATTACAGAGACTTGCACTTTCTCATCTGTTAAGAAAAATAATGGAAAGTAATGATGTGATTTGCAAAGGTAATAAAATTCAGAAGAAACAAAAGTGATACCCGTTTTTTAAAGGTTTGGCTGAAAAGAAATGTGCTTGTACCTTTTTTTCACTGTGAATGGAAATCAGATGGCAAGACAAGAAGGTTTACATGGAGGAATAAACAGATTCCTACTGCGAGACAGTGATCATCACAGTTGTAATTATACGAAGGAGAAAGAAGCTTTCTCCCGAGTAAGACGGGAAAGCCTTCTTGTTTACCCAAAAACAGAGACTAGAGGGGGCTGGGAGCAAGGGACTCGCTGCTCACCATCAAATGAGATCGATAACATGAGGATGGGACTTTTGTCAAGGGCCTGAGTGAATGCTCCTGGGTCGTGGAGGCCTGGGGAGCCAGGATAACTGTTGCGGGGATGGTGGTGGCTGGCCTGGGTGGGCAGGAGAGAGCAGAGGTTTCAGTATGCAGGAGGAGGGGGCCAATAAGGGCCAGGATTAGAAGTCCCCGGGGTGTCCCTGGGGATGGACCGTTTGCTTCCGGCTTTCGGGTCCTGGAGAAGTGACAGGTAAGAAGGAACCGGATATAGGACAGGACTCAGACCCATGGACTCGGGGTGGAGACCCAGTCCCTGGAGTCCGGATTCCCGGGGCTGGTCACGCCAAGAGACCAAGTCAAGGCCAGTGCCTGGGCCTGGTCAAGGAGGGGACCCGGGTAAGGGGGCCAGCCCTCTGCTGGGTTCTCCTAGAGGATCTGCCTCAGCACCTGAGGTGACGGGGAACCCCCAGGAAGCCATGGGCAGTGAGTAGTCTGGTGAGGAGGAGCCATTGTGTGCTGCCCAATAGGGGTGAGCATTGCTCAGCCCCGTGTCCCTCATTTGCAAAAGGCAGGAGCTGTAGGGTTGTTGCAGCAACTGAACACCACAGTGCATCTTTCTCCACGACTGCTGGTTATAATCACTCAGTCTTTCTCAAGCTCTCACTCTGGCCCTTTCCCCCAAAACTGAGGCCAAGAGTTATGACAGAAGGTGCTGGAAACTCTCTGTCAAAACACGCATTTCTCAAGCACGTCTAGAAGAAGCTTTGGTCATGCTCGGTCTCTTCGTGGCACGTCTCTGAGTTTTCTTGTAACGCGGACATTCCGCCCTCCCTGCCCCGCTGCCAGCTGTCCAGTCAAACCCTAAACGCCGGGAAGCCTGGAAGGCAGGTGTTCCAGGCTCAAACCCGGGCGGCCTCTCTAGCTGTGTGAATTTGCAGGTCAGCTCACACCCTACGCCTCGTTGTCCTTGTCTGGGGCTTCCCTGATAGCTCAGTGGTAAAGAACGCAGGAGACCCCAGTCTGATTCCTGGGTGAGGAAGATCCCCTGGAGAAGGGAAAGGCTACCCACTCCAGTATTCTAGCCTGAGGAATTCCATGGACTGTATAGTTCATGGGGTCGCAAAGAGTCAGGCACAACTGAGTCACTTTCTTACAACGGGGTTAAGTGCCCCCCTCCCCCGGGCCCCCCGGCTCACTGGGGCTGAGGGCGGCAGAGGGTCCTGCGTTCCCTTTCTCCCCCAACTTTCTATAAAGGAAAAATATTTTGTGCAAAATAAAGAGCTGTCCCAGTTTTCTGTTGCTCTAATTTAAGAGGAGATGGTAGAGATGGCGGAGCAACAAGCAGGAGCCCCTTCGTGGAGCCCCTTGGTCACGGGAGATGCAAACCCTCTCCTCTCCGCCTGTCACCTCCCGCCCCTCGGCTTTTTACAACTTTAACAAAGTGCAGATCGTGAGGGTACCCGGCGGCCGGAGGGGTGAGAAGTGAGTCGCTACACTGAATAGTTCATGCTAAAACCGAATACATAGCAAGTGTCTAATAAATGGTTATTATTGTTCCTTGCATCACGCTGACCCCCAAACACCATTTTCCGAGAAGAAACACCAACGTTCTGAAGCAGCAGTTAGCCCGATGAGTGCTGAGCAGCCGGCTAGTGGTGGGGACCGTTCTAAACAACCAGGCCCCCTGATTGATGGCCGTCCGCGTGCTCGCTCAAGAGAGGCCTTCAAATGACTCCGGTTGGTTTCAAGAACCCAAAGGTGGTAATAAGCACGTGTCAGTTCTGCCAGCCCCGTGTTTGACACTCCAGCAAGATAAGTGATCGAAATGGTATTTTAAAATTAGCCAGCTTATGACCTTTCAGTTGTGCCGCGTGCTGGAAATGTCAGGATTAAGGAAATCATGGGGAATCGCTGTGAGGCTCGCTGTCAGGAATGCAAATCCAGGGGGAGCAGAGACTTGAGCGGAGCCTTGCACATCCTTGGTCACCGGCACCTGGGAGCCCGGCTGTTTTGACAGAAACAGAGACCTGGGCGCAGTGTGAGCCATGCTCTCACTCGGGCCCAGGGAGGTGTGGGCCGGCATGACGGCGACCTGACCCTGGGGAGCCCCAGGTGCCCGGCACCTTCACACAGAGGCTCATCGCAGGGAGAAGCCAAGCAGGAGAGGCACCAGGAACATCGCAGAGAGTTACACACGTTCCTTGAACAGAGGGTACTACAGCCCCTCTGCGATCGCAAACCTCTATTTGATGATAGTGATTGTAACAGCTGTATTCCAGTTATTCCAAATCCTGTGTTTAGCTAATGTGAGCTGCCAGTAAACACAGCTAGACCGACAGCAGGGACAGAGATGCTGTGCTAGAGGGTGTGTTTCCCTCGCTTCAGATCCCGGATCCTCACCCAGATTTTCAGTTTTCATTGCTCTGAATGAGGATTTAGGAAAGAACTTGCGAACACACCATGTTTCTTGAACACAGACTCAATGGATGTGAGTTTGAGCAAACTCCAGGAGTTGGTGATGGACAGGGAAGCTTGGGGGGCTGCAGTCCATGGGGCTGGAAAGAGTGGGATACGACTGATCCACTGAACAGTGATGACAATGTTGCTTAGGCTCAGGGCAGGGAGATGGGACCTTCCCGGGCGTCTGCAAGCAAGAAAGGGGGGCCAGCTCCCATGGTCCATGCTAGTTCCTGTCTGGGTCCCCTGGGCAGTCCAGCCTCAGGGCACAGAGCGTGGATCCAGGTCAGATGGAGCAGCGCTGGGCTGCCCGTGTCAACATCCAGGGTTGGTAAGGAGACAGCAGACACCTTCTGACATGTGTTTCTTTTCATGCGTTGAATATATTTGGAAGGAAACACCAAGGTGATTTTATACTGCTTGATGGAAGACTCTGGTCGATTCTTTTCCAGAGGACTGTGCAGGACACACTCTGCCCTGCAGGGTCTCCCTGGAAATGTGGGTCAATCTGTCCTCACGTCTCCACCCCCGACAACCCCTCCCCAGGCCTACGGTTCCAGGGTCATCCAGAAGCTCCCACTCACCCCATCCCCTGGAGGTACGGGCCCCTGCTGGCCCTGTAGGGCTGAGCTCCCCACCGTGGGGCAGCTCGGGGGTCCCGGCAGTCAGGACACGCGGCCTCACCAGCCCTCTCTGTCTACACCTGGGTTGTCCATGTTGGTGCCGACAGCTGGGCTGCCCGGGTTGCACCAGTGACCTGGAGGGTGACCTCCCTCCCACCCTGGCATGTCTGGAAACCATCCACCTCCCACCCTTGATCCAGCTCAGGGTCCCCTCAGCCCTTCTCCAGGGCCCGGCTCCAGGCAGCAGGCTCGGTTTGTGAGGAGATGAGTTCATTCACCTTTGATAGGGGTGCCCATCACCTCAGACCCCTCCTGTACCACTGGGGATCCCACAGGGGCCAGTCTAGCAACTCATCTGCTTCAAAGCGTGAATCCTTCTCTAAGGAAACTCACCCCATCACCGCACTGATTCTGGGGGTGCACGCTGGCAGTTCTCGGCAGTTTCCTGCTTGGGAAGGCCTGCGTGGGAAGGCGCTGAGGCCTTGCTGTGGACAGAGAGCCTGAGCCACGAGGGTTAGGGGCCCAGTGCAAAGTGTTTGCTTTGTCTTAAAGGATTACTTGGGCTTCATTTGTAGTTGGGACAATTGGAAGCAACGGAAACATCCAGCAAATGACAGTTAAGAATGTGATAGTAAAGGGACTTCCTCAACAGTCCAGTGGTTAAGACCCCGTGCTTCCAATGCAGAGAGGGCAGGTTCTATCCTTGGTTGGGGAAATAATATCCCACATGCCACGTGGTGCCATCAAAAAAAGAAAAACCGAATACGATGGTCTAGTCAGGGGACGATGCCTGATGGATCCACACAAGACGAAGCTCTCGGAGGCCGGAGGGGACCAGAGCATCCTTGATGAGACGCGTTAAGTGGCCGGCGTGCCCTGCGCATGCTTCGCTTCCACAGGAGCAAATCTGTGTGTTATAAAATCCTAACAAAGGACACGCTGCGGGGAATGGTCAATAATCACGATATAGGAAAGGCTGAGAGGATGACGCCGGAAGGCTGACTTTTTGGCTGTCTGATGACGTGTGGCGTGGACTGGGCCACTTTTTTTAAAAAAAAGTGTTTTATTTTCATGCTGTGGCTGCGCTGGGCTTCGTTGCCGTGTGCGGGAGTCACTCTCCGGTGGTGGGGCGTGGGCTTTTCACTGTGGGGGCTGCTGGCGGTGTGGCTCGCGGGCTTCAGCGGTTGCAGCCTGTGGGTTGTGGCCCACGGGCTTAGTTGCTCCACAGCATGTGGGATCTTTCTGGACCCGGGATCAAACCTGTGTCCCCTGCATTGGCGGCAGATTCTTAACCACTGGATCACTAGGGAAGTCCTGCTGTCACCTTTTTATGGTGTGGTTAGATGATTTTCTAAAGAGTAAATTGTTAATTAAAAAAAAATTAAAATTAGAACCAAAAATCTCATTAAAAAATGGGCAAAGGATATTAACAGATATTTTCCCAAAGATATGCTGCTGCTGCTGCTGCTAAGTCGCTTCAGTCGTGCCCGACTCTGTGCGACCCCATAGACAGCAGCCCACCAGGCTCCCCCGTCCCTGGGATTCTCCAGGCAAGAACACTGGAGTGGGTTGCCATTTCCTTCTCCAATTCATGAAAGTGAAAAGTGAAAGTGAAGTCACTCAGTCATGTCCGACTCTTTGTGACCCCAGGGACTGCAGCCTACCAGGCTCCTCCGTCCATGGGATTCTCCAGGCGAGAGTCCTTGCAGGTGGCCAAAAGACACACAGAAAAGTGCTCAGCATCACTGAGTATCAGGGAAACGCAAATTAAAGCCCCAACGAGATACCGTCTGACACCTGTCAGAATGCCTATCATCAAAGAGACAGCAAGTAACTAGTGTTGGTGAGGATGTGGGGAAAGGGGAAATTGATGCGGCACTGTGGGGAAGAGTATGAAGACGCCTCACAAAATTTAAAAAACAGAACTACCACATGATCTGGCAATTCCGCTTCTGGGTATTTATCTGAAGAAAGTGGAAACACTCACTCACAAAGATATATTCACCCCCATGCTCACATCAGCATTATTTACAATAACCAAGATATAGCAGCCGTCTAAGTGTCCACTGATGGATGAATGGATAAAAAAGATGTGGCACGTAAATACAACAGAATATTACTGAGCCATAAAAAAACGAATAAATCTTGTCATCTATAGCTACAAGAATGGACGTTGAGGGCATTCTGCTAAGTGAAACAAGTTGGACGTAGGAACACAAATGTCACTTACATATGGAATCTAAAAAAAAAAAAACCAAGAACTCAAGCTCGGACTTCCCTGGTGGTCCCGTGGATAAGAATCCTGCCAATGCAGGGGACACAGGTTCGATCCCAGATACGGGAAGATTGCACCCACCACAAGACAACGAAGTCCACACGTCACAGCTCCTGAGCCTGCCCTAGAGACCCATGCTCCTCAATGAGAGAAGCCACGGCAACGAAGCCTGCACACCTCAACCAGAGGGGGGCCCTCGCTTGCCGCAGCTAGAGGAAGCCCACGTGCAGCAGTGAAGCCCCAGCACAGCCAAAAGAGAGACTCTGGGTCCTTGTCTCACCGCGGGCTTTTTAAAAAACAAAACAAGCAAAAAAAAACTCGAGCTCATAGACGCACAGCACAGTCGGGGGGCTGCCAGAAGCAGCGGGTGGCAGGCGGAGGAACTGAGTGGGGGGCAGGAAGGCACAGCCCTCACTTATGAACTAGATGAGCCACAGGCTGGAAGGCCCCACACGCCAACTGGAGTCGACAGTATTGCACTGGGTATTTGAAAGTTGCTAGAGAGTAAATCTTTGAAGTTCTCATCCCAAGAAGAAGAAAATAATCCACGAGTAAGTCTAGGGATGAATGGTAACTAGATTTCATAGAGTGGTCATTTTCCAGCATACACGCACATCAAATCATCACGGTGTCCACCTGAAGCTAATATGGTGGTTTAGTGACTAAGCCGTGTCCGACTCTCATGGCCCCATGGACTGTAGCCCACAAGGCTCCTCTGTCCATGGGATTCTCCAGGCAAGAATACTGGAGTGGGTTGCCATTTCCTTATTTGGGGATCTTCCGATCCAGGAATTGAACCCAGGTCTCCTGTATTGCAGGCAGATTCTTTACCAACTGAGGTACAAGGGAAGCCATAAACTAATATAATTAATGCCAATTATGCCTCAGTAAAAAAGACAGTCTGAACATGCTGCTTGCCAGAAGGTGACATAAAGTGCTCCTTCACAAGCATACCCATGGTAGCAGGAGAAATGACTCCTAACAAACCACAAATCCTCTTATCTTCAAACTTTAGTAAAATAGTCCAACATAAGGCTTAATTCATATCACTGATAAGCACTTCAGAAACCCAGCTCAGCCTTTGAGGAAGATGAACACCAAAGTGTCATGGCGAGCTTGCCACCTTCCAGAACATTCTGGGCCATTGGCCAGTCCTGGCTGGTGTCCATGGAGCGGTGTTGACACACTTGGACACATTCAGAATCTTTTTCTTTTTGTTGTCTGGGGTTTTTTGTTCACCTAAAACTTTTGTGCATGTTTTGTTTCAGCTTCCAAAGGAGAGAGGGAGCTAGGAGCTTTTCTCTGATCATCTCCTGGTTTAAAGTCTCTGTCGCGGGCGCCCTGGTGTTAAAGGCAGGGACGGGCTGGGCCCTCTGCCCGTTCACTCTCATTTCTGTTCCTGCTCCCTCTGCTGGGACATCCCTTTCCTAAATTAAAGACAATATCCCCCGCGGCCACTGATGAGAAACCCTCTAGCTGTCTTCTGTCTTCCTCATTCTCTTAGCTTTCACGTTCGATCAACAACTTCTTCTCACCAGTTTTAGCCCCCAATGCACCCAAACCTCCACCTCTCCCAGCCCCTCTGCCCCCTGCCTGCTGGGCCCACCATGCCTCAGCTGAACTTGACTCCCTGGTTTATTGCGACGGTCTCTAATCGGTCTCCCCGCCTCCAGCCTCTCTGGCTCCAATCCATTTTCTGTGCTTTAGTCAGTATGTCTTAAAGAAATACTGTTTCACTCCCCAGTTTGGAAGTGGGCAGTTTCTCTTCAGTCACAGGACAAAGGTCAGTCTTCTCAGAAGACACACAAGGTCCTTTTGCACCCAACTCCAGCTTGCTCTCCCGCTTTCATTGCCTGCTTCCAGAACACACCTGTTCTACAGTCACATGAATCTCCTGACTCCTCTGCAGGGACTCAGCCCTCTGTCCTTCAAAGCACAAGTGCGCAGGCACCCTTGTCCTTGGTTCCCTCTGCCGGAGTCTTGTGTACCTGCTTCAGGCCTGGAAACTCTCGGTTCATCCATCAGGACTCAGCTCAGCAGGCACTTCTTCCAGGAAGCCTTCCTGGAAATCCTCAGAGGAACCTGGCTGGCTCGTCCTTGAATGAGCATCTTTCCCACCTGGCTCTGAGCTCCCCTGGGATGGCCTCGCCTTCCTCACCCTTCCTCCTGTTTCTGCAACTGAGCCTGGCACACAGTACCAGCCACTAGGTCATGTCACCTTAACTGAATGTGAACAAACACATTCTCTGTTCAGAGAAAGCAGGAGTCAGTACCAGGAGCACCCGTTTCTCAATGATCAGTCTCCTCTGTAGTGTCTTAAAAGGCCTTGGAGACCAGTGTGAGTGAAGAGGTTACTCAAGCGTCCTCATTGGGAAGATGTGACTGACAGGTTTGGGCAGAAATAAAATCAAATTGAAAAAAAAGTAGTCATGCAGGACTTAGTTTTGTCTAAAAATATAAACCATGACATGGATACAAATGTATTCATTTTTCTTAAATAGTTCTTATCACTTAAGAGATGAGGCCTGTTAAAGCACACAGGCTATGCCAACATGGCGCTGCTTACAGAATTTCTAATCGGTGTGGAGGCAGTATAGAGGAAGGGACGTGCCCTGCTGGCATTAAGCATTTCTGTCAAGACATTTCTGAAAATAGTGTCTTATTTGGAGAAGCGAAATGTGATAAGAAATTGAGGCAGTCTCTCTATTTTCCAAGTTATTTACAAGATAAGCAAATAGCAATGTTTATTCAGCATGTACTATGCATGAGGCAAGTTTCTTGGGGCTGGAAGTGAGGAGAAAGACAAAGATAAAACACACACATAGCTGTTTTTAAGGCGAGTGTGTGAACTCTGTAGCTGTTCCCTTCTCCTGGGGATCTTTCCAACACACGGGTGGAACCCAGGTCTCCCGCTTTGCAGGCAGATTCTCTACCAGCTGAGCCACCAGGGAAGCCTGACGGGTGTTTAGTGTGGTGAAATATAAATTTTCAAATATTTGGATGTTGCACAGTCTATTCAAAAATTGTTTCTGTTCAGCATGTCCAAAAACCACTTTTTAATTTCAATCCTGGCTTCTGTTTCTCCTAAAAAGTAAAACCGGTAGACATGACATAATATATCCAGAGTCACCCAGAGTGAGTCACCATGACAGATGCTTCCAGTGACGTTTATTCAGGACTGAATTGAGCCCGTTGTTGCTGCTCGGGATCTGCAGACAAGAGACACGGGAGCTTATGACAAGAGACATAAAACTGAAGAATGCCCAGGGCTCTGCTAGAGAGTTTCTGATAACGTGAGAACATAAGGTAATGTCAGCTGGGATTTTCTTACATTTCAAACTCATGCCAAAACCCAGAAAGTCACCTTGACTTCTCCCACTTGCCCTGACCACTTGCTGCTTGGTTCTGAAGAACTGTCCACTGATTCTCCGTGACCACGTCTGAGACCAGCCTCTGGCCTCCATCCTCAACACTCCAAGCCTGAAAAATAAAATTGTCTTCTTTTCTGTCCAGACTGTTTCAACAGTTCCCCAGTGGGCTGCATTATCACCAGAGTTATCTTTTAAAAATGAGAAGCTAGTCCTCTGTTCTTCTGCTTAAATCCAAGCAAAGATTCTCCTTTGTCTATAGGATAAATCCACATCCAGAGCGTGACAGCAGATGCTTCATGGCGCCTCCCGGGATTGTTTTCTCCAAATCCCTCCCCCCAGCCTCCTCCCTTACAATTGTTGTTGTTGTGATGAGTGGCTCAGTCGTGTCTGACTCTTTGCGACCGTATGGACTGTAGCCCGCCAGCCTCCTCTGTCCATGGGATTCCCTAGGCAAGAGTACTGGAGTGGGATACTAGCCATTTCCTTCTCCAGGGGATCTGCCCAACCCAGGGCTTGAACACGCGTCTCCCACATCTCCTGCATTTACTGAACCACCTGGAAGATCCTCAGGCTTGAGTGGTTCAGAGCATAGCAGTGCTTCAGGGCGCCGGCTCTGGTGCAGTGTGATCTACCGGAAACAGGGGTACCCGGGGTGTCTGTCACCAAGAGGGGTGCTCTCTGGAGCCTCTGCTGTGCACAGGTTGGAGGTCAGAGCCTGGACCCTTGGGCAGCGCAGTCCATTTTAACTTGTGTCAGGATCTCCCTGGAGTGAGAGATCTTGTTTAAACACAGACTGCAGAGCTGCACCCCTGAGCTTCTGATTCAGGTGGGGGGACGTGGGCCCTACGGGCCGTCATCAAGCTGGCCACACCTACCCCAAGCTGTCCAAGCGCGCCACTATCCAACGAAGACCTGGTGGCACCATCTCCGTGGGGATGGTGGTGCCTCACGCTCAACATCCCCAGGAGCAGCCGGACCTCTGGGGCTGTTCTCAAAAGCAAAGGGAATAAGTTATTTCATGGAGTTTATCCAGGATTCAACTCTCCCCATTTAATGAAGTCAGCCAATTTCTATTAGATCTAAAGCAGTTGAGACTTTAGGAGTGTAACTCTGCCTATCAGATGGACCGATGGCTGATCACTTTCAGGAAACCTTGGGTGTTTTTGAAAGAATACCCCTTGAAAGAAGGGCAGACGAGGGCTGATGACACAAACTGTTCCTACATTCGGAGCCTTCACAGGTGTCTAAGGGTTCTGTAAATTGCAGGAGAGAGAAAAGTTGCCTAAGTTTGCAAGAAATGAACTTTAGATATTCCCGTGTTATATATATAACCTATCCCGTTTGCCTCCTTCAGTTAGAGGCTAAACCTAAGAATCCTTCAATACGTGTTTAGTCTCAAGTCATGACTAGATTATTTGACCATTTAAGCACAGCCTGAAATGTAACACTGCAGATGCATCTCTTGAGAAATCATCATTTCTAGTCCTGTAAGCATGACATGGGACTTCCTGTGGCATGGTGGTAAAGAACCACCTGCCAATGTAGAGACACAGGACCCCGGGTTTGACCCCTGGGTCGGGAAGATCCCTTAGAGGAGGAAATGGCAACCCACTCCAGTATTCTTGCCTGGAAAATCCCGTGGACAGAGGAGCCTGGCGGGCTCCAGTCCATGGGGCCGCAGAGTCGGACACAGCTGAGAGCGTGTACACACACGCATACACAGCATGGCACAGCCCCAGCATCCTTGGCGTGTACTCCATTCTTTTTCATCTGCCATTGCACTGGAATAATCCTAGGTCTGCCCTGGGGACAAATAGCCCGATATATCTGGAGTACAACCCCAGGGGATGGGCTTTGTGATGGACCACCGGGTCCATCAGGGGCAGTTTAGTGTCCTCTGAAAACCGGCGAGTGAGGTTTCATGTGCTGCTGATTTCCCTGGATGAACACATCTGCTGCGGATAAGCCTCTCTTCTCAGATGGATGATGCTTTGCCTTTATCTAAACAGTCTCTATTTATAAATCTTTTATTCATTTCAATAAGCCACACAATGTAACTCCCAGGTGGGGACCCAAAGCAAAGCCTTAAGTGGAAGGGCAGAGATGGTCACCAGGATGCAGAGGTGATACCCTCCAAGGGAGAGGGAACGTTTTATAGAGGCACCAGCACAGAGCATATACATTAGAAAGTTAAGGAACGCCTCCTTGAAGTTAAGACAGTAGGCTGAATTTCAATATGCACTCTGGACTTAGCCAATTCCAAGAGCTAACATTTCTACTGAAGTATCTGTTAAACCCGCCATTGGATTTCAGGAGCGTCAAACAGCTTTGCTCTTGGTGTCCCCACACGGGGCTCACCTTTCCGTCAACATCCTGACAATACCTACATGCCTGGCCTACCCTGGGAAAGGGTAGAGAGATTTGTGAGGATAGTTATTTACTTATTCATTCTTACAGTTTTTTCGAATGAGCACATTTTCTTGGTAATGTTGTCTTCATGTTTTCCTTTGCTGTGTTTGAGGCTGTTGCCTTGGCTACAGGAAACACTGATGCTGGTACATTGCATTTCACGTCTGAGACAAGCAAAGTTTCTGGCAGGGTGGACATTTATATAATGTTCTTTGCCACAGGCAAACCTTTTTTTCTGAGGGGTTTGAAGATTCTTTTCTTCTCCCTATGAAGAAGGAAATCCTGATACATTTGCAATTACCCTCAACTGAGACGTTTGATCTCATGATTATTCAAGAAGCCCAGTGTCGTGTTCCTCTCGCAGACTTGATGCCTCACTGCCGTCTCCCCGCTTGTCTCGTCCCTTTGGGCTCAAGGGAGAAGGTTCTCCAGTTTGACAGGGAACCTTGACGCTCCGATGGAGCGGAGCTGGGCAGAGGACCGCACAGCACGGAGAAGCCTTCTGGCGTCACATCAGACCTAATTCTGCTCCGTCTGTCCGCTTGGGCCGTTGCTCAAACGATGCCGCATGCCTCAGGATCCCACAGAGAACACGTCTTTAAGCGTCAGTGACGTGAGGAGTGCTCACATATACAGTTGCATTTCTGCCCTCACTAACGATCCCCCAGAAATATTGGTTGTGTGTCCACATGCTCCTGGCCAGGGGTGCCCGGAGTCTAAGCTCGATCGTGGTTCGAGGTCCGTGCTGCGGGAGGACCGGGTCCTTGGGTCCTGTGGTCGCAGAGCTCGGTTCCACCGCGAGAGCATGGGCTCCCCGCAGATCCCCGGTGGTCTGCGTGCAGGGGGCAAGCACATCTAGACCGTGCTCGTGGGCGCTGGTGGCCGGACTGGGGAGGGACGGCAGGGCCATGCAGGGCAGAGCAAGATCGGGGGTCCTGAGAGAGGGCGGTCTTACATCTCCTCCTCTGCATTCTCACCTGCCCGGGAGGCTTGGTCCACCGCACCCTCCTCATTTCGGGCAAGACAATCCCACTCTCAGTGACCCAGCGCAGGCGCATCAGCCTCTGTCGTAGTTAACAGTTTCTCCATTTGTTTTAAAACTTATATTTAATCACGATCCGGTGCCTCACTGACGGGCTACATGGCCCAGATAAATACGCTGGGTTTGTTTTTTTTCTCCCGGGACGGCTCCTTTCCAACTGTCACTCTGTGTATCCATTTATTCTTAAAGCTTCTATTTCTTCCTCAGAGAACCGCGGAAGTGATCTAATTTCATTGTGAAATCTAGTGGAGGATAAACAAACTTCAAATGTCACCCAGCCAAGTCGGCGACAAGCATTTGTGACAAACATTTTCCCTCAGAAATTGGTACTTTTCTGGGCTTTCCTATAATCAAATAGTAAGCAATTCTGAAACCCCATCAGCAACGGTATTTTTGCACAAAGAGTGAGCAGGGGCGTCTGCCTGCTGGCCGGCAGCCAGCCCAGCAGAAGACGTTGTGTCCAAGGGAGTCAGCCCACAGTTAGAGGGCCTCCTCGGGTCACGGGGATGGTAACGGCGGGAGGGACCTGCCCTGTGTGATAAACACGCAGGTCTGCTGTCTGGTGACGCTGTTTCAGCTCTAAGAAATAGCATTGCAAACAGGTATTGAAAAGCACTGAGTAGAAATTCAGAGTCAATGGGTGCCCTGGCCATGGCGGACTCTCAAAGTCACAGGACGTGAGGGCTGGGAGGGACCCTGGGTCTTAACCTGGAGGGATGTGTCTTCAAGTGGGGACCTGGGGACCTGGGCAGGAGAGGCAGCCTGGCCAGGGCCCCAGCTCATCAGGAGGGGCGCAGGGACAAGGGTCTGACCTCCAGCCCCAGTCTCTCACACTGCCCTTCCCTTCCTGGTGGGCACCCATGTGTCCCCTCACCACCCTCCAGGCGAATGGCCATCTGGAGAAGGCCTGCCGCCACCTTCTCGATTTCCAAGTCAGTGGGAGCCAGCAGGGGTGAGGCGAAGGCGGGGGACCCCAGGCCTGCTGTGGACCAAGTTGGCCATCAGTGAACCTGCCTAGGCCTCCCAGCCCCTCACCGCTGTGGACCAAGTCGGCCGTCGGTGAACCTGCCTTGGCCTCCCAGCCCCTCACCGCTGTGGACCAAGTCGGCCGTCGGTGAACCTGCCTAGGCCTCCCAGCCCCTCACCGCTATGGACCAAGTTGGCCGTCGGTGAACCTGCCTTGGCCTCCCAGCCCCTCACCGCTGTGGACCAAGTCGGCCATCGGTGAACCTGCCTTGGCCTCCCAGCCCCTCACCGCTGTGGACCAGGTCAGCCATAGGTAAACATGGCTGGGTTTTTGGGAGGCAGTGACGTGGCTGTGTGGTGGGGTTGAGGGGCACAGCTCTGCCTCCAGACCTCCAGGGCCTGCTGGGCGCTTCAGAGTCAAACCATTTGAGCAAATGGCTCAAGTCCCACGGCCTCATTCCTCATGTGTGCGGCGCTCAGCTTGGAACCCGACTGGTCAGCCCTCAGACAGTAACAATGAGCGTGATGACCCTTTGGACGGCAGCCTGCCGGGCTCTTCCGTCCGTGGGAGTCTCCGGGCAAGGATACTGGAGTGCGCTGCTGAACGAAGCTTATACTAGGGCTTTTCCAGTGCTTTCAGGGTTTCGGTTTTAAGAAGCTGTAATTTGGAAGAAGGGGGGGGGAGGCAACAGAGACCCCGAAGGCAGAGGCTGGAAAGAGGCCAGCGTCACTCGGCTCCTCTCTCAGCGGCCTGGGGGGGACGCCCAGGGCTACTGCCTCTGAGCCTGGGGGGGCCCATCAGACCTGTATGTGTGACACTCAGCTCCCCCCACACACATACACACTGCTTGTGTAGCCTCACGTCCACCAAATCCCAGCTGGTTGGGAAACGTTGTAGCCACAGGACTGCAGGCCGAAGCAGAGACACAGTGCGTGATGGGGCCTCTCGGCTTCAGCTCGTCAGGACTGATTCTTTTCGTTACTTGATTCCTCTATTAATCAACATTAGTTGTTTCCTGTGTTTGAAATAACTTAATAAGCATGGGTAACAGACAGGGGCCCATCAGGACAGAGGCCTGGGGCAAGAGATGCTGACTTGGTGTCAGAGATGTAAAATGTGTGTGTGTGTGTGTGTAGGTGGTGTGTGTGGGTAGTATGTGTGGTGTGTGTGTGGTGTGTGTGTGTGTGTGTGGTGTGTGTATATATGTGTGTGTGGTATGTGTGTGTGTATGGTATGTGTGGTGTGTATGTGTATGTGTGTGTGTGGTGTGTGGTGTGTGTGTGTGTGTATGTTACATGTGTATGGGTGTGTGTTATGTGTGCATGTGTGTGTGTGTGTGGTGTGTGTGTGCGCGTGGTATGTTTGTGTGTGTTACGTGTGTGTGTGATGTGTTTGTGTGTGTGTGTGGTATATGTGGTGTGTGTGTGTGTGTGCGTGGTATGTTTGTGTGTGTGTTACGTGTGTGTGTGGTGTGTTTGTGTGTGTGTGTAGGTGGTGTGTGTGGGTGTGTGTGTGTGTGTGTGTGTGGTATGTGTGATGTGTGTGTGTGTGGTATATGGGATGTGTGTGTGTGGTATGTGGGATGCGTGTGTGTGTGTGTGGTGTGTGTGTGTGTGTGTGTGTGTGGGTGTGTGTGTGTGTGTGTGTGTGTGTGTGTGTGTGTGTGTGTGTGTGTGTGTGTGTGTGTGTGTGGAGTCTCTATAGGAAGTGCTATGGGCCCGGGCAGAGCAGCAAGGGGAAGAAGCCGGGGCACCTGGGAACCCGGAGGCTCGGGGGTGACCCTGCAGAGCTGTCTCAGGGCCAGGGGCTGCCCGTGTGAGGGTCTGAAGGGACCCAGGGGACTGTTTGACGGTGCAGAAGGCCTGCCAGGTGGGCGCAGGTATTTCTGGGACGGACAGCCCTGGGCGGGGAGAAGCCTCCCTGCCTGGTTGCTGAGGAGCGGGGAGAAGGGGGGTACTTCCAGAGCCCGGGGAGGGGCGCGGCTGGGGGCGGCTGGCCGTGGGGAGCGGGGTGCGCAGGGGCTGCCCCACGGCGGAGGGCAGCGGGGCTGTGAGCTGGGGGTCTGAAGCAGAATCTGGGCTCCATAGCCAATGCCGAATTCCACCTCGGAGATGGAGTGCTGGGTGAGGGAGAAAAGAACAACTTTGCTGGGTTGCCAGGCAAAGGGGGCCCAGTGGGTTCACGTCCTCACAGACGTGTGTCCGGCCTGGACTGGGCAGTGAGAGGTTTGTCAGTTACAGTTCAGAGAGGGCGTGATCAGCGCGTGGACACTCCTCTGATTGGTTGGTGGGGAGGTAAGTGGGAGTCAGCATCGCCAACCTTCGGATTCCAACTGGTCTGGGGTCCGCGTGCTGGCGGGCAGCAGACAGTTTAGTTCTCCCACCTGGTGGGGGCTTCAGTTTATCTGGAAAACAAAGACACTGTGCTGTGTACCCCTGAGGGAGAGCCAGGACCCGCCCCCCAGGCTGCCCTAGTATTTCTTGATGGCTCCTCCCATATCTCCACATCCCCTCTCTGCCCTGATGAGCAACTGTTTGAACATACCTGTTGGAAGGCAGGGACAATCAGGGAGGCCGAATGAAGCCTGTTTCCTGTAATCAAGACATGGGGGACACAGAAAGGCTTTGCACCCTGGAGCCCCACAGGGTCCTGATTGGTTTCAGGTCCAGGGGGTAACCAGCAAGGTGCTCCTGTGAACTCACCTCCCTGAGCAACAGGGTCCTTGATAACAAGGGAACAACCCAAGCATGCCCCACACCTCACACACCATACCCATCCCCCAAACCCTAAATGAACTCCGTCTGCCACCTTGTTACCATTTCTGTGCTTTCCCTTCTATGGAGATTGCTTATGTCTGTGTGGGTACCTAAAGTATATTTTTAAATTTTTAGTTTTTATCTTTGCAAAACAAAAAAAAAAGGTAGAGATGCTGAAAGCAATTCAACAATTCTCCATTCTTTTGATTTAGACTCGTGTCTCTGTGACTGCGGTGTTCCTACATTCTTTGCCAGTATACCCGAGTTGTCTCCTCTACTGGGATCCTTTGGGTCTCGTTCATCATCTGTGAGGCCCTGAATGCCAGTTTTGACCAATTCTCCGCAGATATTCAAGAATCCCTTGGGGCTTATACACCCAGAAATGGAGCTGCAGTGGGGCAAGGTGGGCACCTTCTATTCCAGGAGAAAATTCCCAACCACTTTCCAAAGCGGTTGCACCCACTCACCCTTCCTCCAGTGACGTATGGAGGAGCCCGTGGGGCTGCACTGGTCTGACGTGGGTGTGGCCGGCTGTCCTCGTGTGCCGTGGGCTGGGGGACAGTGGGACTCCCTGTGGCCATGGTCAGCCAGCCCTGGCTCCTGAGGGTCAGGCCTTGTTCCCACAGCATTTCCTCCTCTGCTCACCGTCTGGGTCACTTTTCTGCTGGGCACTGTTTTCCTGGATAATCTGTGGGCGTTCCTTGTTCATCCCGACACCAGCCCTCTGTCAGTGCCGGGAATAGCTTCCTCCAGGCTGAAACCTGCCTCTGCGTTTTCTTATCTCAGAAATTAGAGTGTGGGCTCCAGTGTGCACGGTGATGGTCCAGGCTTGCTTACCTGATTCCCATTCCTGGAGGGGAGGCACCATGGGAGGCAGGGGAGCCCCTGTCTCCATCGCTGCTACCAGCCCTGAGGGACAAAGGCCAACGCTGTCCCAGCCTTGAGAGAGCATGGAGGTTAGGGTCAGGAGCTGGACCCGGTTGGAGCCAGGGAATGACTGGAATCCCGGCCCTCCTGATTCTGGCATTTCTTCACTGTCTCCCAGCTGCATATTTCTCCACGGGAAACGGGGAAAATGAAATTTCAAATGAAATGACAGAAAGCAACATACTGGCTTAGCGACACTGAAGAGGAGTAAACGTGGGCCAGAGGTGGCTCGTTGTAGGTAGTGAGAAGGACAACTCATGTGTTCCCTGGGCAGCTCCCGCCTGCCAGGCAGAAAGGACTTAAACCTTCTCACTAATTGTACGGTCAGCACCCATGGGACAGGTGAGGAACCCTCTTTCTAGACTCTGAAGGTATTAACAGATGTGGACCCAGTGGTCATCTGTCCTAGTTCATAAAAATCATGGGCTTCCCAGGTGGCGCCAGTGGTAAAGAACGCTCTTGCCAATGCAGGAGACGTAGAAGAGGCAGGTTCAGTCCCTGAGTGGGAGGATCTCTGGAGGAGGGCATGGCGACCCACTCCAGTCTTCTTGCCTGGAGAATCCCAAGGACAGAGGAGGCTGGTGGGCTACAGTCCATGGGGTCACAAAGAGGTGGACATGACTGAGCACACACGTACACACACATAAAATATCACACATTTCCAAATCAGTGGGAATGGAGACAGCGTCTGCTTGTGTCATCCTTGAGTGAGATCAGAAGGAAACATTTCAATGAGCAAGACTCCAGAAGCTTCCCAGAATCTCTATTACCTTCAGTTTGACAGCAAGAAATCAGAGGAGTCAGGTTTTAAAATTGCTTCTGATACTCAAATGGTCCCGTTGTACCTCTGGAGTCAGAGAACCAGAACTTAAGACACATAATCCTCTCTGGTTTCAACAGCCCCATTCATCAGCCCTAAAGCAGCTGAGAAGGAAGCTACAATGAGCCTGGAAGGTACGACTCTGCCCCTTTGGTAGTCTGGGAGAGCCCGGGTGCAGCACTGCCTCATCCGTCAACTGGAAAAGTAGGCCACAGCCCAGGCTTTCTTCTCTGCACCAGGCAGGGCTTCTTAACAGGCTGTGAGCCTCTTGGGCAGTCTCTGCCTCCGTGAGTATGTGTGTTTCAGTGAATGAATGTACAGATGCATGGAGGGAAGTGAGCAGGGGTGGATGGATAGATGGATGAAGGATGTATGGGTGGGTGGATGGATAGATGGACAGATACATGCATAGGTGGGTGGTGTGATGTGTGCATGCGTGCACACAAGGGTGGATTGGTGGATGGATGAATAGATGGTCAGATAGATGGATGGATGGATGGATGAAGGGACAGATGGTTGCATAGATGGATGGATTTGTGAGTGGTAGATGGATGGATGGATATAGATGGATGGATGGATGAATAGATGGCTAGATAGATGGATGGATGAAGGGACAGATGGATGCAGAGATGGATTTGTGAGTGGTAGATAGATGGATGGATATAGATGGATGGTTGGAGGTATGCATGCATGCATTCATATGTGGATGGATGGGTGGGTGGATAGATGAATAGGTGGATAGAGGGAAGGGTGAGGAAGGGCCAGGGATTTTCCCGGACCCTCTACAGGCCCCTCTCTCACCTCAAACAGGCTTGTCTGGGCTGTCTTCCTCCTCTTCACACCTGGGAAATTATCCTTCATGAACTTCAACCCTTGTGGTCTTGCCCTACATTCTACTTCTTCAAACAGAGCATCTGAGTGTCAGGGGGAATGGAGGCAGCTGACCTCCACTCAGAGGGAAATCTGCCTGGATTGAGAAGTCAAGCCACGGTCTGGGGCCAGGAGTTCTGTCAACTCCCTCGCATTCTGATCTATCTCCGCGTGAGCCCGCCTACTGCTTCTCCCAAAGAAAAGGTAACGCAAATGAAATCTCAGTCCTCAAATGGAGTGGATTCAGACAACCCCTATGAGGTTTGCTCTGTGAGAGAGCAGTCAGGTTGCAGCTATACAGGCAGGTGGAACCCAAGGATACACACTTTGCAGTTAAGGGCTACCATGGTGAGGGGGCAGTGCAGAAGGCCAGCTGTCCTCCTGGGCCCTTCCGAGGGGACTCGCTCTCTCTACTTGAGGATGGATCAAGGTTGTATCACCCAGGGGTAGCGGAACAAGGCCAGTATTTGCATCAAGCACATGGACCTCGGACCTTAGGCCATTCTCTCCTCAAGCCCACAGTCCAGTCAATGATCTGAGTTGGTCACCGGGGGCCCAGGGACCAGGGGACGTGGGCCAGTGATGGTGGCTCCCGAAGGCCATCGTCACCCAGCTCCTGAACAGAAGCAGAGCAGAGCTCCGGCATCAGCAAGAATGCAGGCACAGGGCGGCCCCCTGAGTCTGGTGACTCTACCGTCCTGGTGACCCCCAGGCTGCACGTGTTACCACCTGTGTCCCATCTGTGGAACAGCAGGCTCTTCTGTTGGAAGGACACGAACCGCTCAGCATGCCGAGCCCAGTAGAGTCTGGCCTTCTCGGGAGGCGCCGTCCGAAGCACCGGCCCTGAGGAGGACACAGGTGCGCTGGTCCTGGAGAGGCTGGGGGAGTCCCCTGGCTGATGTGGGGGGCCTGGAACATGCCTGCCCTGCCTGGCTGGGCCTCCTTCTGAGGCCAGCATCCCACAGGCAGCTCTGCCCAGGGAGGGAGTGAGGGAGGAAAGGGACTCAGGCTGTGGAAGTCCGTGCCTGATTCTTGGATGGATTCTGAGATCTCATAATGGAAACATAAGCCAGCATTTAACTTAAACATCTGTCTAAATAACAGATTAAAAATAAGGCTAAGGAAGGTGAACCAGAATGATTCCTCAGCCATTATAACTCACGTAATAATCGCACATCACGTGCTGATGGGGATAATGCAGCCCCGCACCCGGTGGCTAGCACTGCGGTCCATCTTTCAGGGCCATTTGCTTCCTACACGGATAATTCCTCCCATGTCTGCCGCCCCTGTGCCGGGTCCCCCACGGAGGCCCCGCGGACAGGCACACCGGGGCTGGGGGGACTCCTCGGGCTCCCTGGCCTGACATGATGCACCGATCGCCCTCGGTATGGCGTCTCTTTACCGAGCCTGCAGACCCCGCACTGAACCAAAGATGATACAGGGTCCCAGTGGACACAGTTGCTCTTTCATACACTCCCTCTTGCCCTTGGCAGGTGAGAAAAAGTATGAAACATCAAGATACACTAGGTCACTGTGAAGCCAAAACCACGGGAAAGGAGAGAACGCAGATGGAGTGCGAAAGAGGAGGGCGAAGATGGGCTGTAGACGGAGGCGGGGCCCCGGGTTGCCACCGGTCCACACGACAGGGGAATGTGCTTTCCGAGGGCGGGCCTGGGGTCCCTGCTCTGACAGCCCCGTCTCTTTGGCAGGGGTGAGCAGCTCAGTCTCTAGAAAGGAAAAGTGAAGTGAAGTGAAGTCGCTCAGTCGTGTCCGACTCTTTGCAACTCCATGGACTGTAGCCCGCCAGGCTCCTCCATCCATGGGATTCTCCAGGCAAGGATACTGGAGTGGGGTGCCGTTTCCTTCTCCAGGGGATCTTCCCAACCCAGGGATCAAAGCCGGGTCTCCTGCATTGCAGGCAGACTCCTTACCCTCTGAGCCACGAGGGAAGTCCTAGAAAGGAAAATATCCTCTAAAACGTGCGCCCACTCGGCCTAAGTCTGAGTGGAGGGTCCCAACCACAGTCCTGGGTCCTGTGTGTCTGGCACACCCCCGGTGGGCACACACACCTGGGGGCATGAGTCTGACTTGTGATCACTCCCAGCTTGGCCTCACCACCCCTCCTGGGTGGATGCTGGGCCTGTCGGTGCCTCTGCGGATCCGCAGTCCCCGCCCCCCGCCCCGGGGCCCCAGGCACTCTCCCCTGAGTATCCTTGACTGTCTCCTCCCTTTAGCGTGTGAGCTCTGAGGCCGAGGACCTACCACAAGGATTCTGGCTGTCCTTGCTCCAGAGCTCTGCCTGGCACACAGTAGGTACAACGAAAGCTCATTGGTGAAGGGGCTGTGGGGACAAGGGCGGGTCATCAGACTTGTGCTCTTGCCCACGTGCTACTGGGCAAGTGGAGGACTTGGTCAGGCTGGTGGTGGGGCGGATGCAGCTCCCAGGCTCTCTCAGCCTCATGAGCTCATAGCTTCGCTGAGCTGGGTGTCCAAGTCAAAACTGAGCTCAGGGACTTCCCCGGCGCTTTGGGGTCAGGACTCCACCTTCTCATGCAGGGGCTGCGGGTTTGGTCCCTGATCGGGGAGCCAAGATCCCACACGCCTCTAGGCCAAAAAAACCCAAAACCTAGAAAATGGAAGCAAAGTTGTATTAATAACAAATTCAATAAAAACTTTAAAAATGGTCCATATCAAAAAGCAGAATCATTAAAAAATGCCCCAGTAACTTCGAAAAAATTGAGCTCAAGACACAAGTTCCTCCAGGAATGATGGCTCCAGCCTGTGCTCTAATCAAAACAGGCAGCTGAAGGCTCACAGCATGGCTTTGTATTAATAGTTTGGTACTTTTAAAACATTTTTATGTTTCTCCTCTGCTTTTCTAAAAATTTATTTTCTATTGGAGCATAGTGATTTACAATGTGCTAGTTTTTGGTGTACAACAAAGTGTTTCAGTTATATACATATACACACATGTATGTTTTCATACTGTTCATGGGATTCCCAAGGGTTCATGGGGTTCCAATGCTTGAGTCACCTGATGTGAAGAGCCAACTCATTGGAAAAGACCCTGATGCTGGGAAAGTTTGAGGGCAGAAGGAGAAGGGACAACAGAGGATGAGATGGTTGGATGGCATCACTGACTCAAAGGACACGAACTTGGGCAAACTCTGGGAGAGAGTGAGGGACAGGGAGGCCTGGCCTGCTGCAGGCCATGGGGTCACAGAGTCGGACACGACTGAGCTACCTAAGAACAACAACAATACATGTATCTGGGCTTCCCAGGGGGTGGTAATGGTAAAGAACCATCTGCCAGTGCAGAAGACATGAGATGTGGTTCGATCCCTGGGTTGGTAAGATCCCCTGGAGGAGGGCACAGTAACCCACTCCAGTATTCTTGTCTGGAGAATCCCACGGACAGAAAAGCCTGGTGGGCTATATATCCCATGGGGTCGCAGAGTCAGAGATGACTGAAGGGACTTAGCACACATACACACATACACACCACGTATCTATTCTTTCTGATTCTTTTCGCATGTAAGTTTTTAGAACACTGAGTACAGTTCCCTGTGCTACACAGTAGGTAGAACCGTACTGGTGGTTATTGTACATAGTAGTGTGTATATGGTAATTCTAAACCCCTAATTTATCCATTCCCACTTCTAGTTTGGTATTGGAAGCACTTCCTCAGGCCTGGATGTGAAAGGTTGGAGGAATCTTTGGACAGGCCTGACCCTTCACAGACACATGCACACACACACACACACACACACACACACACACACACACACACACACACACACATGCAAATACACACACAAGCACACGCACAGACACACATGCATGTCTTTCCATCTTGGTTCTCCAGCTGGTGGGATTGTCCTGGAGACAGCGTCACTGACAAGAAGAAGCTGCGTCTGCTGGGTCCATGATAAACACACTCTAGTTCCCCACAACCCTGTGCATTTTGCTAAAGTCATCTTGGTTCAGGGACCACAAGTAAAATGGCCTGCAGTTAACCCGCTCACCCGAGGAAGTGAGGAAAGGTTATCTCCATGGCAGATGCTGCCGTGGGCTGTGCAAGTTAGGGGGACAGGTCATATCCATTCAAAATGCCCCACACCGATCCCAGGGGAGCCGTCACTGGCCGTTTTTGCTTAGTCACTAAGTTATGTCTGACTCTTTGTGACCCCAGGGACCATAGCCCACCAGATTCCTCTGGCCATGTGATTCCCCAGGCAAGAATACTAGAGTGGGTTGCCATTTTCTTCTCCAGGGGATCTCTTCAACCCAGGAATCGAACCCACATCTCTTGTGTCTCCTGCATTGGAAAGTGGGTTCTTTATCTGCTGAGCCATTGGGAAAGCCCAAACCATCACTACTTTTGCCAAAACCAAAGGAGCAGCTCTATGCAATAAAAAGAAGCACTGATCTGCTCAAACTTAGGGTCTGCTTACGAGTATTCTAGCTGGGAATATTACTTCTTACATTGTCACTGATTAAATAAAAGGTTTGAGGGGTTTTTTCCTTAGCATTTCAGATTTTTCTTTTGAAACTGTTTACTAGCTTAAGAATGGCTGTGTTCACATAAAGTGACACGTTTGCAGGTTGGTTCTGAAACGACAGATGTCTGGGAGTATTGAGAACCAAGTAAATATTTGCATGTTCTGGTTTCTGTAGAAATAGCCTGGACTGAATGAAAAACCGGGTCTCACAGACCCCTCCAAGGAGACTCAAACAAACCCACTTCTCAGTCCTCTTGTTGTCTGCCTTTCCCTCTGCCATTGGTCAGTCTGGGCCCTTTCTGGAAAGAGCAAAAAGCAGAACAGACCAGAAATCATTTTCTCCACCAAGAAGCGCCGAGGGCCAGCTGCCTCTCTGCTTCCTCCTCGATGTTGACGGCCAGGATTTAGATCACAGACTTGTTTCAGATGCTGGAAAAGACTGTTTTTAACTTCGGGAGTCAATGCAAGTGTAGGCAGTGCCCCGTCAGGGGTTGGTGGAATTGTCTCGGCAAAGAAAATGTATTTGTTTTCTGCTGACAAACTGAGGCTACAGGGTCAGGGACAAGTCGCCCCCATTAAATCAGGGCAGATGGAGGGAAGGAAAGGGGACTAAGGGGTAGTAAAGGAGCACAGGGTGTCGCCAGGGCGGGGCCTAGAAAATCCCCCCTGCGGGAGTGTGCGGCCTCCTGGTCCAGAGCAGGTCTGCACAGGTATTAACGGCTTCTGAAGGGGAACAAGAAGATGGGATCAGACTTTTGAAAAAGGGCAGGGCCGCTTTCTTCGCTGGGACCGGCACCCGCCGTGTCTCCTGCTTCTACATGGTACGGCCTTCCCCCCTTCTTCCTGTCCTTGCCGGTCGTCCCCTGTTGGGACCACAGACCTCAGCCCTGTTCCTCTGCACCTGCTGTGGCTGCCCCTCACCAGGTGGCTCAGTGGTAAAAATCTTCCTGCCAGGGCAGAAGATGCAAGAGATGTGGGTTCAGTTCCTGGGCCGGGAGGATCCCCTGGAGGAGGAAATGGCAACCCACTCCAGTGTTCCTTTCTGGGAAATTTCATGAACAGAGGAGCCTGGCAGGCTATGGTCCATGGAGTGACAAAGAGCAGGACATGACTGAGCAACAGACCACACATGAACTGTGGCTGCCAGACCAGGGGTCAGGACCCTTGGGCTGCTGATAAAGGAGCCTGAGAGGCTCAGGGCTGTCTGTCTGTCACCACTGGCTCATCATTCTCCAGGCTGTTGATTCACAGGCCCGGAACCCCTGGAGCTGCATCCTTGATGCCACTGTGGAGTCGTGAGTGAGACGGATGAGGATGCTGGGGGCTCTTTCCTCTTGGCGTCACAAGTAATAAATAGAGCACATCTTCCCTGGGTTTCCAGATTGTGATGGGCACCTACAAAGACACAAAGGAGGGAGAAGGAGGCCCAATTTCCTGTCTGCAATTCCCAAATCCGAAAAGCTCACACTGCTTTTTGTTCTTCATTATGACGAGAAACTCATTTGGCAGCAAAGCCTGATCTGAGCTGATGCAAAGTCATCTATAATCTTTATTCATGCTTCTCAGTGTGAATATTCATGCATTTCTATGCAGAAATATTAATGCGTCTGACTATAAGATGCTGCCGGGATTCTCCTGGAGGTGTAACGTAACAGAACACGCGGTGTTGTGTGTCTCCAGCCTATGTCTCTATGCCCATGCTGACCCATCCACCGCTCAAGAGGCAAACCTTCCACAGAGGCCAGGCAGGCGATTGCTTTTCTTTTTGATGTAAGATGTGCATACACAAGGCCAGAATTTGCTCTTTATTTTCTGGTAAGAGAATAGTTTTGAAAAGTAAATGAAAGATAAACATTCTACAGTATACACCATGGCAGGACTGGAAATATGACCGCACTTTAGAGAAAAAGAATGATCTTTGCAAGATTGAATTGTTGCTGGATGGATTTTGAAAACCACTGCAAAGCTCTCTGCTGGCTCAGGGATGTCAATCATTTGCATATCCCTTGCCTTGTGGGGAAAGCGCTGGGACCTCGGTGACGAGGAGTAAACTGTAGATAATTAATTGGGGGCTGCTGGAGGAGCAAAAGGATCAGGCAGCAGAGAAACAGTGTCAAGGGAAAGTGATTGATACTGTGTTTTCAGTAGATCAACATCAAGAACCAATTTGCTAGGGAAAAAATAGTGGATTATGTAGACAGAACCAGGCTACAACTCAGCGCTTGGTTACAAGACTGTTTTTTTCATAAACACTGGCCAAAGTTGCCATAGATTCTAGAAAAGACTGGCTTGACTTATAGGTTTCAGCTTGATTCAAGTTTTTCATCGGCCTTTTAAGGGGGAAAAGCCCTCAGCCCTGAACACCCCTACAGGAAGGTAAGAGGATTGGAGCGAACCCTCGTTACTGATGGAATTTGAGAAGCCCTTCGGAGCTCTACACGAAGCTGGAGGCGGGGACCAGAGCTGCCGAATTAAAGGACCTGGCAGTGAAACTCATGAAAAGATGAATTCTGTTTTCAGAAAATCGAGCTCACCGCCTGGAGATGGCCAACACCTCGGGCAGGTCGTGGACACCTGGCTCGGTGTGAAACACAAAGGCCGATCCTATTGATCGAGAGAAGTGTGTTCTGAGAGTGAGACGGGGACGGGGGGCAGGACCCCGGGAGGCCGAAGAGGAAGCCGCCCTCCCTGCTTCTTCCGCTCCTGCCCTCTTCCCTCTGCAGCTGGAACACGTGGATTTTCATCAACTTCAGGCTTGCCCGGCACGAGCCCACAAATCACCCAACAAATGGAGTCGACAAATATTTGCTGAGCACGCAGCGAGGAGACTATTCACATCTCCATGACAACGTCGGTTTAGGGGATCACTTTAGTGAAATTGTTTTGCAGATGGATTAAGCCCTAAGCCCAGCCAGCCTGCCCCCTACTTGATGTGGCTCTGTCCACAGAGACCCCCGCCCCAGCCTCCCACTCTATCCACCTGGCTGCCTCCTGCAGGACCACCTAGCATCTTAGGTGGCACCTTTTCTGAGAGGATGGCACTGGATTCTGACTACGGGTGGCAGGGGAACCATTTCAGACACAGCAGCAGGGGGACACTCGCAGGGATGCAAACGTGTGGGGTCTGCTCTGCACAGTGAGGCGTCTCCTGGAGGCTCTAGAGCAAGGGTGGGGTGGGATCCAGGTGTGCCGGGCGCGTTCATCCTGCTTTCTCGGGACGGGGCACAGACCTGCCATCTGCCTGGGTGAGGCTCAGACCGCCTAAGGCCCAGGTCTGCTGTCAGAGCCAAGTGTGTGTTAGGAATTTCTGCTGACGTCAGGGCCACCTTTGCCCCTGGCTGGTCCTGAACAGGGGTTCTGCACCACTGAATAAAGTGCCCCCGAGACTTCAGGGGCTTCCCCAGTGGCACAGTGGTAAAGAATTCACCGGCAATGCAGGAGACGCAAGAGGCGCAGGTTCAATCTCTGGGTCGGGAAGATCCCCTGGAGAAAGAATTGGCAACCCGCACCAGTATTCTTGCCTGGAGCATCCCATGGACAGAGGAGCCTGGGGGGCTACAGTCCACGGAATCACAAAGGGTCGGACACGACTGAGCGGCCGAGCATGCATGCAAGATTCCAGAGAATATGAAGGCACAGCCCAGGCTGGACTCAATTCAGAAGATTGTGTCTGTGAGTCAGAGCCATCCATCGAGGCCTGGGGGAGAGACAAGAGAACCAGAAGGAGTGGCCAAGACACCCCCAACCTCACCAAGATTCCTGCCCCACAAGCCAGGGCCCCTGACGAAACTGTGTGGGTGGGTGCAGGGGCGTCCCAATGGTACTTGGCCGCGTTGGTGACCAATGGCTGGGGAAGGGGGTGCTCCCCACAGCCCTAGAGCCAATATCCTCTGGCCCTGCACCCCACAGAATTCCCAGGAATGGCTGAGATTGGGCTCCTTATTAACCGGCTAGGTGGAAATTTAGAGAGAAACAGTAACTCCAAGAAGAAAAAGAATGATGTTTCTGCACATGGTACCACTGCCCCCGGAAACACAGAGTAGACCTGCTGGGGTGCAGTGCCCCTGCTGGGAAGGTCCTGGGCACTTCAGCTGCCCAGACGTCAGCAGTCTGTGGGAGTCTGCAGAGTTCTGAGTTTTCAGGCATTACTAATTTAGCTCCTGTGATCTCTACAGGATGGCTACAAGAAATAAAGAAGCACAAAACCTTTCCACACGAACAATGCTCAAATCAGCACCTCCAGCACTTGCCCTTGTTAAATCTCGTTGTTCCGGAAAGTCTTGTTTCAAGGTATCTGGGGTCGTTCAGCCCTCCAAGTTAGATTTCTCTGGTCCTCGGGCAAAACCACAGCAGGACATCTCAGAGCCTCACATGCCTCGCTTGTCTGTCAGACCTGGAAGGACTCAGCAGGAGAGGGTCTTCCTCACGCCAGCCTTGATCATCTCCAGACTTGGTATCTGAAAGATACATAGGTTCCCATTTGTTTCCACTTTTCAGAAGAAGATGCTGCATCTGCCGCTGGGTTCAATGAACACATTTATTATCTGTTAAACAAATAAACAGAACAAAATTGCACTCAGCTTACCCAGACTCAGAGTTATCCCTCATGCATGCTCCAGTGTAAAAGATTTTCCACTTAAAAGTTATTTTTATTTCAGTCTCTGCCAATGAACCATAAAAGGCCTTCAGCCCTCAGCTCCTCCAGCTCAAATGTGATCTTTTTTTCATTTTTATGTGTGACAACAATTGCTAAATGTATGACTTGAGTTATCACAACGAAGATGTATGCCATTAATTGTGATTTCTTATAATGGAAAGAAGATCAAACCAGTCAGTCCTAAAGGAATTCAAGCCTGCATATTCATTGGAAGGACTGATGCTGAAGCTGAAGCCCCAATTCTCTGGCCACCTGAAACAAAGAGTAGACTTATCGGAAAAGATGCTGATGCTGGGAAAGACGGAGGGCAGGAGGAGAAGGGGACGGCAGAGGATGAGATGGCTGGATGGCATCATTGACTCAGTGGACATGAGTTTGAGCAAGCTCTGGGAGACAGTGAAGGACCGGGAAGCCTGGCGTGCTGCAGTCCTTGGGGTCTCAAAGAATCAGATAAGACAGTGACGAACAACAATAGCGACATTATGGAAAATCAAATCTTGCTTCTGTGTGAGACTAGGGTTGCAGAGTCGGGGCTTTGAGAAAGACACAACTTTTCTTGGGTCTTTTTCGGTCTTCCCCAGTGGCTTGGTGAGGTTCTCCCCCATCCTGTGCACCCCTTCGCCCAAGCTCTGGGGGCGGTGGTCCTTCCTGGGCTGGGGAGGAAACTGGATTGGCTTCGGGGGGACACAGCCTGGAACCCCACCAGGGTCAGAGCTGGGGATGGGAAATCCTCAAGCTGGCCTCTGACCCCCAAATGGGGACGGAAGGCTGACCTGAGTCTAAAGTGTAAGGGCTCTGGAGCGTGTGCAGAGGCTGGTGGGGAGCTGCAGTCAAGCTGGGGGTCACCGGTCCGTGAGGTCAGCCAGCCCACCCTGCGGATGAGAAGGATCCAGAGAAGTCTCAGTGCTCAGCTGGACTCCCTAGGGGCCGTGTCAAAGCAGCAGACAGGCCCCAGATGGGGCTGCTTTCTCGCCCACCCTCCTGGAGACACTGGACCCTGCGCACGGGTGGGGCAGAGCCTGGCCTCTTCCGGACATGCCTGGGCTGAGAGCTGGCAGAGAGGAGGCACTGGAGAGGTGTGGACACCCCTACTCTCTGTTCTCTTTGGGGTACTGACCAGTCAGCAAGGGGGTCCCAAACAGCGAGAAATTCCTGGTCAGTGACAGTCCAGTCCATTGAGAGGTTCAGGTCAGCTGGGGGGTCCGAGCCAGTCATGGGGCTGGTGGGAGGGGTCCTGGCTGGCGGGGTCCCGGCCAGTGAGGGGGGGGAACGTGTGTCAGGCGCTTGCAGGGCTCTCCCTCCCCAGCCTAGCAGAGACCCCCCAGCGCCTCCAGGCACAGCCTGCTCATCCCTGTGTTCACCGCTCGTCCTGTTGGTGGTGAGCCTCCTGTTCTTGCCCGATTGCTGGGGCTTCCCTGAGCCAGACCAGTCCCACCTGGTCCCCTGCTGCCCCCTACAGGAGATGGGGCACATTCGGGGCCCACTGCCCCCAGGACCAGAATGATGCCAGCAGGGCAGGCGAGCCCCAGCCTGGTCCCCCACCCGCCCGCGGGGATTCTTGGGGGCCTCCCCGAACTCTTCGCGGGTGCAGCTAGCCCTGTCTCTAACCTACTCTTTCCTGAGAGTCTCCCTGAACCGGTGGGTTTTCATTACCTTTAAGTACTTAATCTTGGACCTCCCTGCTGGTCCAGCCATTAAGGATCTGCCTGCCAATGCAGGGACACAGGTTTGATCCCCGGTTTGGGAGGATTCCACAGGCTGCAGGGCAACTAAGCCGGTGTGCCAGGACCACTGAGCCTGAACCCTAGAGCCCGCGCTGTGCAAGAGGAGCCACCGCAACGAGAAGGCCGAGCACCGCAGCTAGAGAGCCACCCGCGCTTGCCACATCTGGAGAAAACCCACACGCAGCGACCAGTGTAGCCAAAAATAAGCAAATAAATTTAAAAAATACACATATATGTATAAGTAAATAATACATCCTGGGATTCTCCCACGGCACCATTAGGTTCCTTGTTCGGAGTAAGAGGCAGACCTGTGAACAAAGATGTTTCTTTGGTCGACCGTTAGGCTTCTATAATAATACTCAGCACAACCGCAGTCAGAAGCGAGGCTTCTCAGAGGACCTCCGGATTCCAGAGGACTCCAGTCCCATCAGAATGCAAGCCCACCCGGGAGCCCCAGGGCACAGAGGTTTGCTGCGAAGGAGAGGAACAGGACCGCAGGGTAGGACTGGAGCTGGTTCTCAGCTCAGGCTGCACATCAAAAATCTACTAAGCTTTAAAAATACCCTGCCCACCGTCCTCTGGGTCAATTAAATCCATCTCCTGGGTGAGGCCAGGGTGCCTGGTAGCTTAAAAAGCTCTTCGGCTAATTCTGATGCGCAACCAGGATTTAGGGCCGCAGTGTGGGGAATAACCTCCTTCTTTCCCACAAGCAGCAGAGCCTGGAGGAGTGGGAGGAAGGTGATTGGGAGGCTGGATGCCAGCATGGGGCTCCTTCTCCAGCTCAGGTTCCCGAGGCAGGGGGCGCTGAGGGTTGGCACAGCCCGCTGGGTCTGGAGGCTGGCACCTCCCTTCTCAGGGCAGGCCTGAGACACCAGGAGCCATTCGGAGAAGTCCCTGGACCAGCAAGTCACGGCGGAGGCCAGTTTGGAAACAGCTGAGTACTGTTCCCGGGCACAGGACCCATTGCCTATTTCCCATGCCCCCCGGGCAAGGGCCTACTGATCCCTGATTCCTGCCTGCAAAAGGGCAGAGAGCTGGGAGCTGCTGCTGGGAACCGAGGTGGAACAAGGCCCCCGGCCGCATTGGGGAGGGCACACGGGGTTGGTCTGGGAGGAGGTGCTGCTGAGACCTGCCTGCTGTTCCCGGACAGCGGTGGACAGGAGAGAACTGACCTCGGAGACATGAACCAGCACTGCCCCGACACCAGGAGAAGCTCACAACCTTCCACTGGGATTCTGGCAGAAAGTGAGCCCCTCTACCGTGATCCCGCCACTGTGACCCCATGCCCTGGAGTGACACCCCCACTGTGACCCCATGCCCTGGAGTGACACCCCCACCGTGACCCATGCCCTGGAGTGACACCCCCACCATGACCCCATTCCCTGGAGGGACACCCCCACCATGCCCCCGTGCCCGGGAGTGACAGCCCCACTGTGCCCCGTACCCGAGAGTGACAGCCCCACCGTGCCCCATGCCCGGGAGCGACATGCCAACTGTGACCCCGTGCCCGGGAGTGACATCCCCACTGTGACCCCATGCCCGGGAGTGACAGCCCCACCGTGACCACATGCCCAGGAGCAGCCCTGAATGGAGGCATTAGCTTTAAAGAAGCAGAATCAATCCCAGACACGCTCTTCACTATTGGAAGCATCACAACTGATGACGTTGTTTCTGCTCCTTCTCCCATTGGCTACACTGGCTTGGGATGAGCTGAGAGCAATGAAAGGGGACAAAGAGTGTCGTTTTCAAGTCTTCCCTCGAAATAGATGGTGTTTCCCAAAGTGTGTCCTGAGTACCACTGACCACCCACATCAGCGTTAGTGAGCCGGCAGGGTTACAAAACACATTCTCCATCCCAGCCTAGGCCAGGATCCGACTCTCTGGCTGGGGTCTATAAATTCTCCTTTTAGCAGGTTTCCAGGTGGACAGTTCAGGTACGTCTCCTGCAGTGCACCCCCAGCGTGGTGACCAGGCGGAATCACGGTTTCTGGCCGCGAGACACCAGGCTGTGTCCTGAACGTCCCATCGCGATATCCTGGCTGGGACCAGGCACTTTGGAAAATCCCCCAGTGATGTGTGGCCAAGGTTCTCATTTAATGTGCCCACCGGCAGGGCCCAATCAGATGCAGATTTCAGCTCAGTGGGGCTGAGTGGGGTCTGGTGAAGCTCCAGGGTCGCTAGAGAGTTGCAGACCATGCCTGGAGCTGCAGAGCTCTGGCCACACACCCTCTGCTTCAGACAGCAAGCTGTTCAAGGACAGCCCTGTGCAGGACACCAGTTAAGATCCCACCGGTGGGGACAGGCTTTGTAAATGACCCAGGGTTACAGAGATGCTGCATCAGGACAAGTGAGCATCGTCCAGGTTTCGTCCCAGGATGGAGTCAGAGGAGGACCACAGGGTCTGGGTGGTAGGAGAACTCGCCCGGCCACACCCCCTGTGTTCAGATGGTGGACACTACAGGCCTGCAGGCTGATGAAGAAGGAGCCCGGGCACCAGGCCTGTTTTTATTCACTTTTTTCCAACCTTCCATTCTTAGGTTTCCTGGAAATCTGACCCCTGCTGGGAAAAGCTGTCCTGATTTTAGGAGAATAGTCAGTGACCAGCTGTCAGAATCTGTGGACTGAAGACTCTTAAATTTTCTTCTGTGCTCGGCAGCCCTGCAGATGGGGCTGGTGTGTGTGCACCTGAGATGTTCGTTTCTGCAAGGAAAGGGCGGTGGGCCTTAGTGTGAGTGAGTGTACTGGGTGGTGATAGAGGACCATCCCTGAGCCGGGGAGCCCTGGCAGGTCCAAGACATTGCTACGAAGGTGATCTTTTCAGCAAAGGTCTTTGTGGACTCGGTACCACCCAGGTGCCCACCCCAGAAGGAAGTAAAAATCAGTGGCCTGCAATGAGATATTCATCTCCTCTCTGTCGTCCCATTTCCATAATCTTACTCGACAGGTTACACACTTTAGGGATCTGTTCCCTGCCAGACTTTCTAGCACTTTCCCTCACCTCACCCTAACAAAAAACAGAAAGCAGATACCACTGTTGGTAACGGTTTTCTAATAATGAAGGCTGAGCACCGAAGAATTGATACTTTTGAACTGTGGTGCTGGAGAAGACTCTCGAGAGTCCCTTGGACAGCAAAGGAAATCAACCTTGAACATTCATTAGAAGGACTGATGATGAAGCTGAAGCTCCAGTGCTTTGGCCACCTGATGCGAAGAGCTGACTCACTGGAAAAGACCCCAATGCTGGGAAAGATTGAAGGCAGGAGGAGAAAGGGAGGACAGAGGATGAGATGGTTGGATGGTATCACCGACTCAGTGGACATGAGTTTGATTAAACTCCAGGAGACAGTGAAGGACAGGGAAGCCTGGCGTGCTGCAGTCCATGGGGTTGCAAAGAGTTGATATGACTTAGAGACTGAACAACAACAGGCTTTTAAAATCCTGAACACACCACGAGCCCAAACCAGCTCGTCTATAACAGGATTTGGGAGATTTGTGAACAGAGGAGTCAGCTATTTATACGTAAATCCCCAGGTACAACCAGCCAGAAAGCATGAAGTTTGCTGAGTTTCATTTTAGTGCTCAAATGACTGTTTTTCTAACATTACATCGATCCCATTCCTTTATAAATCAGCTTCGTATCACAGTTGGCTAAGACAAGCCCTTCTCTTATCTCTCAAGCAGCTAAGTGGGGTGGTGGGGGAGATATTTGTATATAGAAGACATTTACAGCAACATTTCACAAAACATAATGACTTGATAACATTGTTCATTGTCTTAGGTGAGTAACAGTCATTCCCATTTTATTATCCTCCACTAGCTGGTTCTGCTGTGCTCCTGGAGGCCAAGCCCCTGCTGCGTGGCAGAGCTGGGAGAGGCTCGGATGCGGAGACTGGCCCCCGTGGAACTCACGTTTAAGGTGCAAGAAGACCCTCTGGAACCCAGGCCCCAGCGGAGGGACCCCAGGAACCTCAAAGAAATCCTGGGACATCACAGGCAGTCTGGTGGGGGCACTTAGCCTCCGCGGCCCCAGCTCCGGGACTGGGGTCCAGCTTCGGAGCCTGTGAGACGAGCAGTCAGCTCTGTGCCGGCAGACGGGTCATTTCAGGTCAGTAGCTCTGCCCAGCTTCTCACAGCCCTTTAAGTCAGGCTTAGGCTCATATTTCTTGCTCTGATGTTGCTAAATCCTCCCAGACTCCGTCTAGTAATTCAACCTGAAGCTGGAGGAATTTTATTAGCCCTTTTCTGAGTCTCACAGTAAAACATTAAAACTGAGGACAGAAGACTATGCTGAGGCAGGCCTGGCCCTCTCCCTGTCTTGGCTCCAGACCCGGAGTGGTGAGCAGCCCTTGGGCCTTAGGCTCCCCAGCATCAGGGGCCGCTTCTGGGCCATTCTTCTCCATTCTGGCCACCCTGGGCTGCAGCTCCTGGGCCCACAGTCTGGGGGACCCCTTTGATCCCTGGAATGTCGCCCCAGGCCTGTTGCATCCCCAGGACAGCAGTCTCCCACACGTTTGCTCGTCTGCAGAGGCTAAAGCCCAGTACAGTCTGTCTGCCTGCAGGCGTCTTGTGAGGATGGATCTGCGGGCAGGATTGGTAGGGAGAGTGGGGTGGGTGGCCAGCAAGAGGGTCCCCTCTTGGTTCCCTGATCCAGCAGTGCCTGCTTCCCAGCTGGAGACTCTTCTGTTGCACACCACCGACCACTGCCCTTCTCCCCTGGCTCCTGCTGGGGTGCCCTGGCTGCAGACTTACACCAGAAGCCACCTCCTAACCCCGTCATGGTGCCTGTCTGTCTGTCACTCTCCACCAAGGGTCCTGACCCTGAGGCCCCCTCTACACAGGACTCTGGAGGTCAGGGTAAGATACGCCTGGGAGGGTGACTAACAGCCCTGGGAGGGTGACGATCAGCCATGCGCCCTAATCCTCCTGCCCTTATGGTCCAGAGGGATGCTGGGCCTACTCACCTGGCTTCTGAGAAGGACAGGGCTGTGCAGGCACCTGGCCATCACAGCTTACTCACTGCCCGGGACAGTGGCATCAGGGCCTGCATCTCTGGATGCCGAGACAGGAACTGCAGGCATAGGCTGGACGGCCCCAGGTCCAGAGAACGGTGTGGGCTGTCATCCCTGTGGGGGTTTGTTCCTCTTCCTGGTTGGGAGCTGAGCCCGTCACTTGGATGAAAGGGTGCCTGTGATCTGTTCCTCTCTGAGCCATTCCCTGGGCACCCTTGCCTCTGGGAACTACCTGGCCCCCTCTCCGAGGTAGCTCCAACACCCCCAGACCCAGAGACACAGGAAGCGAGGCACTGACGATCAAGGAGCGCTCTGCTGGGCTCCGGAGTGACGCTTGCCCCTCTGATGTGATGCACAGCCTTGCTTTCCCATCAGCCAGCTCCTTCTCCTTAGCTGGCAGCCCCGTCTCTCCAGCCCTGTGCCCGTTGGAACAGGGAGGGGCATGCTGGGAGCGGCAGGGCTCTTGTTAGTTTATGAGCACGAGGCTGAGGCCTCCACACGCCTCCTCCCGGGATCCTCAGTGCCACCACACTTGAAAATCTGCACAACACAGCCAGCAGGGCTGTTTAAGTTGGGGCTCTCTCAGCAGGCTCAGCAGGGCTCACCCCATACCCCTGTCTCACCCCGAGCGTGCAAAGCATGGATGGCTGGGCCCTGTTCCAACAGGTGTTTCATTCACTCCCTGCGATGGAAGAGAACCAGCCTCTCCCAGGGTTTTGGCCGTGATGCAGGGTGACAAGTGAGCTTACGCAGGGCAAGACCTGGGCCTCAGAAGACACAAGAGATGTGGATTCGATCCCTGGGTTGGGAAGACCCCTGGAGGAGGAAATGGCCATCCACTCCAGTATCTTGCCTGGAAAGTCCCATGGACAGAGGAGCCTGGTGGGCTACAGTCCACGGGGTCACAAAGAGTCGGACACGACTGAGCAACTGAGCACCACAAAACATGAAGTGATGACAGCCGTCTTACCGTCCTCACCGGTGTTTTGCTAAAATCATATTCACAAAGCTGCCAGCACAGTGGCCGGGGCGGCTCTGAACCAAGATCAGTCCCATCCTCCGCTGCAAACAGAGCTGTATAGGGAGGCGCCGGGCTCTGAGCCCAGCCCTGCGGGTGCCCTGGGGCCCAGGATCCAGCCCTTGGCGATGGGTCAGGGAGTGTGCAGTCGTGCATTTTGAAGAGGGAAGATCGGTTCAGGTTGATTTTCAAGATAAAGGCTCCCTGCGGTCTTGTGAAGCCGAGGCCTTGGCCTTCCGTGTCAGGGCTTCTGGGCCTTCCTTTGCAGTCTGTCTGGGCTCCTTAATCCTCTGTGGACCAGGGGGACCACGTGGTTCAACACCCCCTGACAGCTCGCTCCTTAGTATTTCAGGAAATGTGTTCCCCAGAAAGTCTAACCTGAGGAAGGCAGCCAGCTCCCTGCTACTTCCACGGCAAGTTTTCTTTTCTTTGCTGTTCTTCCATATTAAGTCGTTTTAAATTCTGCCAATCTGGTAGATGAAAGACCGTAATTCTATGGGGTTGGGTTGCATTTCTTTTCTTGTTGTTTAGTTAGGTTTATTGAAGTGGGTTTTATCGACAGTAAAATTCACTCCTTAGTGAACAGTTCTGTGAGATTTACACATGCAGATTCATAACTGCCTCCGTAGTTGAAAAGATCCGTTCCCCCCAAAAGCCCCTCCACCTCCCACTCGTAGTCAGCTCCTCTCTCTGCCATGATCCTGGGAATGACTGATTTCTTTTCTGTGCTCCTTTTCACGCTCCCCAGAAGGTCATATATGTGGAATTATACTGTCTGTAACCATTGAACCTGGCTTCTCTCACTTAGCAAAATGTGTTTGAGAGTCATCATTGTCATTGTATGTATCAAAAGTTAATTTCTTTTTATTGATATGTCGTATTCCTGGTAAGGATGAGTCTCAGAGTGAGTATCTGCTCCTCTGCTGAAGAACATTGGGTTATTTCTATTTTTGGTAGATGATACATGTTCAGTTCAGTGGCTCAGTCGTGTCCAACTCTTTGCAACCCCACGGACTGCAGCACGCCAGGCTTCCCTGTCCATCACCAACTCACGGAGCTTCCTCAAACTCATGTCCATTGAGTCAGTGATGCCATCCAACCATCTCATCCTCTGTTGTCCCCTTCTCCCGCCTTCAATCTTTCCTGGCATCAGAGTCTTTTCCAATGAGTCAGTTCTTCACATCAGGTGGCCAAAGGGTTTCAGCTTCAGCATCAGTCCTTCCAATGAACACTCAGGACTGATTTCCTTTAGGATGGACTGGTTGGATACATGAAGCCACTCTAAATATTCATATGTGAAGTTTGTGTGATCATGTGTTTCTATTTCTCTTGAGTAAATACCTGTAAGTGGAATTTCTGGGTCATGTGAAACGTTATGCCTAACTTAATAGGAAACTGGTATCAACTTTTTTTCCATATTCTTTCCCATTATGGCTTACCGTATGATACTGAATATAGTTCCCTGAGCTCTGCAGCAGGACCTTATTGCTTACCCATCCTATATATAATAGTTTGCCTCTGCTAACCCCAAACTCCCAGTTCTCCTCCCCCCTCCCTTACCCTCGGCAACCACAGCTCTGATCTCTTATGCTTGTGAGTCTGTTCCTGCTTCATAGACAGGTTCATCATCAAACCTTCTTGAATATCCCCTCCCTTCCTGAGATGGGCAAGAGGCCTGTGAAGCCAGGGGATTAAGGAGGGCGATCCTCCCTAAGCCTGGGTTTGCTTTACTCCTAACCCCGGGGTCTCAGGATGCTGACCAAGAGAGAAGTTGTAGCAAAACAAGGCCAGGGTGCTACCCTTTGGGTCTGTAAAATGTAGTCCGGGTGGACAAAAAATCCACCCAAGGGTCAATATCTCTGCTGGGCTGGGGTCCATGTGGAGGAGAGTGCGGCTCCATGACTGGGATGTGAGCCCTGAGCTGCCCACAGACAAACCAGGCCAAGGGGCAGGCCCAACACTGGTGTGCAGGCTACTCCTGGGAGAGCCGCCAGCCCCGGGAGGTTCCCACACATCCCTCCCTCAAATACCTTGGACTAGGAGCCTCAGGAGCTGGCCACGCCAGAGGCCACCACTGTCCCCACGGATCCTCTAGAGGCCTGAGAAAAGTAAGCAAGACCATCAGAATCTTTCTCAATACTCTTCCCCGATCGGATGTGTGAGCCAAGAGACACAACTGACCTGGCTTATGGTCCTGATCAAATATGGACCTGAATGCTTTCCATCTAGAAAGGGCTTTTTTGATCAATTGCAATGTTCCTAGAGATCCATAAAAATACTGTATCTCTCCACCATGGGATCATTTCATCAAAACATCATGATCTATTTCGTCTTTCTTGCACGTGGAAGCCCCATCTTTGCCTTCCTGAATTCCTGGCACATTCAACACCATTCTTTCATGTTTCATTGTTGAGATGGCAGCTCCTTTGGCTCAAGCTGAGGGAAATGCTGTTTGAAGTCAACCTTTATCTTTGATGCTATAGTGAAATTCACCCTCTGCAGACATGCTGCTTCTATCGGGGCCCCATGCTTACTTTATTTAACCCAAAATCCAGCAGATAGTTATCTGTGACCCTGAAATGAACCTTTGCCCCTTCTGATCACTTAGTCACCCTCCCCCTGCCCCCCACTAGTCCAGGACCTGACAATCCTGGGCTGTCAATAAATGACTCATGAATGGATGAAAGAGCCAGAGATCACATTAGCGATTAACTAAGATGTTCTTGACAGAGGATAGGGGTGTCTTTTATAAGGATGACTTGATTCAGTAGGAACTTCCCTTAAAGGGGAGAGAAAGAGGTGAAGTCTGCAGGGGACGCAGGGCAGAGTGAGGGGCCTGGTAGCAAGCCCTTGGCGTGGTTGGGGGGGCTATAAAACCATCTCAAAAGACAAGAGGGACCCCTTGCCAGGCTGCCGATTTGAGCGGAAGTCTCTGAACCTGAGTGATGACAGTGGAGAGAAACTAAAAACACTCCTGTTCCAGTGGAAGAAAGAGGGCCCAGGACTCTGGGCCCAAAATGGCACAGACAATTCTTCCACATGCCTAGCGTCCCCAAATTCACACAGAGAGGTCACTGTCTTCCTTAAGGAAGTCCTCAGTCATCTCCCTGAGCAACATGAAGAGAACAGTGAGTCAGCCCAGGGTACAGCCAGCCCCTTCCTGCCCCCCAGACCAGCACGCAGCCCCAGATCCTGGGACGCAAGCATCCTTGTCCTCAGAAGTTACCCAAACTGTCAGCTCCTGGTAAATACCCAAAAGATGCATTGACTCTGGGGGCGAGTCCAGCACCAAGCTCTATCCATGCTGCCTGTTCTTTTTAATGCAAAAAGAGCAAGACTTGCTTATTCGTTTTGACTTGGTTGCTCAATCATGTCCGACTCTGTGACCCTTAGGACTGTAGCCTGCCAGGCTCCTCTGTTCATGAGATTTTTCAGGCAAGACTACTGGAGTGGGTTGCCATTTTCCCCCTCCAGGGGATCTTCCTGACCCAGGAGTTGAACCTGCATCTCCTGCATTTCAGGAGGATTCTTTACCTGCTGAGTCAGAGGGGAAGCCCAAGAACAAAACTACTTAAGATATATTGAATGTTTAATATATATGGATATATATATAATATGCCCACGTATATATTATACAAAAGGTTTGATATATACCCACATTTGTGCTAAGTTTTAACATACTATCTACTAGCATTTGTGCTTCCCTGGCGGCTCAGTGGTAAAGAATCCGTCTGCAATACAGGAGCTGCAGGAGACTCAGGTTCGATCCCTGGGCTGGGAAGATCCCCTGGAGTTGAAAATGGCACCCTACTCCAATATTCTTGCCTGGGAAATCCCACAGAGAGAGGAGCCTGGCGGGCTATAGTCCATGGGGTTGCAGAGTCGGATGCAACCTAAGTGACAGTATGCAGAACTAGCTTTTGCATGCAAACATATCTATAAACTCTATGTGTGAACACCTGCATCTCTACTAGATTAAGCATGTGTTCTGACTGGGGTCTGAGACTCTAGTCTATCGCTTCACAGATCACACTAGCCTCTCTCCAAAGCCAGGCTCTCCCCATTCCTCACTCACTCACTGAATTGTTCAGCCCCACTGCACATAGCAGCAATGCCTGCACCTCCTTGTGGGCACACCATGATCACCCAGGGTACAAAAACCCTGAATATGAATATACCTGCTCACGCGCGGCCCCTTTGCCTCTCGCCTTCCAGACCTCACTTATCTCTGCAGCTGCTTTGGTCATCACTGCCCCACCCTCAGTGAGCCTGTCTCCTGTACATATAAGCCGAGTCTCTTGTTCTGGCCTATATTCCTTCCTGGGATCTCTAAATCATATTCTTAATTTGTATGCATTCAGGGCCACTTGTCATGTGATAAAGTTCCATGTGTTTTGACAAATGCCTGATGACAAGTATCTCTATTATACCGTCATATGGAATTCTTTGATCACCCTCAAAATCCTGTGTTTCTTCTATTTAATCTTTCCCCCTTCCCAATAATCTAGAAACCACTGACTTTTTTTTGTTTCCTTTTCCAGAATGTCAAATAATTGGAAATATACCGCGTGTCCCCTTCTCATACTGACTTCTCTCATTTAGCAATAGGCACTTACAAGTCTTTTTGTAGCTTGTTAGCTCATGGTTTTCGTCTCTGGATAACACTGCAGTCTCTGGCTGTACCACCGTTCATGTATCCATTAATCCATTGAAGTACCTCTTGATGGCCTCCAGTTTGGGCAATTATGAATTAAACTGCTATAAATATTCATATTCAGGTTTTTTGTACATAAGCTTTCAAATCAATTGGATAAATGCCCAGAAGTATGATTGTATAGTGAGACTGTATTCAGCATTGTGCATGCAGGCTCAATCGCTTCAGTCATGTCTGTGTGACTCTTTGTGATCCTAGGGACTCCAGCCTGCTAGGCTCCTATGCCCATGGGATTGTCCAGGCCAGAATACTGGAGTGGGTTGCCATGCCCTCCTCCAAGGGGATCTTCCTGACCCAGGGATCGAATCTGGGTCTCATGCAGCTCTGGCATTGCCGGTGGATTCTTTACCATTGATCCACCAGGGAAGCCCATTTAGCATTGTAAGAAACTCTTAAACTGTCTTTCAAAGTGGCTGTTCTGTTCGCATTCCTGCCAGCAGTGGATGAGTTCCTGTTGTTCTGCATCCTCCTCGGCACTTGATGCCGTCAGTTTTGGATCTTCGCCACTCTGATGTGCGTGGTGGCACCTCACTGTGGCTATAGTCTGTAATTCACTGATGGGAAATGACGCCAAGCATCTTTGCGTGTGCTGATTTGCATCTTGCGTTGGCTCTGGTGAGGTGTCTGTTTAGATCTTTTGCCCATACTTGTGTTGTTTCCTATTGTCTAGTTTTCAGAGTTCTTTCTGTACCTTGGATACCAATTTTTATCAGACCCGTGTTTCAGATACTTCATCCCCCTGTCTGTGGCTTGTTCCTTCCTTAACGGTGTCTTTTAAAGAACAGAATTTTTAAATTTTAATAAAATCTTGCTTATCAGTGTTTTACTTTTATAGATCATGTGTCTGTATTTTCTGCAGACTCGTAGCTAGACCCAAGGTCACATGGATTTTCTTCAACGTTTTATTCTATATTTTATAGTATCACTCTTTATATTTAGGTCGATCATACATTTGAGTTAGTTTTTTGAGAAAGTCATAGTGAATGAAGTGAATCTAGTCGATGTCTAGATTCGGTCTTTGGCGTCCAGTTGTTCCAGCATCTTTCATGGAAAAGACTGTCCTTTCTGCTTTGAATTGCTTTTGCTCCTTGGTCGAAGATCACCTGGCTATTGGTTGTTTGTGCGGGTTTATCCGGGGCCCTCTATTTTCTTTCATTGACCTTCTCTGCTCTTGTACCAGCTGTGCTGTCTGATCACTCTCTTGTCAGATTCTGTCCAGTTTTGTTCTTCTTCAGTGTTGCATTGACTAGTTTCGGTCTTTTAACTTATCATATAAACTTTAGAGCAGGTTGTGCTTCATCTATAGATCAATTTGAGAAGAATCGTCACCTTGACAACATTTAGTCTTCTAGTCCATAAACAATGAGTATATATCCATTTATTTAGATTTCCTTCATCAGGATTTTGTAGCTGTCTACCTATAGATTGTGTACAGATTTCAATAATCCGATGATTTTAGTGAGGGATTTGCTTAGCACACCTGTTCAGGAGGACTCTCAGACTGATACCTCACTCTTCTTCCTGATTCACCCTGGCTTAGGTGCCTCACCCTTTGCAGACCTGCCCTCACCTATAGGACATTCCTTGTTTCCCTTAGCATCCGGCTTAAACCTCATGCACCGTGTAAATCGTGTAATAATCCACTTACTTTTCTTTATTTCTTTGTCTAAATGTTAGCCTTGAGCTTTCTGAGAAGAGTGCCTTTCTCAAGTTCATTTCCATGTCCCCAGAGACACACGGGGCTTCCCAGCTGGTACAGTGGTTAAGAATCCACCTGCCAATTCAGGAGATGCAAGAGACACAGGTTCGATCCCTGTGTTGGGAAGATCCCCTGGAGGAGGAAATGGCAACCCACTCCAGTATTCTTGCCTGGAGAATCCCATGGACAGAGGACCTTGGCGGGCTACAGTCCATGAGGTCACAAACAGTCTGACACAACTGAGTGACACACACATGCACACACACACACACACACACACACACACACACACACACACACACACAGGGACACATAGGGCCTGGCAGAGAGTTTGCCCTCCCCCTGCCCTCTGCAGATCTCAGGAGCCTCCAGAAGCCCTGTGTCAGGCTTCAGGACACGAAGGTAACATGCAAGGGTCTCATCTACTGGAGCTGCTGAGACCTCATGTGTGCCCTTGTCCTGTTGGCAACAGTCCTCAGAGAAAACCACCACCCGTCCTTCTACTCCGTCCTGGAGAGCTCACTCAGCTGTGTCTCTCTGGAGGATTCTAGTCAGGACTGTGGGCTTCCCAGGTGGTGCTAGTGGTAGAGAACCTGTCCACCAATGCAGGAGATGCAGAAGACTTGGGTTCGATTCCTGGGTCAGGAAGATCCTCTGGAGGAGGAAATGGCAACCCACTCCAGTTTCTTGCCCGAAGAATCCCATGGACAGAGGAGCCAGGCAGGCTACAGTTCATAGGGTTGCAAGGAGTCAGACACAACTGAAGCAACTTAGCACATGTATGCAGTAGGCAGGTTCTATGTAAAACTTTCTAAATTCTCAGGCATGGAATTTTCAGCAAAAGCAATGATTTTTCTCCTCCTCCCTTTAGAGAGTGCTATCATTTTCATAAAGAAGGAAAAACAACCTTAATGGTCACTCACAGGAGGAACAAGATGGTGGGATCCTGCAGGGCTGTGGACTGTGGGAGGGAAAATAGAAACTCAGATTCTTCCTAAAGTCACGAGAACACAGTCAGTTAATTTCTTTCCGGAGGTGGGTCAGGGATGCGTGTGCACAGCTGATTGTTATTTTAAAATACAGACCTTAAATATATGAGTCGTATTTTCTATAGTTAGTCTGTAACTAAGGTTTCCTAAACATAAAAATAACGTTTCTCCCATCACTACAGTTTAATTTTACTTATGGCCCATTCATAATTCCTGGGCATCTTTATGGTGTTACATTTACAAGTTTGCGTTCATTTTTACGGCTCCGAGTGTGAAACTGTTTTGAAGATGAAAAGTTCCATATATGATCCAAGTATCATTATTTTCTTCTTTTGGAAAAGAGGTCCCTACCTGCTCACTTGATGTCTGGAATCCAGAAAGGCCTGTGGGGAGGAGGCTCTGCTGGGGGTTGAAGGCTCCGTCTGAGGGGCAAGAGAAGGGTCACTGGTACTCGGACTCAGTACCTCAGACTCAGTGGCTCAGATGGCTCCTGTCTGAGTTCTGGATGCCTGCCTGGGCCTCCGTGGGTGCTTCAACCTTGTCCCTGACCCTCCTGCTCTTGAGACACTTCAAGGCTCATAGGCCGTCAGCAGACATGACTGAGCCCAAAGGAGGACATCATCATCTCAGCCCCGGAGCCGCTGGCAGAGGTGCTGCCATCACCGACAGCAGAGCCCCTGACATGGGGCGCTTCCGCACGCCGACAAGCGCTTATGAGCAAAATGGATTATGTTTGCTCTGCAGAGAGCGGCGCCTCCAGGGAACACAGCTTCTCCTTGCCGCACCTCATTTGTAACGTGATTGAAATATGAAGATAATTTTCTCTGCCTACATCACTTCAATCCATTGATATTAACTATAAAAACAAATGCCTGGCACAGGCCAAACAAGCAGATGGCTTGTCAGCGTTTAGGAATGGGAAGGAGGTCACGGAGCGTGTGATCGCTCAGATCAGCGCGGGCCCCAGCCGGCCGTGAGAAGCAGCCAGCACGCCTCTGCTGCTCGGCTGGCCCCGTGCAGGGCCCCGGTCTCGCCGGATGTCACCTGCGCGGCGGAGGGCTTGCTGCTCTGCGCGCTGCTGCCCTGCCTCGTGCTTCCGATTCAGCCCCTCTAGGCTGGGGCCCCAAAGTTCGCTTTGCCGACAACGTCTCAGGTCAGGCTGCCGAGTGGTGGGCTACACTTTGAGAACCACCCACTCCACTACAGCTCTCTTCACCTAACCTGGCCAAAGGACAAGCTGAAGGACAAAGCAAACATTACAGGTGAGTGTGCCTGCTGCGGGGACGGCTGAGACCGACACACACGGTTCCTCCTTGTTCCTGGTCTAGGTGGGCTTCCTTCTCTGCCTGCACCCAAGGGGGCATAAGGGGCCACGCTAACTGAGCGAAATGTACAGTTAGGACATTTTCATAGCAGTACTCTTTGCTGTTGAAAATCTGATGAAAGCTAGGGAGAATTCCCCACCCAGCACACACACACACACACACACACACACATGCTGAATTTTACATTTACTTTCATGCGTTCATGAATTTCCTGAATCCCAAGGTAAGCATCCTTAACAGTCTGAAGGTAAACAGAAAGGGAAGATGTAAACAGGTTTACGAGATAAAAATAGAAAAATAATTTGGAAGGGAATTTATCTTGAAGCTCCTTGGAGTGCAGGGTAAATTCAAAGATGAGAGTGTTGGGCTGACACACGAAACTGTTTGCTGTGGATGACGCCTCCTGGGCAGGGGTTCTGTGGGCTCTGGTCGGGGGCTTGCAGATGGAGGGAAGCAGGTGGTCAGACAGCGACGGTCCAGAGGCAGGTTTGAGCGTCAGTCTGCAGACAGGGTGCTAGTGTGACCTTGAAGATGGCTTTCCGCAGAGGCTGCCACATGAAGCTTCTCTTGTGTCTTCCCCTTGGGCTCCGCTGACTCCCTGCAAGTCCAGTGCTGCCCTCCCTGCCCTGAGACCTCCCTGGGGCTGAAAGCAGAGGTGAATGATGCCCATTCATGGCTCCGCCTGTGCAAGGCACACATCCAGGGTCCTTTGTGGTCCTCAGAGAAACCCTTGCGAGTGTCCCACTGTGCAAGCAAGGAGGCAGATGCCCCAGGCGGCCATGTGACTTTTCCACTCCACCCAGGGAGCAGGAGAGCCAGCACCCAAACATGGTGAGCCTCGTCCACAGCTCCCCGCTACTGACTCACCCAAGCTGGATGGAGCTGTTGTGTCCAGGAGCCCGCAGCCCTTTCCCTAGCCCCTGCCTGGGACAAGACACGCCTCTCTCCCTGGAGGAGAGACCGTCCCTGCTCCATCCCCGTCTGGTTCTCGCCTCTTCTAGCCATTGTAACCAGCTGCTCCCAGGGGACCGTAAACACAGATGCTGTCCCTGAATGTGCTGTGCCTCCACCCGGCAAGAGCAGCCTTGTATGTCTGTGCGTAAGTAAAATCAACAGTGGCTTTTTCGTCCGACAGCTCTGAGATGGAATCCCAGCTCTGCAGATCACAAACTGTGCAGATTCAGACAAGTTCTCCATGTGTTCCTGGGTGGAAACAGGGACGGGGCCCTCTCAGGGCTCTTGTGAGCGCATCCCAGAATAAAATACAAATCCCTCCACTCAGAGACCGGCTTCGCAGTACGTGCTTCGTGCACGCTTGCTTTGCTTTCCACGTCTGGAGTGAAGGCAAAAGCTTCGTCTTCACCCTCAGCATACGGACGCTCCAAGGCCCATCATGAAACTGTCAGCTGGGATGCGTACTCTAGCTCAAATTAAAATATTTCTGTGCACTGGCTTTCTTTGTGCTGGAGGCAAGCTCCGCTGACATATGTCTACAGTGCCGCATTTGCAAGTAGAATGACACTTAAAAAAACTTTGCAATAAATATTTTGTTTTCCACTTACTGCACAGCACACATTATCTCTGGTCTTTGTGGTCTGTGTTCCATCAGTTACCATTAGGATGGAGCACAGTAAGTGGTTCATTACTCTCCCCAAACCCTCTGGTCAGGATGGATGTTTCTCTGTTCATTTTGAAGCAGGTGAAGAAGATCCCATGGGTCTCAGACTAATTTTGGGGAAAGTAGGGGGAAGTTGAGGCAGAGAGGCTAGTAGCCAACAGATGTATATTTAGCAGCTGCTCTGTATTAGACAGGGAAACCTGGCATGCTGTGGTCCATGGGGTTGCAAAGAGTCGGACACCATTAGTGATTGAACAACAACAGCAAAGTGTATCAGACACCGTGTGGAAACTGAGGAGGAGACGGAGGCTGCGGAGGCACAGAGCCTGACTCCCAGATGCTCAGGGAGGGGAAGGGTCACGCTCAGGTCCAGTGTGAAGAGCACGAGTGTAGGACATTCTGACTGGAGCCCTGCGCATCCCTCTGTCCCCAGGACCATGGTTACCTGTGGCTTCTTGCAGCCCCACAACTGTGCTTCACACGCGCTCATGATGTTTGCGTCCCTCCGGACACCCACCTTTAAGGAGGGTAGGCAGTACAGTCGACGTTTGGTCCAGAAAGCAGAACCCCTGGGAAGGACAGGCCCAGGTTCATTACCAGGATCAGATCGTCCACAGCTGCACCTGCAGGTGGAGGAGGTTGCTTCTTCTGTGTCCAGTTTGGACCCTGAGTCACGTCCGATCCTCAGGCTGGCAGTTGGGAAGGAAAGCTGGCCCTGAATGGGAGCAAGCAAACACGAGCCAGAATCCATCCGGGCCAAGGGCGCCTGTGGTTTCTTCCAACCTCCTCCACCCTCCAGGTCTGTGGGAGGAGCCGGGGCCTCAGATGGATCGGCGCTCCCACGGCCCAGGGCTCAGGGAGGCTGACAGGGAACTTTCCTTTGGGTCTAAAATATCTGCCAGCCTGGGGGCTTCCTGTGCTCAAGTGGCCGTGGTGCCTGGCCCCCACATCAGCCTTGGGAACACTGGGGGTGCCGCTGCTTCACCCCATCTTGGGGTCAACCCAACGCTGACCAGTCCCGAAGGCCACTCGGGGACGCGTGCAGAGCCGAGAGCAGGGCCAGCACAGCAGATGCACACTGGCCCAGATACCACCCATGGCTGTCCAGACAGACGGCGGGAGTTCACACTGATATGAGAGTTTAGAAAAAAGCTTGAAAACTGTGTTGGTTTGGTTTAGTCTCTAAGTCATGTCTGACTCTTGAGATCCCATGGACTGTAGCCCACCAGGATCCTCGTCCTGTGCGATTTTCCAGGCAAGAATGCTGGAGTGGTTTGCCATTTTCTTCTCCAGGGGCTCTTCCCCACCCAAGGATTGAACCCGGGTCTCCTGCATTGCAGGCAGATTCTTTACCAACTGAGCTACCATAGAAGCCCTGAAAATTGTATAAAGAACCTAAAAACATTTTATGTTGCTTTACCAATTCACTGACTATTGGAAATCTAAGCTAAGGAAATCATTCTAAATGAAGAAAAACACAAGAATTGGACCATACAGAAGATAGATGCTTTTGAACTGTGATGTTGGATGAGACTCTTGAGAGTCCCTTGGACAGAAAGGAGATCCAACCAGTCCATCCTAAAGGGAAGTCAGTCCTGAATAGTCTTTGGAAGGACTGATGCTGAAGCTGAAGCTCCAATACTTTGGCCACCTGATGTGAAGATCCGACTCTTTGGAAAAGACCCTGATGCTGGGAAAGATTGAGAGCAAAAGGAAAAGAGGGAAGCAGAGGGTGAAATGGTTGGATGGCGTCACTGACTCAGTGGACATGAGTTTGAGAAAACTCTGGGACATAGTGGAAGACAGGGAAGCCTAGAATAGTCCCTGGGGTTGCAAAGGGTCAGACATGACTTAGTGACTGAACAACAACCACAGAAGAACAATTAGGTAAATGAGTCATTCAATCCATTGAATGAAATATTACAAAGCCATGGGAGTCATTTTTGCAGAGTGCAGTGATGTGAAAAAATGCCTCTGACAGTAGGGAAGTAACACAGGGTCACATGCAGTATGATCACAGCTCTGCAGAAAAGCAGCTTTGCGTAAACAGAGAAAGGAGAGTTTTGACTCCAAAACAATAGTAGCAGTTGCTTGACCCCAGGTCTCTGCACACTCCAGACCCACCAGAGATCAGCACGCAGAGAGAAGTTCCTAAAGCCCCCTCCCAGCAGGACAGAGGAACAGTGAGTAGGAAATGAACTCCCATGTCTGCAGTTCCCAGCGTCCCCTCGCCCCCGGGGTAGACTCTGCATAGGGAAGGAAGAGAGGAGCCATGGAAAGAGAGGGCCCACCTGAGAGGGAGTCCTGAGAGCCGAGGATCTGCAGGCTCAGAGCCCCGGGCCCTGGAGAAGTCAAACAAAGTGGATGAGAGTCACAGGTTCTCCAAAGCGGGGCTGGATTGTGGGGGAGGACACTGGGATGAGAAAGGATAAGGTCAGAGAAGAAACCAGGCAACGAGGCTGCTGTGGAGGCAAACCGAGCAAGTGATAGAAGCTTTTTAAAAACTGGGAGATACAGCAAATGTACCCAGGCACCCCCTCAAACGTGGGTTAGAGAGAACACCCCTCACCAGATATAGAGAAGCAGGTGCTCTTGGACAGAGAAACCCAGAGAGCCCCACACGCTTCCTCCTGGCCTCCTTGACTCCCAGGTGCCTGGGCCAGTAAAATGATGCTCCAAACTGAACAAAAGGAGTGGAACAGATCCTAAAGTAAAATTCTCTCTGAATTGAAACACATACGGCAGAATAAAACCATAGCGCAAAGTCAGTCCGAGTGAATTATTCTTAAACAAGCATTTCGTGGGGTGAAAACACAGATGAAGTCTGAATTTTGAAAATCTCACAGGAGAAATGTATAAAACCCTGAAAACATGAAATGAGAGTGGACTTCACATGAGGATGAGATTGAAGCCAAGTCAGAGTGGGGCTTCCAGAGCCTGGAACTGACTCCTGCAGTGAGTCGGGAGGGACAGCTTCCAAATGGGCAAGAAAGTGAAGGAAAATAGAGAGAGAGGGGGAGAGGCATCAATGAAGAATTGATGGAAGCAAGAGATGAGCAAAAAAATGTACTCAAAATGCACCCGTAGTCTGATTGGATTCCTAAGATGATGAATAATACATGCCAGGGAGTTGGTGGTGTTTTTCAGTCACTCAGTCGTGTCCGACTCTCTGCGACCCCACAGACTGCAGCATGCCAGGCCTCCCTGTCCATCACCAACTTCCGGAGTTTACTCAAACTCATGTCCATCGAGTCGGTGATGCCATCCAGCCATCTCATCCTCTGTCGTCCCCTTCTCCTCCTGCCCCCAATCTTTCCCAGCATCAGGGTCTTTTCCAATGAGTTGCTTCTTTACATCATGTGGTCAGAGTGTTGAAGCTTCAGCCTCAGTCATTTCAATGAGTATTTGGGGTTGATTTCCTTTCGGATGGACTGCTTTGATCTCCTTGCAGTCCAAGGGACTCTCAAGAGTCTTCTCCAGCCCCACAATTTGAAAGCATCAATTCTTCAGCACTCAGCCTTCTTTATGGTCCAACTCTCACATCCATACGTGACTACTGGAAAAACCACAGCTTTGACCATAGGGAGTCAATATTTAACCTAAAATCCAGCGACAGCTTACTGACCTCTGGAAAGACCTGTTGAGAGACTGCCAGGAACCTGAGGAATCTGGTCTGGGAGGCAAACCCCCAGGGCACTTCACGGTGCAGCTGTCTAAATTTTAAGGAAGAAACAAACCCAGTCGGGAATGGGAAATATCTCAGCAGAACCTCCAGGTGAGAGCACCGTGGGTCTTAAAAGTAAAAGTAAGCAGGACAGCATGTGAGGCCTTGACAGCAAGACCACAGTGGGAACTCATTCCCAGTGATGAGTGAGAAGGCCGTGTGAGCTCCTGAGGGTGTTAGATGCAGCCAAGTCCCAGAAGCACAGTCACCAGTGAAGGAGAACTTGGGGACCACAGAGCTCCACATCCTTTGGTGGAGTCTATTGGGTGAGGGGCTCTGCTGGCCAAGGAATAACTGGGGAACTTCAACCAAAGGGCCGGTGGTGAGCCTTGAGTGTATGTGTCCACACACCTAAAACTCAAAGGAAGATGGGGAAGATGGTAAATGGTTGTGTGGGGGTGTTATATATTCCAGGAGAAAAAAAAAGATACAAATAAAAAGACTCAAGGGAGAAAGAAAAGGGGCCTGTGAGGTAGGCTCACTGATCATTACATCAGTAGGAATTGAGAGCCAGTGGCACCCTTTCAAGGCTGACCCACCAGAGAGGAAGCCTGTGAAGGCAGAGGGGACTCTGGGCTTTAAGGAGGAGATTAACCTAAGGGTTATCGCAGAGCAAACAGATGGAATGTCGTCAATACTAGAGGACGTCTATTTTGCATGAAAAAGAAAACCAACTGTGTCTAGAAAGAGACCCAGAAAATACATCCTCTAATGCTATTCATATTTCAGAGACACAATCAAGCATGTCAATCATTTCAACAAATGCAAGCAGGATTATTTCAACTTCTAAAAGGTTTTCAAATTGGCCCCAAGAAAAGGTACGCAAGAAATACACAAAAGTTGATTCAGAAAGGCTAAAATAATAATAAAGCAGTTAGGCAAAAGTCAGGCAAATGCAGTAAGCCTCCCAGTTACAAACCTTCAAGATGCCAACTTTCAAAGATGCAAACATGCATTTCATCAACACCAGGTGTGAAATTGCAGCTGGCCCTCTGTCTCCTGTTGCTGATGACCCTCAGCTCCACCATCTGCCACTCCTCTCGCTTCTCCAGTCAGTAACTCTTCTTGCCTCTTCACTCAATTCCAGCCCCTGTATGCCAGCTGCTGAATTGAAATACTATATTTTTCAAGGTACTCTACTGTAGGATGAAAAATATTTTCTTGATCTTTTGTGTTTGCCTGTTTTGTCTATTATTTGTGTGAGAGTATTATAAATCTATTACAGTACGGTACTGTACAGCCAGTTCTGTTAGTTGGGTAACTAGGCTAACTTTGTTGGACTTATAAACAAATCGAACATATGAACGTGCTCTCAGAATAGAATTCATTTTTATGTAGAGGACTTACTGCAGAAAGAAACAGAGAAGCAAGATTGTGATCTTGCTATTTTACAAGGTAGAACTCACCCCCCCCCAATTAAATGTTGCAAAGAAGAACATTCTGTAATATGAAAGCTACTATTGAAAATGCAGCAGATGTGAATACACATACCCCAGAGCCTAGCAACCACCAGTTATAAGGAAAAAACTACAGAAGATGTGAGGATAGTAGGAGTAATTCACGCTTAATGTATCTTTAAGCGAGCAAGTCACGCTTAATTCATGCTTAATGTAGAACTTAATGTATCATTTTTAGTCTGAGACAGGTCAAGTAGATTTTTTTAAAAAAGTGAAAATATAAAACCAATGACATATGGAAGGTAGAGTTCATGACTATATATATACACGTGTACATTCACTACTTACTAACAGAGAGCACAGCGTCTTCTTAGTCATTCATGGAACATTCAGAAAAACGGACCAAATGTTAGGCCACAAAGGAAGTGCCAAGGAGCTCCTTACAGTAAAAATAGTGTGAACATCGTTTACTGATCACAAAGCAGTAAAACTAGTAATTAATGACTCACTTGTTAAACGGATCCTTCTGGAGATTTAAAACCTCTCAAGAGAAATGCAATCCAAAGTTGCAGAACTTCTACAGGACAAACATAAGGAAAACACGACATCCCAGAATCTATGGAATACGATGAAAACGGTGATCAGATGAAAATCCCATCTTAGACGTGGATTAAAAGAGTCAAAATAAAAATATATTAAAATGTTAGAAACAGAACAGTGAACTTTATGAAAGGAAGGAAGTAATAGAGACAGAAGTACAAAGCAACAAAAACAAACAGGGATGAGTTCGTAAACAAATAAAGATGCTAGTTCTCCGGGGAAAGGCAGTGGATAAGCCAGCTAGAATAAGCTAATTTTAAAAAGTGAGAAAGTGCGAAGCTTCGCAGGGAGGAGGAAGGAGCCGAGGGCCTGAGCCTTGGGAAGGGCAGGTGCAGCCCCCAGCCAGGGGCCTGCATGATCGGCCCCAGCTCCGCAGACCCACGGAGCCCACACTGGCTGCCCTTCCTCCTCTGCGGGCCTTGTTGCAGAAACACAAGAAAGGGCTTCTGGCCACTTGAGATAAGCTGCTGTTTGGATTTCCTGCTGCCAACCCCCAGCCCCAAGACTACACCCAGCAGTTGTGGAGGGGATGCCCACAGTCTCCTGTGCGTCTCTGCCTGGGCTCCTCTTCCTCCTCTGAGCCGTGGGCACAGTGCGAGGCTCCTGGCCCACAGTGTTCCAGCCCGTTGCCCCACATCGCACCCACTCCACACTCACTCACACATTTGCACAAGCCCCACCATGCCTTGCCACATTCCTGTACTCGAGAATAAACAATAAATATGGCATTTGGACGTTGATGACAGGTTGGGCCAAGAGCACGGCTGTACTCCATCACCCCGTTTTCAAAGCTGACCCTCCATGTGGGACATTCATCAAATACAGCAGTGATATGTGTACAAGCATGGGCTTACATTTGAGAAGCCTGCTTGGTAAACTACCTTTCAGTGCTTCATCGGAAGACAGAATGAAGCAGGGCAAAGGCTAACAGAGCTTTGCCAAGAGAACGTGCTGGTCATAGCAAACACCCTCTTCCAATGACACAAGAGACAACTCTACACATTGACATCACCAGATGAACTGATATCAGATTGATTATAGTCTTTGCAGCCAAAGATGGAGAAGCTCTATACAGTCAGCAAAAACAAGACCAGGAGCTGACTGTGACTCAGATCACGAACTCCTAATTGCCAAATTCAGACTTAAATTGAAGAAAATAGGGAAAACCACTAGATCATTCAGGTATGACCTAAATCAAATCCCTTATAATTATAGAGTGGAAGTGAGAAATAGATTCAAGGGATTAGATCTGATAGACGTGCCTGAAGAACTATGGACAGAGGTTTGTGACACTGTGCAGGAGGCAGGGATTAAGACCATCCCCAAGAAAAAGAAATGCAAAAAGGCAAAATGGTTGTCTGAGGAGGCCTTACAAACATCTGAGAAAAGAAGAGAAGCTAAAGGCAAAGGAGAAAAGGAAAGATATACCCATCTGAATGCAGAGTTCCAAAGGAACAGCAAAGAGAGATAAGAAAGCCTTCCTCAGCGATCAATCAAAGAAATAGAGGAAAACAACAGAATGGGAAAGACTAGAGATCTCATCAAGAAAATTAGAGATACCAAGGGAACATTTCATGCAAAGATGGGCACAATAAAGGACAGAAGTGGTATGGACCTAACAGAAGCAGAAGATATTAAGAAGCAGTGGCAAGAATACACAGAAGAACTGTACAAAAAAGATCTTCATGGCCCAGATAATCACGATGGTGTGATCACTCACCTAGAGCCAGACATCCTGGAATGTGAAGTCAAATGGGCCTTAGAAAGCATCACTACGAACAAAGGTAGTGGAGATGATGGAATTCCAGTTGAGCTATTTCAAATTCTAAAAGATGATGCTATGAAAGTGTTTCACTCAATATGCCAGCAAATTTGGAAAACTCAGCAGTGGCCACAGGACTGGAAAAGGTCAGTTTTCATTCCAATCCCAAAGAAAGGCAATGCCAAAGAATGCTCAAACTACTGCACAATTGCACTCACCTCACACGCTAGAAAAGTAATGCTCAAAATTCTTCAAGCCAGGCTTCAGCAATATGTGAACCGTGAACTTCCAGATGTTCAAGCTGGTTTTAGAAAAGGCAGAGGAACCAGAGATCAAATTGCCAACATCCGTTGGATCATTGAAAAAGCAAAAGAGTTCCAGAAAAACATCTATTTCTGCTTTATTGACTATGCCAAGGCCTTTGACTGTGTGGCTCAAAACAAGTTGTGGAAAATTCTTCAAGAGATGGGAATACCAGACCACCTGACCTGCCTCCTGAGAAATGTGTATGCAGGTCAAGAAGCAACTGTTTGAACCGGACATGGAACAACGGACTTGTTCCAAGTTGGGAGAGGCTGTATATTGTCACCCTGCTTATTTAACTTATATTCAGAGTACATCATGTGAAATGCTGGGCTGGATGAAGCACAAGCTGGACTCAGGATTGCCGGGAGAAATATCAATAACCTCAGATATGCAGATGACACCACCCTTATGGCAGAAAGTGAAGAAGAACTAAAGAGCCTCTTGATGAAAGTGAAAGAAGAGAGTGAAAAAGTTGGCTTAAAGCTCAACATTCAGAAAACTAAGATTATGCCATCTGGTCCTATCACTTCATGGCAAACAGATAGGGAAACAGTGGAACCAGTGACAGACTTTATTTTCTTAGGCTCCAAAATCACTGCAGATGGTGACTGCAGCCATGAAATTAAAAACACTTTCTCCCTGGAAGAAAAGCTATGACCAACCTAGACAGCATTTTAAAAAGCAGAAACTTACTTTGCCAACAAAGGTCCATCTAGTCAAAGCTATGGTTTTTCCAGTGGTCATGTATGGATGTGAGAGTTGGACTATAAAGAAAGCTGAGCACTGAAGAATTGATGCTTTTAAACTGTGGTGTTGGAGAAGACTCTTGAGAGTCCCCTGGACTGCAAGGAGATCCAACCAGTCCATCCTAAAGAAGATCAGTCCTGGGTGTTCATTGGAAGGGCTGATGCTGAAGCTGAAGCTCCAATACTTTGGCCACCTGATGTGAAGAACTGACTCATTGGAAAAGACCTTGATGCTGGGAAGGATTGGGGGCGGGAGGAGAAGGGGACGACAGAGGATGAGATGGCTGGATGGCATCATGGATTCAAAGGACATGAGTTTGAGTAAACTCCGGGAGTTGGTAATGGACAGGGAGGCCTGGCGTGTTGCAGTCCATGGGGGTCGCAAAGAGTCGGACGTGACTGGGTGACTGAACTGAACTGAATGCTTCGTTGAATTGTATGGAACCATAGGGACAGGAACTACCGCAGCTGTAACTATTTGCCAGGTAACCCACTGAAATCGTCTTTGTATGAGAAAGCTGTGAGCCACTTTAATGAGCCCAGGGCCTGGGGTGTGCATTTTCTGTCTGTGTTTCTGATCACAAGCATGCTCTGAGCACCCAGAGGGAGGTCGGGGTGGGGGACCCATGGAAGGGCAGCAGACCAAGTGTCCGGGACCGAGTGCCAACCCCAGGCTCCCCTACAACTAACCAGGAGAAGCTCTAACTAATTGGTCTCAACTCTGGACCTCAGTTCTCTAATGTGGAAGCAAGGCTGAGCTAGGATCCCCTGTGATTAAAGCTCTGATGAGCCACGATTCTTCAAAACTCACACCTGGGAAAGATGAGAGTGAAACCTGCTGCCTGACTTAAGGAAAAATTCTGTTTTTTCGGTTCCAAGCCCTGAGCAGGCAGGCTGGCCCATCCCCAAGCTTCGTGTGGGGGACATGGTGGCACAGAAAGGGGGCCCAGCACTCCCCGATTTGGCTTCAGAGACTCAGAGGTCCTTGGGTGACTGTTCCTCACCGTTGCTCAGACCTTGCCTGGTTTTAGGGTTGACAGTCCTGGGCTCAGCAGGATGTCACCGAGAGCTTGCTACTGGGGAACGTGGAACATGGCTGGTTCGGATCCACTTGGTGGACATTTGTGGAGCCAACATATGTGGTCACAGCCCTGGGGGCTTTCAGCCTGGGGCAGTTGTCACACCCCTACTCCCTGAAGCCCCCTTAAGTGGCCTCATCCCATTCTATTCTGCAAGCACTGGCCACATTGCTCGTGTCTGGGAAAACCTGGAATGCGTTTTTGTAGCAGGGCCTTTGTGCTTGCTGTTCCGTGTGCCTGTGATGCCATTCCCTCATAGGTGTGCATGCCAGGCCTCTCCTGTTCTACTCACATGTCTCCCCACGGAGTGCCCGGGCATCCTACCTGGAGTCTGTTCTCCACACCCCTCCACCCCTGTCCCATGTGACTGGGCTTCAGCACTAGCTGACCCACTCTGTGTACATCCCAAATACATCCAGATTCTGTTTGGGGTTTGTTCTCCAAACACTAGAATACAAGACAGACTGCCAAGGCATCTTCTGTCTGTTTCAGCACCACATTCAGAGCGACTTCCTCCATGCCAGGCTCTGGGAGGGCTTCTATAAATATTAATTGAATGAGTGAGTTTGCTTAGTCACTTCTCCAATGTGAAGATTTCTTTGCAAAGCCTGTCAAACCAATCACGATGTCTCTGTTGGACACATCTGATGCCAAGGATGGACTTGTATGAATCACCTGGGGATGGAGTCCAATCTAGGGGACTCTGCGTGTCACCAAAGCCTTGCCCATTTACTCTACACATGTTTCTGCAGAAATAAGACTTTGTAAGTAATGTTATTAATTGACAAGAGCTCCCAAACCACTGGGGTTGCTCAGTAATCAGAGCCACACTGAACACTCATGGTACCATTCATGGTTTACAAAACCCTTTATAAAACTTATATCTTAAAACTTTGTCTTAACTCTCAAACAAAATGCTCATTGACAAGAGAAGTAAACGGGGTCACCATAGCTGGGACCTGGTGCTGCAGGGACTCAGATCAGAGCATCCAACTTCAGGCTCTGGACATTGTTCTCCACACTCGGGGTGAACTGTACCCCCTGCTGGAAGTGCATCTGAGGTCACACATCAGTTACAGCCACCTCCCCCTCATCCCACACTGGCCACCAAAACTGAACTCTCTGGACATGACTTATCTTCACACCGTGGCCATTATGTCCTTCGACTTCGTATGTCAGATCTTCCAAATCTGCTTTCAGTCGCTTTCTGCCATTACTTTCAAATTTTCACTTCTTTCTTTTTTGAATTGTGGCTGAATCTCCCATGACTGTCTTCTGCAATCGGATCTACCTCTGCTGTGCCATCCACTGATTTTATTTTGGTTTTGCAATTGCACAGTTACGAGTTTTAACCTCTATGCTCTGTAGGACCTCTCCATGGTTGCTTGCAGAAGTTTCCTCTCCATGGTTGCTTGCTTCACTTCCATAGGTGGCACTGACAGCTAACCTCTTACTGAGAAGCACCACAAACATTATAGCACACTTTGTTTCTTGCAGTGAATGCACTTTAGAGAAAAGCTTCCCTCGTTTTTCAGTTCTTGCCTCCCTGTGAACTGCAGTGTCATTGACTTGCTCTGGTGGTTTTTCATTTTTCTCTTTGGTGCACCCACACCAACTATGAAGTCACCCACACATGTGAGTCTGCTGTGGCTGTGACTGCCCTCCCTGGGCCTGGTGACTGGAGCCCCCTCAGAGTCCCCACAGTCGGCCCCAGAGCCTCTCACTGCCCTTCTCCCTCCTTCGACTCCAGCTGGAATCCTGGGGGATTCGCTATGGAGGACGAGGTCCTTCCACCTTCTGCCCTCACACCAGACTCCCCAGATGTGTCCATGCTGTGGGCCGTGCACACGAGAACCCGTGTCTGGGGAGGGAGGCCTCTAAAGATCATCCTTGCATCACTGTCTTGCTCAGGAGTCTAACACTTTTTCCACTCTCTGAACGCACCCATCTGAGATAGCTAAAGATGACCTTGGACGTCTCCGGGAAAGGCAAGTCCTTGTCACTGCACATCTATGGGGTGAGACCAGAGCCCAGGCAAGTGACAGACGAGTGAAGTCCTCTCTCCCCGGAGCAGTCTTCTTTGGACTTAGGAGGGAGACAGTCCCTCTGCTCTTGGCTCTCTGGACCATTCTCAGGTCACTGTGGCTGGATTTCGCATGTTTACAGAGCCGTCAAATCCTGCTGCTACTGCTGTTCAGTCACGGATTAGTGTCCATCTCTTTGTGACCACAGAAACTGCAGCACACTAGGCTTCCCTCTCCTTTACTATCTCTTGAACTTTTTTCCAATTCGTGTCCGTTGAGTTGCTGATACCATCCAACCATCTCATCCTCTGCTGCCCTCTTCTCCTTTTTCCTTCAATCTTTCCCAGCATCAGGGTCTTTTCCAATGAGTTGGCTCTTCTCATCAGGTGGCCAAAGGATTGGAGCTTCAGCATCAATCCTTCCAATGAATATTCAGAGTTGATTTCCTTTAAGCCTGACTGGTTGGATCTCCTTGCTGTCCAAGGGACTCTCAAGAGTCTTCTCCAGCACCACAGTTCAAAACATCAATTTTTCAGCACTCAGTCTTCTTTATGGTCCAACTCTCACATCTGAACATGACTACTGGAAAAATCATAGCTTTGACTACAGGGACCTATTTCTGCTTTTTAATACACAGTCTAGGTTTGTCATACCTTTCCTTCCAAGGAGCAAGCATCTTTTAAGATCATCCTATGATGTCTTAGATCCTGGCCCTTTCTTTTGCACATGGATAAGCTCCATTCTTCCATGTTCATCTATACATTCACCTTTCCTCTCTTCACTGTTTATTTAACAGAATTTGACAGCTGCCACACTTACTATCTTACTCACTTGTCCTCACTCTTTCCTTTTGGCTGTCTGTAAGCTTCCCAAGGGCAGCATCTCTGCTGCTCTGTCAGTGGTGGCCTCTCCAGGGCTGAGGGCAGGATATAGAACACAGTAGGTGCTCAATAAATAAACAGATGAATAATAAATAAATGGAAAGGCAAGGCACATAGAAAAAGTGGGTATGATATACTGCCAGTTGCAAAGGTAGAGGATGATATTTAATATTATCTTATATATGTGCAGCTTTTCTGGAAACCTCCTGGGAGATCAACAGCAGTGGGAGTTTGGGGAGAGGGTCTGAGTGGGGGACCCTGTTATCAGAGTCAGGGCTGGGAGGGACATTGCTCCTTGTACATCCTTCTGAGCTTTGAGTTTGGGGCCATATGGGTCTATTACCTAAACAAAATATCAAACATTTTTTTTAAAGGCAGAATATGTCTGTTTTGGGAGAAATAAATGGTCACTGATTACTAGACTCTCGGTTGCTTGAATCCAGAGCATCCTGCGGTGATGCTGACATTGGCCGTTATCCTTAATGGCCTTGGTTCTGTCAACAAAGAGCCTGTTGACTTTTTGAGGACACGATCCAGCCCAGAATCAATTTCCCACAGGGCCAAGCATCAAGCCCAGGCTTCTGAAACGTTTGTGCTGGTGGCAATTGTGAGGGCACAGGACCAATTTGCGTGAAAAAGTGTAAGGCATCACTTGAGAATGACACTCGCGGGTCTGGAGCCACATAACGGTGCTTCGATCAGCAGGGCAGCCGCTCCAGAGTGAGGCCACACAGAGGGAGCCAGCGGTGCTGATGCTCCCAGCCCAGGGGCATCGCACCACCTGTCTGGGCATGACACGACTGGCCGTAAACCGAGGGCCCACAGAGTCTGTGGCCGCCTCATTCCAGGCACTTAAAGGTGCTGTCGGTTATAACCTCCAGATAAAACCCAACCTGGGTCAAAATTTATTTCGTGTCAATGTTTTATCATAGTTATAAACCCTACCAGGGCTTGAAAGCAGCGTGCCATCGCATTTATCCAGACTGCAGATGGGACGCCAGGGAGCAGATGAGTCACGTGTGTTGGCTTTGCTTTATCACCAGGACACAAAGACATGAAATAGTCCGCATTTCCCAAGTGTGCCCGACCACGTGCTTAGTTCTGTCCTCTCACTTGGGCTTACTAGTGTGCTGAACTGAAATATTTTTTTCTAGAGCACTTTGAGTCATCGGTTAATGGTCTAAACTTTTCTTGATTTGGGTATTATCTTTTGACCTCAGTCAGAATCGTTGTTTAGTTGTTAAGTCATGTCTGACTCCTTTGCGACCCCATGGACTGTAGACCACCAGGCTCCTCTGTCCGCAGGATTTCCTAGGCAAGAAGACTGGAGTGCGTTGCTGTATTTTGACTGGAAGAGGGGAGAGCTAAGAGTCAGAGGTTGAAAAAAATATCTTAGTAATGGCTACGACCCAAGTCATGCCAGATCAAAGGGCAGCCCCTTCCACGGCTTCATGGTACACAGTGGGCTTCTCTCGAGACTGACACATGAGCCCATGATAAGGAAATTACATCTCAGAAGGCTTTGGCCAATAACAATTACAGTGTATGTAGCAGCTCAGTGGTGTTGACAAGAGCTGTAGCTGGGAAGCCAGTTAAATAGTTTTTGCAAGGGTGAGACTGCCTGAGTACAGTTATACAGAGGAAAGCTATGTTTTCCAGCCTTAGCCTGCCTGGCCATCTTTGTCATCTTCACCAAGTATTTGAGAAATCAGAGCCTTGATTACCTAATCCTTAGAGCTTTTCAGCAAAATGGAGAGACAATAAAAATCAGAACCAAAAAACACTTCAGCCTCCTTCCCTACAGCAGCATGGGTGAGAGGGCCTCAGCTTCTGGACTGAAGCCGGCCCTGATGGTGGGGTTGGGGAAGAGAGGAGGAAACACAAGCAGAGAAGCCAGAAACCACAACCCTTGCCAGAGCCCCCGGCGCGGGTCATCAGCCGCTGCTACCGACTGGAGGGTGCCCCGCCCCGGGTGGTAACCCCCAGAGGCTGCGCGAGACAGGCAGCCTTCCAGGACAAGTGAGAAATCACGAAATCACCTCAGCGTAAGTGGTCAAGACAGACATGGAGATGTCCAACTGGAAAAGAGTGCTGCTCCTACAGCTCAGCATCAAAAACACACACGACCAATCAAAGACGGGCATTTCTCCCAAGAGCAAAGACAGCGTACAGAGGACCGCCAGACACTGCCAGAACGACCACCACCAAAAAGTCCACCAACAACAGATGCCGGAGAGGGTGTGGAGGAGAGGGCCCTCCTGCACGCCGATGGGAAGGTGAATTGGTGCAGCCTCTACAGAGAACAGTATGGAGGTTCCTTAAAAAACTAAAGTTACCGTACGATCCAGCAGTCCCACTGTGGAGCGTGTATCCTGACAAAACCGTAATTAGAAAAGATACATGCGCCCCAATGTTCACAGCAGCACTATTCACAACAGACAGACAAGAAAGCTGCCCAGGTGTCCACTGACAGGTGGACAGATAAAGAGATTGGTACATAATATACAATGGGATGTTTCTCAGCCATAAAAATGAAATTTTGCCGTATCAATGGAAGGGGCCTAGAGATTATCATACTGAGGGAAGCAAGTCAGACAGAAAAAGACAAATATCATATGACATCCTTTATATGCGGAATCTAAAAAAAATAATCACTTATGAACTTATTCATTAATACAAAACAGAAACGGACTCACAGACATAGAAAAAACCTATGGTTACCAAAAAGGAAAGGGTGGAAGAGAGATAAAATAGGACTAGGAAATTAATAGACACACTAGACACACGCTATCTGAAATCAACAACAAAGGGTTACTGTACAGGACAGGGAACTATATTCAACACCTTGTAACAACCTACTGTGCAAAAGAATCTGAAAAAATTATGTATATAACTGAATCATACCTGAAATGAACACAATATTGTAAATCAACTGTACTTCAGTAAAAAGGCACCAAACATTAGAAGAGCTCACTTTTTAATTAAAAAGTTTATCTTATTTAAATTTCAAGTGATTAGTAGCAGTAAAAAGTAAAATATTGATATTACCCTGAAACGTTTATGTCTGCCTCACCAAAATGGCCAGCTGAAAGAGTATCTTTTCATCTCTGTCTTCTCATAGAGACCCTGATGGCAGCAGCTGGTGTCTCCTCTCTTTCTGCAAGCCCAGGCTGGCCCGTGATCTGGGATGACATCTGAAACAGGTCCCTGCCTCTGCCAGGATAGGGGGAAAGTTTTAAAGGGCAGTGGTGTGGAGGAGTCATGAGGGGTGACAAGGCTTCTTCCAGGCGTGAAAGAGGGTAAATTCATTTCTAATAGGAAAGACCAGCAATTTGGTACTCTTACTGTGAGGAGGAATTCAGAACAGCGTCAGCACATAGTAGGTTGTCAGTCAACGTTTGGGGAAAAATAAAGGAGTCAGTATCATTTTCTGGAAAATAATTAGAAATGTGACACGTGAACTTTTGATCAAAAGAATCTTTCCAAACAGAAGGGAAATTCTCCCATGAGAAACTATTTTATTCATCAAGATGTTGATAGGAGTCTTATTTATAAAGCTGAAATGGAAAACGAACATCTGACAATATGCTATGGAAAGCATGTTCATTGGAAAAGTATGTGATCTTTAATAATGTAGCCTGGACAATGTCCTCATTTTCTATTGATGGGACTATAAATTGTGAAAAACAATTCAGGAGGTAATTTGACGACAGGCCTCAAAGAGCTTAAAATATATTCAAAAACATTTTACTCTTAAGAATTGATCCTAAATTTATAATCAGACGAGGACTTAAGGCGACATGTGCACGGCTGTGGACTTAGGATCATTTATAACCATCACCTTTGGAAGGTGTTGGTGTGACAGGCGGTGATGCTGAAATCAGGGCCCAGGAGGTGGGCAGCCCACTGACTGTTGTGGGACCTGGTCACGGAATACGTGTGGTTCCGTGTTTCCTTTTCCTCATCCGCATGGTGGGGTTAATAACAGTATACACTTTGCATATTGTTATTTGACTTAATGAGGTCGTGCATTGAAAGTGCTTAGCACACACCTGCCCTGGGCCCTGGGTGGCATCTGATATGCTTCTCCTCTGTACTGTGGGGCAGGCAGGTGGCATGATCACTGTTCACTTTAAAGGAGAAAGCACCTTGTTAAGAGAATCTGGAGAAAAAAGCAGAGACATTACTTTGCCAACAAAGGTCCATCTAGTCAGCCATGGTTTTTCCAGTGGTCATGTATGGATGTGAGAGTTGGACTATAAAGAAAGCTGAGCACCGAAGAATTGATACTTTTAAACTGTGGTGTTGGAGAAGACTCTTGAGAGTCCCCTGGACTGCAAGGAGATCCAATCAGTCCATCCTAAAGGAGATCAGTCCTGAACATTCATTGGAAGGACTGGTGCTAAAGTTGAAGCTCCAATCCTTTGGCCACCTGATGCGAAGAACTGACTCACTGGAAAAGACCCTGATGCTGGGAAAGATTGAAAGCAGGAGGAGAAGGGGATGACAGAGGATGAGATGGCTGAATGGCATCACCGACTCGATGGACATGAGTTTGAGCAAGCTCTGGGAGTTGATGATGGACAGGGAGGCCTAGCGTGCTGCAGTCCATGGGGTCGCAAAGAGTCAGACATGACAGAGAGACAGAACTGAACTGAAGAGAATCCGGAAGGTCACAGGACAGGTGAGTCAGCTTTCTCCCCTTACTTTGTAGCAGACACCAGGCTTACACTTTGCAAACTGTACTTCAGCTAATCCTCAGGATGGTTCCTTCATATACGACTCCATTTCTTGATGAAGACTCTGAGATCAAGAGAGGTTAAATAACTCACCCAAGTTCACATACAAGGTTGTGATCAGAGCTGGGGTCTGAGTCTGGTTCAGGCTGCATCCATTTAACAAGTATTTATTGAAAATCTACTTTGTGCCAAAGGATGTTATAAATCGTTGAGAAGCATTAGTGCACCTTTTTTTTTTTCTGAGAGGGCTTATTTTCATCAGAAGACAGGCAATGAAACACAAACACCTTAAACGTGTAAATTGTAAAGTGTGTTAGAAAGTGATAAAGCCTATAAAAAGGTTTCCTGGGTGACTTGGTGGTAAAGAACCTGCCTGCCAATACAGGAGATGCAGGAGACCCGAGTTCCATCCCTGGTTTGGGAAGATCCCCTGGAGGAGGAAATGGCAACCCACTCCAGTATCCTTCCTGGGAAATCCCCTGAACAGAGTAGGGGGCCACAAAGAGTTGGACATGATGAGCATGCACACACACACAAGCAAAGCCTATGAAGGTGGGAAAAAAAAAACAGAACAGTAGCCAGGTTAAGTAGGGGCAGGAGGGTTGACCTCATTGAGAAGCTGACATCTGAACAATGCTTGAGGGTGGTGATGAGGTCAGCCAAGCACACCCGAAGGGGAAGACCATCCCAGGCAGAGTGGACACCAAGAGCCAAGGCCAGAGAGGGAGGGAGCCTGGTGAGCCTGAAAACGGCAGGAGGTCTGTGTGCAGAGCTGTGTGAGAAAGGACAGCAGTGCAGGTAAGAGCGGTGACGGACGGCCAGCTCACGGGGGAGCCTGTGGATCTTTGGGGACTCTGAATTTCATTTCGAGTAAAGCAGCGAGCGCTTAAAGGATTCTGAATCTCTTTCTGACATGATTTCACTTTTATGAAGCTCATTCTGGCTCCTGGATGGAGAATATATTATGGAGCATTGAGGGGAAACACAAGAGGTAGCAATAGAACTAGAAAGAAGGAAGAACTTTTTGCCCCATTTTGAGGTACAGCGAGTATAACTTGATGGTAGATGAGATATGGGTGTGGGAGAAAGTGAAGAATAAAAGATTCTTGTTAGGTTTTGTCCAAAGCGAGTGGAAGGACGGATGGGAGGCCATCCATACTGCCGGGATGGGCGCGGAGGGCAGGGCGCCAGTCTCGGTGTGCGGAGTTGGCCGTGTCTATGAGACACCCCAGTGGAAATGTCACACAGACCATTGGGTGTATGAGCTGGAGGGAGTGTAGATGGGAGGGGTGCAGGTCTGTGTCCTGATGCACTCTGACCTCAGGAAGTCAGTGAGAAGAGCAGGAACCAGCAAAGGATGCTGGGAGCAAGGAGCCACGAGGCATAAAGTCCAAGCTGAAAGAAAGAACTAGATCTGATGCAGAACCAGAAGGCCTTTCTGTGCTGTGAGGTCCTCTGCCCAGCTCTGCTCCATCGGAGAGCCGAGGTCCCCTGTCCAGCTGGAGAACCTTCTCCCTTGGAGCCAAAGGGACTAGACAGCGTGGGGAGAGAGCAGTGAGGCACTAAATCTGCTGGGATAATACACGAGGCTTCTTGAATAACTGTGAGATCAAACATCTCAGCTGAGGATAATTTGAGATGTATCAAGATTTCCTTCTTTGAAAGGAGAAAAAAAGAATCTTCAAACTGTTTAGAAAAAGGTTTTGCCTGTGGCAAAGAACATTATATGAATGTCCACCCTGCCAGAAACTTCGACTGTTTTAGATGTGAAATGCAATTGATCAGCTTCAGTGTAATATCCAAGACAACAGCTTCAAAGACGGTAAAGGAAAACACAAGGACGGCATTACCATTTAAATCCTGTAAAAAGGAACGAATAGATATCATTAGCTACAATTTTTCTGCCCTTATACTCAGCATAGTAAATTATTGTAAGGAAGTTAAAGCAAAAATCAAAGCAAACAAAAACAGTTTGTCAATGATCATAAAATATCAGTTATATTTATTTTTTCACTATACATTTTAACCGATCCAAGCCCACTTTCAAACAACATTCTATACTCCAAGGGTAGTGTGAGTGCCCCCAGTAACAAACTAGTCCTGAGCCCATCTTCCTTGTATCATCGCTGCCATTTATTTTACTCACGTGTAAGCTTCCCTGGTGGCTTTGTGGTAAAGAATCCACCTGCCAAGGCACAAGACCCGGATTTGTTCCCTGGGTTGGGAAGATCCTCTGGAGGAGGGCATGGCAACCCACGTGGACACAGGAACCTGACAGGCTACAGTCCATGTGGTCGAAAAGAGTCAGATGGAACTAAGTGTGCACACACACACACACACACAAACATATGTAAGCATATACGTGTGTGTGTGTGTGTATATATATATATATTATACAAAATTGTGCGTGCATCATGCTAGGTGGCTCAGTCATGTCTGACTTTTTGTGACCCTATGAACTTCAGCCCACCAGGCTCCTCTGTCCATGGATTCTCCAAGCAAGAATATTGGAGTGGATTGCCATGCCCTTCTCCAGGGGATCTTCCTAACCCAGGGATTAAAGCTTCATCTCTTATGTCTACCTGCATTGGCAGGAATGTTCTTTAACAATAGTGCCATAATTCAGTTCAGTTCAGTTCAGTTGCTCAGTCGTGTCCGACTCATTGCGACCCCACGAACCACAGCACTCCAGGCCTCCCTGTCCATCACCAACTCCTGGAGTTTACCCAAAATCATGTCCATTGAGTCGGTGATGCCATCCAACCATCTCATCCTCTGTCGTCCCCTTCTCCTCCTGCCCCCAATCCTTCTCAGCATCAGGGTCTTTTCCAATGAGTCAGCTCTTCGCATGAGGTGGCCAAAGTATTGGAGCTTCAACTTCAACATCAGTCCTTCCAATGAATGTTCAGGACTGATCTCCTTTAGGATGGACTGATTGGATCTCCTTGCAGTCCAAGGGACTCTCAAGAGTCTTCTCCAACACCACAGTTCAAAAGCATCAATTCTTCAGTGCTCAGCTTTCTTTATAGTCCAGCTCTCACATCCATACATGACCACTGGAAAAACCATAGCTTTGACTAGACGGACCTTTGTTGGCAAAGTAATGTCTCTGCTTTTTAATATGCTGTCTAGGTTGGTCATAACTTTCCTTCCAAGGAGTCAGCGTACATAATCAAATACATTGCTGATATTGTTACTTTGGGCAAATTGTTATCTATTAGATCAATAAAAAAATAAAGATGGAAGCTTTATTTTACCTTTGCCTATTTCTTCTGTGATGTTCTTCTCTTCTTTATGTAGATTCGAGTTTTCTACCTGAGTTATTTTATTTCCTCCTAAGAATACCTTTTGAGGGCTTCCCTGTTGGCTCAGATGATAAAGAATCTGCTTGCAATGCAGGAGACCCAGGTTTGATCCCTGGGTTGGGAAGCTCCCCTGGAGAAGGAAATGGCAACCCACTCGAGTATTCTTGCCTTGAAGAATCCCATGGACAGAGGAGCCTGGTGGGCTACAGTCCACGGGGTCACAAAGAGTCAGACATGACTGAGTGACTAAACACACACACACACACACACACCAGAACACCTTTTAATATTTTTATAAGGTAGATCTACTGACAATAAATTCCTCAATTTTTATCTCTCTGAGAAAAATCTTTATTTCTCTTTCATTTTTGAAGGATAATTTTTCAGGGTATAGAAGTCTAGTTTGTTGGTTTTTTCTCTCAAAAGTAAGTATTTCATTTTCCTCACTTCTTGCTTATGTGACTTCTTAGGTAAAGTTAGACGTGAATATCTTTGTTCTTCTATTTTAACATACTTTTATTCTCTGGCTTCCTTTGGAAATTTAAATGCACTGTATATGCACCGTAAAACAGCATCACACAGTAAAGTTTCACGTATTTTTAAAAATAACTTTGTCACTTTCAGGATCTATTTGGACAGGGCATCCAGAAACCCAAATTTCTAATTTCTCTGGTGGTCTGATAATTAGTGTTAAAATTGCAGTATTAAGTCAGTTTTTTTTTAACATAAATGAAACATCCTTAATCTCATAAATTCTTTTTCACTCACTTTGAAGAACATTGATGATCAAGAAATGTTTAGAAACCATATCACCCTAGTCTCAGGTATGAAGTATAAGGTAGATTCTACAGCTTCTAATGCCCTGCCCCTTAGGCAGGACTGAGACCAAGGCAAAATTTCATCAGCAGGTGGTGGATCCCACTAGTGAACGTTCTAGGAAGGAGGCACCGGTACCCACATTCCCCAGATTGCCCCTCTCATTGAGGGCTGATCAACCCTCTAGATAAAGCTCCCAGGTTTATCTGACTGGACTGATACAGACCACAGAAACTACGGGGCCACCTGTGCGCTCCCACTCTCTGAGCCCCTTGATTCATGTGGGTCTCTTTAATAGTTTTTCAACACACTGATCCTATATAAACCCACTATTATTCCCTAACTGGACTTGAACTCCTGGTACCCATGTGTACATCTCAGCACCGAGAACAGGTGTATTCGTGACATGGGAGTTGTTCAGCAGATACTTGTGGAGTGAATCCTGCAGGTGAGGAAATAGTCAACAGCACCAGCCACTGAGCAGACAACTTGAAGGGACATTCACTCGGGGCCTGGCATCAGTACCCCGTTTGGTGTCAGAGATAAAGAAAGAAGGCAGACAGTTTTTTTTAAGAATGAGCTAAAAATCCTTCCCAGGGACGTGGAAGTGGAAAGCCAATCAGAGACCAGCCCGGTAAGGGAGAAGCTCAGAGACACCCACCCAGGCCGTTGGGTGTCTTTAATCCTGATTGCTCACCATAGTTCTCAGGGCAGCTCCTCACCCTAGAAGCAACCTCTTAGTTCAGTTTAATTCAGTCCCTCAGTTGTGTCTGACTCTTTGCAGCCCCATGAACTGCAGCACGCCAGGCCTCCCTGGCCATCACCAACTCCCGGAGTTTACTCAAACTCATGTCCATCGAGTCAGTGATGCCATCCAAGCATCTCATCCTCTGTCGTCCCCTTCTCCTCCCGCCCTCCATCTTTCCCAGCGTCAGGGTCTTTTCCAATGAGTCAGTTCTTCGCATCAGGTGGCCAAAGGATTGGAGTTTCAGCTTCAGAAACCTCTTAGCACTTCACTATTCATGGTGAAGAGTCTCTACAGGCTGACGCTCTGTATGTGTCGGAAATTCAGTTTCATGGAGCTACAGTCATGCTCTGCAAGCACAAAGAAAAAAAATACTCCCTTATAAATGAAACAGTCGAAAGAATTGCAAAAGCTGTTTTGCATTCAAAGAGTCTCCTGCAGCCTTTTAAAATGGACTGTTTTCTGTAATACAGGTGGCGACTGTTTTCCAGAAGGTTAGCAACCCCAGGCCCATAAATCCAGGGTCAGCTAAAGGTAGCATGGGAAGGCCCCCTCATTCAAGCCTCCCACCTCTCCATTAAGCTGCTAACGAGGTCGATAACGAGGGACACGAAGCCGCCCATCAGCCCCGTCCTGCCTGCTCACAGATGGGTCTGGAAGCTGAGAGCTCAGGATGATCGATAGCAGCCCTGCCAAGGGCTCATCTCCGTTCCCGGGGCGCTTTCTGGGGAGGGTATCTTGTGGGCCTGTCTGGGCTCACAGTAAATAAGCACTTGGTAATCTTCTTTCGAAAGATGGATGTAGTCGATGCCCTTACAGTTACTGGGGGTTTAGAGTGAGCAGGGCTGCTCGAATTAGTCACTCCGGGAGACAGGAACAAAGGACGATGGCTAACATCCGACTCAGAGAGGGAGGCGCCGTCACCCCGACAGTCACCGAGCGTAAAAAAAAAAAAAAAACAAACAAAAAAAAAAAAAAAAAAAAAAAAAAAAAAAAACAAAAAAAAAAAAAAAAAAAAAAAAAAAAAAAAAAAAAAAAAAAAAAAAAAAAAAAAAAAAAAAAAAAAAAAAAAAAAAAAAAAAAAACAAAAAAAAAAAAAAAAAAAAAAAAAAAAAAAAAAAAAAAAAAAAAAAAAAAAAAAAAAAAAAAAAAAAAAAAAAAAAAAAAAAAAAAAAAAAAAAAAAAAAAAAAAAAAAACAAAAAAAAAAAAAAAAAAAAAAAAAAAAAAAAAAAAAAAAAAAAAAAAAAAAAAAAAAAAAAAAAAAAAAAAAAAAAAAAAAAAAAAAAAAAAAAAAAAAAAAAAAAAAAACAAAAAAAAAAAAAAAAAAAAAAAAAAAAAAAAAAAAAAAAAAAAAAAAAAAAAAAAAAACAAAAAAAAAAAAAAAAAAAAAAAAAAAAAAAAAAAAAAAAAAAAAAAAAAAAAAAAAAAAAAAAAAAACAAAAAAAAAAAAAAAAAAAAAAAAAAAAAAAAAAAAAAAAAAAAAAAAAAAAAAAAAAAAAAAAAAAAAAAAAAAAAAAAAAAAAAAAAAAAAAAAAAAAAAAAAAAAAAAAAAAAAAAAAAAAAAAAAAAAAAAAAAAAAAAAAAAAAAAAAAAAAAAAAAAAAAAAAAAAAAAAAAAAAAAAAAAAAAAAAAAAAAAAAAAAAAAAAAAAAAAAAAAAAAAAAAAAACAAAAAAAAAAAAAAAAAAAAAAAAAAAAAAAAAAAAAAAAAAAAAAAAAAAAAAAAAAAAAAAAAAAAAAAAAAAAAAAAAAAAAAAAAAAAAAAAAAAAAAAAAAAAAAAAAAAAAAAAAAAAAAAAAAAACAAAAAAAAAAAAAAAAAAAAAAAAATCAAAAAAAAAAAAAAAAAAAAAAAAAAAAAAAAAAAAAAAAAAAAAAAAAAAAAAAAAAAAAAAAAAAAAAAAAAAAAAAAAAAAAAAAAAAAAAAAAAACAAAAAAAAAAAAAAAAAAAAAAAAAAAAACATGCTCTCATGGTTCAAAAAAAAAAAAAAAAAAAAAAAAAAAAAAAAAAAAAAACACAAAAAAAAAAAAAAAAAAAAAAACAAAAACACAAAAAAAAAAAAAAAAAACATACCACACACTCAGATTCTCTTCTGATTATGTCACATTTTGCAGATCTGGTGTCTAAGGATCAGGGAAAGTCAATAGGGACCTGCTCTGTCTGACTCTAAGGCTGTTCTCTATACTGAAGAGCCCACCTCCTCACCTGCCAACTGGTTCCAGGTTCCTCATCCCTTGCCATGCCCCACCTCATGCCCACTTCACAGCCAGTCCCCACAGCTGCTGTGGGAGCTTTGTTCTCGGATGGACTACGCGACTACCTTCATTTGCTTGGAAGACTTGTTATCTATCCATTAGCTCTTAGCTCAGCCATCGCTTCCTCCAGGAAGCCTTCTTGATCTCCCTGAGTAATTCAATAGCGCAGCCTGGAATTTGTTGCCATAGAACAGGTCACCACGCTGAAGCAACCTGTCCATCTTTTATAAACCCATGGAGACTTTCTGTAGGCAAAGGGCATCTCTTTTGTGCATTGCTATTTTGGTAGAATTCGATGCACAGTAGATGCTTTAATGAACTGAATGATGATGACAAAAACTGGGAGACCTCAACTAAGTTTGTTATGAAAAATCAGGCGTGTGTCAGATTGGGGTGGTGGTTGGAGAGGGGTGTCTTAGAGAGAATAGCAAATCCAGGTCCATCCCCGGATTCTAGAAGCACCTTGTTTGCATGAATGTGGGAGTTGCACCAACTGTGCGGGGGTCTCAGATAAACCCCTCCATCAGGAGCAGGTGGGCTAGGTCATCTGTCCTTGTGAGTGTGGCACCTCTCACCTACAAGAGATCCTGAGGAGGAGGGCTGGGCAGGTGTAATTTGCACATGGCCCTTTGGGTGGGAACTAGACTTGGACTGATGGCGTATAGACCACTTTGATGGCACTTTGCCTGTGGCTGCAAATGCTTCATGCTGTGGCTCTTCCCTTAGGTTCTGCCCCACCATCTAGGGTTTTATGTTGGGGTGTGGGTGATGCAGGGGGGATTCACCATCTCTGGAGGTGTGTAGGAAAGCTCGCTTATCTTGACTCACTTGGGGATGCTCACTCATGACATCAGGGGCAGTTGAGTCTGATTCTAAGCTTCTGCCAGGATCTAACCTTCACCTGTAGCCACCCTCACCCACTTCTCCAGGATGAGGCCCTACCTGGCCCTCGTCTCTCAGAGACGTTCACAGGCAGCATGGCCTGGTCACCAAACTCTATCAAAGAGAAGAGCCTGCTGCTGCTGCAGCCTGCCATGTGTAGGAAGTGTGTGGCAAAGTTAACGAGCAGTTTGTTAATATTCATCAAGTCGGGATGCACTTCAAACTCTCCGTAGGCCTGGGCAGGCGCGGGCACTTGCTATGAGAAGCTCTTCTCCACGTCACTCAGCAGATGTGACATCAGCTTGCTTTTGGCCTGTTCTGCTTTTCTGCACAGGGGTGGCTGACGTTAGGTAACCAGGCCAGGTCTCCATCTTTAGATACCCTGGTGGCTCAGATGGTAAAGTGTCTGCCTGCAAAGTGGGAGACCCGGGTTCAGTCCCTGGGTCGGGAAGATCCCCTGGAGAAGGAAACGGCAACCCACTCCAATTCTCTTGCCTGGAGAATCCCATGGATGGAGGAGCCTGGCGGGCTACAGTCCGTAGGGTTGCAGAGTTGGACATGACTGAGCCACTTCTCTTTCTTTCTTTCTCCATCTTTACCCTGATTTTTTTTCTGAAGCCACTCAGTTCCACGTGAACAAACAGGTGTAGAGATCTGGGCCAGTTTCTGTCCTGGTGGCCTCAGGCCAGTGATGTGTTTTGCCCCTTCCTTAGGCTGAAACCCATGGGCAGGGTAGCTGCAGACCCCAGGGCAGTCCTCTGAGGAGGTGGCGGGTGGCGGCTGCTAGCTGCAGTTCCAGCAGCAGCTGGTGAAGGCCCCCCTGGGGGCCTGGGGAGGCCCCTGGCAGTGTCTGTCCGGGATGAAGACAAGGAGGAGTGGTCACAGTCTCCTTCCCCTGATCCAGCAGGGGAGCGGCTGTGGTCAGCTGGGGCTGGGGAGTGTGAAGGTTATGATCCATTTCCCATCTGGACAGATCAAGGCCAGAAGAGAAAATATCCCCAATCAGCAAGGAAGGCAAGTTGAGGCAGTGAATGCGCCTGAAGATGAAGCTTTGGCGTGTAGGGAAGGGGTCACAGAGACCACGGTGGAGGTGAGACCAAAGGGGCGAATGGCTAGGAACGTGGCCCTGGGATGGCACAGGAACGAGGCAGCAGAGAAAGGACAGCAGAGCCAAGAGAATCTGCGGAGTGCACGTCCCAACCCAGCAGGAGGGAGCTGCTCCCCATAACATGTCTGATGCCAGGGGGAAGGTGGGGAGGCGGCTGGCAGGGAGGGGACCCACCACGTCCAAGAGAGACGCTCTTCCTGGTGGGCCACCCCTCCACCTGTCTATAACCGGGAAGCAGTGAGGTTTGCCAGGTTGTATGCATGCAGGTGTGTAGCAAAGGTGAGATTGGAGGTTGCTTACAGGCAGTGGGGGCCTCAGAAGTTCTTCCAGGGCCGGAAGAGGCTGGGGCTTGGCCCTCAGTGGTATGTCTGACACATTGAAGGAGTCCACTCTGAAAAGTCCTCAAAGATCTCCTCACTACAGATGTAGGGGCAGGCAGAGCGAGCAGGCAGGGAGCAGGGGTGGAGGTTGCAGGAGACACCTGGGGTGGGGAGGATGGAAGCCTCCAGAAAACATTAGCAAAGTCTAACTCCTAAGGACTGATGTTTCTGAATCTCCTCCCGCTGATTTATGGCCAGGGGCAGGGAAGCTGGGGGAGGGAGGGAAGGAAAGATGGAGGGCTAGACGGCTACACACCTGCTTAATCTCCATCCATCTGTCCTCCTCTGGCGGGCGCTCCCTCCAGGGAGACCTCGGGAAGCACTAACCTGTGAGGATGAGAGGAGACATCACATTCACACGCCCTTTGGGAGTCAAAGTGCTCCGTAAACACCAAGAGCGAGCCGGATCTCCAGGCAGAATTGATTTCAGAAATGCAGCCTGAGGCTCCGGGAGGCTGGAAATGCCGGTGTTACCGCATCTTAGTGATCTGTTTGTCATCTGGATGGTACACGCCTGCTTCCTCCACGCCGTCCAGCCCCAGAAGGAGACACAAATAAATCAGCGGGAGATTGTGTGTTTTCTACAACGTCAAACAATGTTTGCCACATTGGAGTGGGGAGAAAGTGAATTCAGCTTGTTCGCCAACCAGCACCAGCACAAATGCATCTCGCGGGGTCTCCGCGGGGAGAGGGAGGTGCCGGGGAGGCTGCTGTGGAGAAAGGTCGCGGCCGGCTCTGGTCTCGGCCCACGGATGCTCCAGCCCCCAGACAACCGGCTGCAGCCAGCTGCCTGGCTGGCCTCAGACAGCTCAGCACGCGGGCCTCCATATTCCTGCTCTACAAACGCAACTTCTGGGCGGGTCTTCTCTTCGTCCACCCCCACTCACTTAGTTGAGTCAATTCTTCCTTTGCAAGTTGTTGTAGAAAGGCACTAAGGTGTGTCGCTTTGGAGAGGGACCCGACGTCCTTGTAGGATGCAGCAGACACGCTGGCGGAGAGATGCTGACCTGGGAAACCAGGGGCCCCGCTGCCTCGCCAAGTCCCAGCTCAGCGACTTCCTGGGAAAGGGTTGTTGCTCTTCAGTTGCTAAATCCTGTCTGACTCTGTGACGCCATGAACTGCAGCACGCCACGCTCTCTGGTCTCCCACTATTTAACAGAGCCTGCCCAAACTCACATCCGTTAGGTCGATGAGGCCATCCAGCCATCTCATCCTCTGTCGTCCCCTTCTCCTCCTGTCCCCAATCCTTCCCAGCATCAGGGTCTTTTCCAATGAGTGAGCTCTTCACATCAGGTGGCCAAAGGATTGGAGCTTCAGCTTCAGCATCAGTCCTTCCAATGAATATTCAGGGTTGATTTCCTTTAGGATTGATTGGTTTGATCTCCTTGCAGTCCAGGGGATCTCAAGAGTCTTCTCCAGCACCACAGTTCAAAAGCCTCAATTTGGGGGCGCTCAGCTTTCTTTTTGGTCCAACTCTCACATTCGTACATGACTCCTGGAAAAACCATAGCTTTGATTATATGGACCTTTGTTGGTAAAGTGATGTTTCTGCTTTTGAATACATTATGTAGGTTTGTAATAGGAGTTAGAAATATTTACTCTGCTTGCTTGCCTTCAGATGGAGTCAAGTGGGTGAGTTTAATTAAATCCTCTCAAACTGGGAGGTTAGCGTTTGTATTTATTGTACTGAAATATCTCCTATATAACATTATACTCCTCAGCTAATATCTTGCCCTCATCCTTGAATTAAAACCAATTTACACCTGAAAAAAAGTGACTCAAATTATCTGTTAGTGAGCCCTGCCTCTGGTCTGTTTTCAAGCCAAGCTTTCTGGGTTTAGTGCTCAAACATTGTCGCTGTCAGTTTGACGTTTCCAAGGGTTCTGTGGCCCATTCACGTCTATCATGAAGCGTGCTTCTAAAAGAGAACATATAAACCTAACCGAATCACTTTACTACATAACCTGAAACCAGCAACACTGTGGATCATCTACACTTCAATTTAAAAAATAAATTAATTAAAAAACAAAACACAATAACCTGAGACATCCTTGAGAACCATCAAAGTCGCACCCGTTCACCCTCCTCTATTAAAACACACTGATTCAGGGCTGCACTGGGTCTTCTCTGCATCATGCGGGTTCGGTAGGTGCAGCGTGTTAGTTGCCCCCACGGCACCTGGGCTCTTAGTTCGCTTACCAGGGATGGAACACCTGTCCCCTGTGTTGGAAGGCAGATTCTTAACCTCTGGACCAGCAGGGACGTCCCCTCTTTGTACATCAGTAACTTAGCTCTTTTCCCACTTGCTGTCCGTGATAATCAAGTGACAGTCACTAACTGACTGGCTGGAACCGTGAGCTCCCCAGAGGAGCTTTATGCCCCTCCAGCCCATCTCCAGCAGCACTCATCGGTGAAGCTTGGACTTGCCGCCCAGGAGAGGCTCGGCTTGCCTTTATCTTTCCCAGATGGAAAAGCTCAACTTCTAGAAAACAGAGCTGGCAGAACCAGTGTCTACAAAACTCTGGCCAGATGTACAGCTGATGAGAGAGGTTGGCTTGGCTTATACAAATAATATTCAAAATCATTTTTGAATTAGTTTATTTCAGAAATAAGACAACAGCTATATAGACGATGATGCTAAGTCTTCTGTATGTACACAAGTTCTCTCTGAAGGCTTGGAAGCACAGAAATCTCAAAACCACCAAAGGCTTTCTCCAAGAGTTTGTTTCTTTGCTGTTGTTATTCCGTGGCCCAGTCACGTCCGACTCTTCACATCCCCATGGACTGCGGCTCGCCAGGCCTCCCTGTCCTTCACCATCTCCCGAAGTTTGAAATTCACGTCCATTGCCTCGGTGATGCCATCCAACCATCTCATCCTCTGAAGCCCTCTTCTCCTTCTGCCCTCAATCTTTCCCAGCATCAGGGACTTTTCCAACGAGTCAGCTGTTCACATCAGATAACCAGAACACTGGAGTTTCAGCTTCAGCGTCTGTCCTTCCAATAAGTGAAACACATATCAATATAGGAGAGTGGGTTGGCAAATTTCCTTTAAAATTGTTGTTTTGAATTATTTCACACGTTCAAGAGAATATGTCTAAAATATCTAAGACATTAAGAGCAATATCATGAACAGCAAGGGGCCCATCGCCTTGCTTCCAGACTAGGAGTTCAGGTGAAGTTCCTGGGTATCCACCCTTGCCGTATCTTCCCTGCCCTCTATCTTCCTGGAATTTTGTATTTATCATTCTTCCAATGATTTTATACATTTCCATAAATAAAATACTGCTGGTAATTGTTCATTTCAAATTAGAAGCTTGAGTAGAAGAATAGTTCTCTCTGATGGCTGAGAGCCAGTTTAACTGTACCCTGGTAAGCAGCACCAGATACTCAGGAGCGTTGCAGGAGCCCACCCTTCTCCTCCCTTGTCAATTTGGTGCCGCCCATCTGCCACGTGCGGTGCCCTTGAGCTCCTGGCTCTGCTTCTGGGCTATTTCTTCCTGTCCGCCCATTGTCCTTTCTTGTCCCAACTCCTCACCGTCCAGTTATTACAACTTCAGAGTGCAAAATTCCAGCTATGTTGCTGGTATGTTTAGATGCACAGGTCTTCTCCACATGTCTTAGCTGTTCTTTGTTTTTCCGCATACGTTTTAGCTTCAGCTTATAAAGTTCCTTGCAAAATCCTGCTGAGATTCTGACTAGAATCACACTGAAAAAGTAGGTCAACTGGGGGAGATTTTTTTGATTTTGCAATATTGCATTTTGTCATCCATGAGCCTGGGATCTGTCATAAAGTGCTCAGTGCCTTCCGAGGGGGCCTGTGACATGGCGGGCATCAATCAGAACAGGCTGGCCTCACATTGCCCTGTGTGGCCTCCTCTGCCCACACATTGAGGGCCACAGCTGGTACCTCTGAGGGCAGAGGAGGCAGGGCCCGGGCTTGTATGAGTAGCGGAGTCATCAGTCTGGGGGCCCAGCACAGTCCCAGCTGACGTTTGTCTCCTCAGCATAACTTTCGGTAGGTCCCTCTTTGCTGTCAAAATATCTGGTGAATGATGAATTACGCAATCACCGTCCTCGAGGCTCTTTCTTAGGAGATGGGAGGTATAAGCTTCCATGCTCCTGTAAGTGGGTGCTCTGGCTGGCTGGGCCACCCTGGGGGCCCCAGGAGAACAGGCTGAATCCCTCCTCTATGCTTAAAGGCCTCGGCTGCTGCACGGCTGAGCAAGCAGCTGTGGATCCCTGACAGCCGGGGCCAGAGAAACCATCTCACCCGCGGCCAACTCAGGCTGGGGCCCACGCAGCGCTGCCTGTGGAGCATCTGCCTGGCTGCCCGGCCCTCCGCTCCAGTGGACGCTGCAGGCGCTTCCCGGAGGTGACCTCACCAGGATGGAGCTGGCGAGGACCCATCTCAGGCGTGTCCAGGCTCCCATGTCCTGTACCTGCCCTTGGGTGTGTTCAGATGGTCACTGAGGTGGCTCAGAACCCGTCTTGACCGGTAACCCTTCACAGAGCGGACGTATTAAATTGCTGTCCAGTTAAGCACCTTCAACCAGTACAGTGGGGCAAAGGAGACGGTCGTCTGCAGGCAGTGGGGCAGGCCTGACGGACGCTCCAGCTGCAGCTGGGACGCGCGCAAGTGATGGCAAGGGGAGGAACAAAAAAGCCACACTACAGATGTAAGTGACTGAGCCACGTGCGTGCCGCTGCTCGGAGATATTACACCACGAGGTCCATCCGCAGGCTTCTTTCCCAAGTGCTAATCAAACAGAGATGAAACTTACAGGTAAAATTAGTTCTTTACATGACAAATATCCACTCTCCAACCACCCAGGCTCGGGGCGTGTGTCTTGGGAAGACGTGGATTCCGTGTGTGTGTCTTTTTTGTTTCCTAACATGAGACAGGAGACGCATTGCCGGTCTGCGTGTGGAAGACCAGCGCTTCCCAAACTGGACGCGGGAACAGATGGCCTCATTCTGTGTCCAAATGTGACGCGCTCACTTCCAGTGTGAGGAGAGGGGGTCCTGGCTCAGGGGCTTGTGCAGCGGGCCAGCCCGAGAAAGAAGAGGAAACGTCACCGTCGCTCAGCCATCCCAAACGTCTGATTCCAGTCACCATTTTAGTTTGTTTACTCATGTTGGCACATGCAGCTCATTCATTTGAATGCCGCATAGTTCTCTAACACATGAAAATACGTATCTTTGGGCTTCCCTAGCAGTCCAATGGTTAAGACTCTGCAGTTCCAACGCATGGGCACGGATTTGATTCCTGGTTGGGAAACTAGATCCCACGTGCTGCACGGCATGGGCAAAAAAAAAAGAAAGAAAACACGCTCTTTACCTTTCTGATGCTTCGTCACTTCAGTCCTGTCTGACTCTCTGCGACCCTGTGGACTGTAGCGCGCCAGGCTCCGCTGTCCTTGGAATTCTCCAGGCAAGAACACTGGAGTGGACTGCCATTTCCTCCTCCAACCTTATGGATAAGGTAGGTAAATTGTCTCCATTTTTCTATGTACAGTCATGTTGTAAGTGTTCTCATGTATGAATATCTGGCATATGTCTGAGTGTTTTAAAATGTAGACTTTAGATTGAAATAGCAGGATGGAGGGAATTTGAGTCTCTATTAAATATTGCCCAGCTGGTTATACCAGTTTGAGCTACAGTCACCATCATTACTTCACAGTTTTATTAACACCTGATACAGCCAGACCTCAGAGTTTGTCAGGAGAGGCTGGCCAACTTTTTTGTTTTGCTTTATTGAACACTTTTCTCTGATTCCTAATAAAATTGTGAATCATTTCATGTTTCTGGGTCTTCGGATTCTTTATCACATTAATTTCTGTACATATTTTTTGCCCATTTTTCTACTGGGTTGGCTTTCTTTTTAAAATATAATAATTTGTAGAAGTTACTTATTCAGGATTCAGACGTTGCTGTTCAGTGACCAAGTTGTGTCTGACCCTTTCTGACCCCGCGGACCGCAGCACACCAGGCTTCCCCGTCCCTCACCATCTCCTGGAGTTTGCTCAGTGACGCCATCCAACTGCCTCACCCTGTCACCCCCTTCTTTCCCTGCCTTCTATCTTTCCTGTGTTATGAATATTTTTTTCTCTGTGACATGTCTCTTTATTTCATGTATCATTTCTTCCAAAACAAGATTTTCATTCTCTTTCCCAAATCATGATCGAATTCTACATTTTTCTAGAAAAAGTTTTGAAGTTTTACTTTTTACAGTCCTGAATTGCCTAGAATTTATTTTACCAATTATCTCTCCTCCATTAACTTAACAGTTAATTATTTCTTAAAAGAATTTGTATTAAAGTATAATTGACTTACAATGTTACAATTTACTTACAAAGTACATCAAAGTGACTCAGTTATGCACCGACATACATAACTATTCTTTGCAGTTTCTTTTCCATTATAGGTTATTACAGGTTACTGAGTAAAGCTCCCTGTGCCATACAGGCAGGTCCTTGCTGTTTATCCATTTTATATAGAATAGTATGTATTGAAAAGTCCACCTCTTCCCCATTAATTTGCAAAGTCTTCTTGGTCAGAGATGAAGGAATCTGTCTCTGGGCCTCACAGATGTCTCTGCGGTCTATTTCTTATTGCCTATACCAGTATCACATGATTTTAAGCGCCGTAATTTTACAGTGAGTCTCGATATCTTCTAAAGTGATTTTCTAACCCTCCCTTTACTATTTTACATTGCTTAGGAATGTTTCCGCTTCAAACCTGCACACGAATTTCTAGTGGTAGTTTGTCTAGATCTGTATCTCTAATTATTTAAGCTGACTTTTATCTTATTTAAAAAAACTTTAACTTTTTTTCATTAAATTGTTTTTTGTTAAGTTTATCATTAGTTCAAATGGGTATATCTTTCCATTTCTCCTTTGCCTTTTGCTTCTCTTCTCTTCACAGCTATTCGTAAGGCCTCCTTAGACAACCATTCTGTCTTTTTGCATTTCTTTTTCTTGGGGATGGTCCTGATCACTGCCTCCTATACAATGTCACAAACCTCTGTCCATAGTTCATCAGGCACTCTGTCTATCAGATCTAACCCTTTGAATCTATTTGTCACTTCTACTGTATAATCGTAAGGGATTTGATTTAGGTCATTCATGAATGGTCTAGTGGTTTTCCCTACTTCCTTCAATTTAAGTCTGAATTTGGCTATAAGCAGTTCATGATCTGAGCCACAGTCCGCTCCCGGTCTTGTTTTTGCTGACTGCATAGAGCTTCTCCATCTTTGGCTGCAAAGAATATAATCAATCTGATTCATTATTGACCACCTGGTGATGGCCACGTGCAGAGTCTTCTCTTGTGTTGCTTCATTGTGTTCCTCAGTGATCAATGCAAAGAAATAGAGGAAAACAACAGAATGGGAAAGACTAGAGATCTTGTCAAGAAAATTACAGACACCAGGGGAAAATTTCATGCCAAGATGGGCACAGTAAAGGACAGAAATGGTATGGACCTAACAGAAGAAGAAGATATTAAGACGAGGTGGCAAGAATACACAGAAGAACTGTACAAAAAAGATCTTCATGATCCAGATAATCACGATGGTGTGATCACTCACCTAAAGCCAGACATCCTGGAATGTGAAGTCAAGTGGCCCTCAGGAAGCATCACTATGAACAAAGCCAGTGGAGGTGATGGAATTCCAGTTGAGCTATTTCAAATCCTAGAAGATGATGCTGTGAAAGTGTTTCACTCAATATGCCAGCAAATCTGGAAAACTCAGCAGTGGTCTCAGGACTGGAAAAGGTCAGCTTTCACTCCAATTGCAAAGAAAGGCAATGCCAAAGAATGCTCAAACTACTGCACAATTGCACTCATTCTCCAAGCCAGGCTTCAGCAATATGTGAACCGTGAACTTCCAGATGTTCAAGCTGGTTTTAGAAAAGGCAGAGAAACCAGAGATAAATTGCCAAAACCCACTGGATCATTGAAAAAGCAAGAGAGTTCCAGAAAAACATCTACTTCTGCTTTATCGACTATGCCAAAGTGTTTGACTATCTGGATCACAACAAACTGCGGAAAATTCTTCAAGAGACGGGAATATCAGACCATTTCACCTGCCTCCTGAGAAATCTGTATGCAGGTCAGGAAGCAACAGTGAGAACTGTACATAGAATAACAGACTGGTTCCAAATAGGGAAAGGAGTAAGTCAAGGCTGTATATTGTCACCCTGCTTCTTTAACTTATATGCAGCGTACATCGTGAAAAATGTTGGGCTGGATGAAGCACAAGCTGGAATCAAGATTGCCAATAGAAATATCAATCACCTCATATATGCAGATGACACCACCCTTATGGCAGAAAGCAAAGAAGAACTAAAGAGCTTCTTGATGAAAGTGAAAAAGGAGAGTGAAAAAGTTGGCTTAGAACTCAACATTCAGAAAACTAAGATCATGGCATCTGGTCCCATAACTTCATGGCAATAGATGAGGAAACAGTGGAAACAGTGAGAGACTTTATTTTTGGGGGCTCCAAAATCACTGCAGATGGTGACTGCAGCCATGAAATTAAAAACACTTGCTCCTTGGAAGAAAAGCTATGACCAACCTATACAGTATTTTTAAAAGCAGAGACCTTACTTTGCCAACAAAGGTCCGTCTAGATAAGACTATGGTTTTTCCAGTAGTCATGTATGGATGTGAGAGTTGGACTATAAAGAAAGCTGAGCACTGAAGAATCGATGCTTTTGAACTATGGTGTTCAAGAAGACTCTTGAGAGTCCCTTGGACTGCAAGGAGATCCAACCAGTCCATCCTGAAGGAAATCAGTCCTGAGTATCCACTGGAAGGACTGATGCTGAAGCTGAAACTTCGATACTTTGGCCACCTGATATGAAAAACTGACTCATTGGAAAAGAGCCCGATGCTGGGAAAGATTGAAGGTGGGAGGAGAAGGTTACGACAGAGGATGAGATGGTTGGAAGGCATCACCGACTCAATGGACATGAGTTTGAGTAAACTCTGGGAGTTGGTGATGGACAGGGAGGCCTGGAGTGCTGCAGCCCATGGGGTCACAAAGAGTCAGACACAGCTGAGCGAGTGAACTGAACTGAGCTGATTATTAGTAACTTCATTATCTGTGTTGTTATAGGGTAGAAATTTCTCTAAAACTACACTTTTTTAATGAATGCTACTGTGTCTAGGAGAACATTTGATCTCTACATTTTATCTACATTCTCCCTCATATCTAGCAACCTTGGTGAACTTTCCTGTTCATTTGAAAACTGCAAAATCTCTTATATCTTCTATGTTGACAAATGTACTCTATCCTTTTGATGCCTTAGCAGTTATTTTTCTGCTGCACTTTTCTCTCTAGAAGCTCTAATATCACGTTGTATAGCACTGAGGGATGACAACTACTCTTATTCCTGACTACAAAAAAAGATACTCTTAATCTGTGAATATCATATTTGAATATTGTTGTTGATGATATGTATCATGCAGAGTGTCATGGCTTGGGGGCTCTCGGGAAGAAGATGCTAAGCCAGAGTTTTGGGGAAGGATGCCTATGATGGATCGTAACCTGTATAGGGGCAGGAGATTGATCAGGAAGACAGAGAACCGTCACTATGACGGGGGAAGCTTCGCCAGCCTGCTGGGAGACTAGGGTGAGACTTGCCAACCAGAGCTGCTTCAGGTTGGGCCACAGTGGCCAGGACTTCAGCTCCTCCCAGCTCAGCCTCCAGATAGATCTGCCCCAGAGCGACATCACCCAGGGTGGTCACCGGTACTGCTGAGCCTACACCCGAAGAGGCAGAGGGCCGGAGACTCACTGTGACTCTACTCCATGCGGCTGGACACAAGCCCTTCCCTAGCAGGAGTGGGAAAAAGACACCTCTCTGTCCACCATGACTAGGGTGAGTCCTCCTCCAATTGCCTGAGTTTTTTTAAATGAATATAAAATTTTATTAACTACTGCCTTTGGTGAAGCTAGAGGAAAAGAATCTGCCTGCCAGCGCAGGCAGTCCAAGAGACATGGGTTCCATCCCTGGGTGGGGAAGATCCCCTGGAGGAGGAAATGGCACCCCACTCCAGCATTCTTGCCTGGAGAATCCCATGGACAGAGGAGCCTGGCGGGCTACAGTCCATGGGGTCACAAAGAGTTGGACATGACTGAGCAACTAACACTTTCACTTTTGGGGCTTCCCTGGTGGCTCAGATGGTAAAGAATCTGCCTGCAATGCAGGAGACCCAGGTTAGATCCCCAACCCACTCCAGTATTCTTGCCTGGAGAATCCCATGGACAGAGAAGCCTGGCGGGCTACAGTCCATGGGGTCACAAAGAGTCGGACACGACCGAGCGACTGAGCACACATTGTCACAAATGAAACTGGACTACACGCTCTTTGCTTTCTGTCTTGCTCCAATCTTGATATCTTGGCTCTGCTGGCATAAGGAAAGGACTAAGTATGTTCCCCTGTCTTATGTACTTCTTTTGTAGTCTATGAGGCTATTGGTATAAGAAATACTTTATTTCTAAAGCTTGGGTAGAAATTTGTGTAACACTACATGGACCTGGTCACATTGTCTTTGGTGCCAATTGACAGTGGGGAAGAGAAGAGACCTCTATTGGGTTTTGGACTAAAGATTTCCTCAGTGATTTTACATCTGACTCACGAAGTCACCAACCCTTGCTCACTCTCCATCCCCTCATCTATTGTGCTTATTCTCTGTAATTTATCACTCTCCTAAAGCTTTATCTATTTGTTTGATTGTGTGTTATCTGTCTTCCTGACTAGAATGTAAGTTAATTAGGGACTTTGCCCGTTTGCTACTCTATTTCTAGATAATGAGAAAGTCCCACCGCATCAAAGCACTTAATAAAATTTGAAAGATTGCACGACATTATGTATTTAGAATATTGACCTTCTCCTAAGAAAACTGGACTTAGTCAATATTCTCCTTCACTGCATCACATTGCTACATCAATAGGAAACATAAGTTCATCCCAATAGAGAACAAAATATATTTAGGTATCAATAATAAATATATTTTCTAATGAGTCTAAAGATTTTATAAAGGTACCTATAGACCATAAAGAAGGCTGAGCAATGAAGAATTGATGCTTTTGAACTGTAGTGTTGGAGAAGACTCTTGAGAGTCCCTTGGACTGCAAGGAGATCAAATCAGTCCATCCTAAAGGAAATCAACCTTCAATATTCATTGGAAGGACTGATGCTGAAGCTGAAGTTGCAACACTTTGGCCACCTGATTCAAAGAGCAGACTCATTGGAAAAGACCCTGATGCTGGGAAAGATTGAAGGTGGGCGGAGAAGGGGACAACAGAGGATGAGATGGTTGGACGGTATCACTGACTCAATGGACATGAGTTTGAGCAAACCCTGGGAGATAGTGGAGGACATGGAAGACTGGCGTACTGCAGTCCATACGGTCATGGAGAGTGGGACACAACTGAGTGACTGAACAACAACAGCAACTAACAAGTAACATGGTGTTGCGAATGCAGGCACAGGTATGTTTCTCTGGATCCATAAATATTCTTCAGTTGTGAGCTATGCTCCAATTCCCAAGCTAGAGCCAGGAGTGAGACACAGTGCCTGCCCTGAGTGGACTTCACTGAGCTACAAGAGGCAACCGAACCCAAATATGCACATTGGTGCGACCTGTTCTCTAAGACAGACAGACCTGGGGGCCAGGAGGGGTTTCCTCCTCAGGTGTCCACTGTGGGTGGGTCTCTGTCGTAATGACCCTGTGGCTGAACCAGCTCTTGTGGTTCTTATTATGACTCCAAGATGCCCTTCAGCAACGGCCACTAGGAAACTTCTAAAAACAAAGGTTTATTACTTACAGGGCCTGCAAATTACACAGCACAGCTGGGACCACACAAAGAGGTCATGGGTAGAGAGTGCAAGCAGGGCCCGGGGCCTGCTTTTATTGGGGTCAAGGGTGGGGTCAAGGTTCGGGCCCAGGGGTTTATGGGGTTACTCTTCATTGGAGAATTTAAAACACAAGAGCAGGAATTTAAAGCACTGGAAGAGAAAAAAACAAGTGGCTGAAAGGGTCAGATATCAGAATCAACTAAGTTCTCTGAAACAAAAGTTTCCATGGGAGAAGCAGCCTGGCTCTTAACTGGTCCTGGGGCTGCAAGGTATCTGTCCAAGAAGGCCATCTCAGAGGTGGATGCCTCCTCCGTTACCAAAGCTTACGCCAGGCACTTGTGTTACAAAGCAAATAAACAAACTGTCAAGTAGCCCTGCAAGGCTCCTCTGTCCATGGGATTCTCCAGGCAAGAATACTGGAGTGGGTAGCCATTCCCTTCTCCAGGGAATCTTCCCGTCCCAGGGGTTGAACTCTGGTCTTGTGTGTTACAGGCAGATTCCTTACCATCCGAGCCACCCAGGAAGCCCTGGCTTACATGATAGCATCTTAGTTCTTAATTAAAATGCTTAGCAAATAATGAATGAAGTGTGCTTTAAGATGCTAACTTCCCTGCACTGCAGGATTTCACAGAGCTGCTAAGCACCCAAAGGTTGAAGAAAAGTGCATAGAATGCAGTGCCCCCAATTTATTTGGCCGTGTGACTCTTTTTTATGCAGAATACCCAGAGAAAGTATATTTCTAAAATGAAGAAGAAATAAACAGTCTTTCACACATACAAAGGCTGAAATAACTTAGAACCACAGACCAGAACTGAAAACACAAACGCCACATATTACTCCCTTCTTTTGAAGTCTTTGGTTAATTTCTTGTGGCACTGAAAAAATAATAACCCTTATTAGGTAGGTATAGATAGATATAGACTATAGGTAAATGTGATAGGTATTGATAGATAGATAGGTTGGTAGACACAGTGTGTGTATTCAGTTGCTCAGTCATGTCTGACTCTGTGTGACCCCATGGACTGTAGCCCGCCAGGCTCCTCCATTCATGGGGTTTTCCAGGCAAGAATACTGGAGTGGGTTGCCCTCCTCCAGGGGATCTTCCCCACCTAGGGATCGAACTAGTGTCTCCTACATTGGCAGATGGGTTCTTCACCACTGCGCCACCTGGGAAGCCCAGATAGACACAGACTGACAGGTAAACCAGTAAACCCAGTGTGCTTGCAGTGTCTCTGTAGGAACCCGTGGCATCTGGGCACAGAGTCCTAGGCTGACAGGCTTCCTCAGCCCAGGCCTTCCCAGACCTTGAGAGCTGATACCGTCTGTCTTCCAGCTCACACTGCTTCCAACAAGACAGCTCTCATTACTGTAATCTTTTGAGGCAGTGCGTCTTTTAGAATCTCCCCTTGATGGCTCATCCTGAGTGATCTGATTATGCTGTGTTTGGGTGTAGACCCAAGGTGCTGGCTCTACCCCCCACCCGCTCCCTGCCCTGCAGACCATTTACAGAGGGAGACGCTGTCCATCCCAGGGAGGATGTCCACGCTGCAGCCTCATGGGGGAAGGCCAGTTACCCCCCACTCCTGGACAGGAATTCAATACTCCTCTCATTCCATCCCCATTACTTCTGAAGCTGTTAATTGTACGTCAAGTGTCTGGGCCTGGTGTTTGATAAATACGTCTTGAAGAATCTTAGAGAAGCCAGAGAGAATAGAACTGCTGAAGCACACGGGGTGTTAGGGTATTTCCCCAGCTTTCCTCCGGGCAACTTGGAGCTCTTGCCCATTCTCGCAGACTGGACAGGCTCAGGGAGCACTTCGGAGCACCCTCCCGCCAGCCTCCCACCAACACGCCCACTGTCTAGGCACTTTGCAATCACGCTGAGCACAGAGCCACTGCAGCTTCCATTTTCCTTCAGAGCTCCTAGAAATATGAGCCTTCTTCATCTCTTCCATGTTGGTCTACACCACACCAAGCTGTCTACACCACACCAAGCTGTCTACACTGCACCAAGCTGTCCACCCCACACCAAGATGTCCAGGTTGACTGTGGAAACAGCGATCTGCCCCATTTTTCCCTCTCGTGAAATGAAGGCTCTTAGCCTTCCTGGAGGAATGCTCTCATCTCAGAGGGTCTCCCAGCTGTTCTGAGGCTGTGGGCCCGCAGACTGGGGCACGGGGTGCCAGGAAAGGGGCTTAGAGTGCTTTCCTGCCTTCATCCCAGCGACCGATGGGCTATGTGAGCAGGCCACTGGGGAAAAGAGTGACCACATTTCATCATTTACAGGTCACGTGGAGAAAATATAATGCCCAGTGGTATGGGATCAAGCCAGATTTAAAAAATCGATTTATTGTTTCAGCTGTTCCTGAACAACACTTCTTTTCTGTCCCCAGGCCTGGGATGTGAGGAGAAGCAGCAGAGCAATCCATAAACAATCTGGCAGCAAAGCGATTTGCAAAGTGAGTCCTCCCCTCTCCCTCCCCTGGCAAACGACTAGGCAGAGGAGCTGGGCGAGGTGGTGAGTGAAGGGACGCGGAGCAAACCTCTAACCAGGTTGCTCTTTCTGTGCACGTTTTATCTTTGTGTGTGTTAGTCCTCAGTCATGTCCGACTCTATGACCCCATAGACTGGGGTGCACCAGGCTCCTCTGTCCATGGGATTCTTCAGGCAACAATACTGGAGTAGGTAGCCATTCCCTTCTCCAGGGGATCTTCCCAACCCAGGGATCGAATCTGGGTCTCCTGCATTGCAGGCGGATCCTTTACCATCTGAGCCACCAGGAAAGTCCTGTGCACGTGCCAGCTTTTTTATGTTTGTAACAAACCTGTTTCACCCTCACGGGGGTGGGGATGTCTGAGCAATCAGGACGCTTCAGGTGCTAAGAGGCCCGCAGCCTGGTTCAGTGCGGTCAGGAGGACACGGCAGTGTCAGATCCTTTGTATCTGGAGCTCAGGGTCAGCCTTCAGGAGGTTCCTGGCTGAACCATGGGAGCTGAGACCAGTACTTGCCTCTCTAGTAAGGTCCATCTCTTCCTGGAATTGGCAGGGTCCCCGTCAAGCCTTCGTGAAGTTAGGACACCTCCCTCCCTCCCCCAACAACAAGGCAGACCAACTTCTGAATCCAGGACAAGAGTACCAACCACCCAGAGCTTGAGGTCTGGAAGGATTCCAGGACTTCCCCCCACCCCCACTGAAGGAAGCCTTTCCCCGAGTTCACTGATCCCCCATCTTCTACCCCCCAGGATCTGCTCTTTGGCATAACTCAGTGCTTCCTTTGTGCCCTTTAGAGTCAAGAAAGCACTTGGTGACTCTTGGCTGGTTCCATCTTCACAGAGAAAATGAAGGATAGCTCCCAACCCCAGGGCGGCTGAGGAGGCCCGGATGGTCGGGGTCAGGTGTGAGAACACCTGCAAAGGACATTAGCCATGAGAGCTGAGGGTGCCGCACCCAGGGGTGCTTGGTAGGGTCGGTCGCAGGGCCCAGGTGCCCCAGAAGGCCATCCCCGCGTCCTCTGAGCTGCTTGTCTCTGGTCTTCCCTGCCTCCCCCCGTTTCACCTGGAAACGAGCCCCATTACTTCCTGCCCTTCTCTCCCACTTCGTGGACTCACGGTCAGTGTGCGGCATCACTGAGCCTTCCCTTACAAGCAGCTGCGCATAGAGAGGTCCTCGGTGCCTCCCTCTGTGCTCTTCCGAGATGCAGGTAGGAAACCCGACGGCGGGTCACGGTAGGTTCCTGACACCTGGGCGCCTCCCGGGGCTGGAGCCGGGGCCGCTGTGAGGCCAGGCACCTGACACCCAGCTGGGCGCTTCCGGGCTGAGCAGGAGTGACTGCTGCTCTTTATGCCTTCTGTTCATCTTTGCAGCGTTCCTGCCTTCTCCTCTGAAGTCCTCCAGTTGCTATGGAAACGAAGGGCTCCTCGGGGCTCCCTTAAGGTGACCCACGAGGGGCACTGATCTTCATTAGGGCTGAAGGTATAACCCCGCACAGGCGGGCAAAGTACCACGGGCGCTGCCTCCACTCTTCTGCGTGGCAGAGACCTGGCCGCTGTGGGCCGTGAGCCCAGGTGTGGGCACCACACTTCATCCTAACTCAACAGCGAGCTTTGAAATCATGAACCCGGCCTCACGACGATGCAGCTGCGGAGAAACACCGGGCTCCACGTGCATCTTCCCACGTTCCTGGGGGCCCTCAGTGCCTCTCAGTTGAGACCCCACCAGAACCCCCTCCGTGGCCTTACACGCTCTGCCTCCTGGACTCTGCCCCCCAGGATGTGCCTCTGCTCCCCATCCTCTGTGCTCTTGGGGGACCCAGGCCCGTGGCTCCTCACATCCCCATCCTGAGACCCCAGGGCTGGCTGAGTGACCCCAGAGTGGCTTCTGAGGGCTGGTCCACCTTCCGTGAGCCCAGGCGCCTGGAGCCAGGACCACCCTGGGTGCTTGCCACTTGCCGGGGTTTGGCTAATTGGTGTTTGTCTCCCAAACGGGTTCCTAGGGGCAGACAGCATGTGCTTCCCTGACATGTGAGCAGCCCGGCCTCCCCAGGGGCCCTGGCTCTTTTCCTGCCAAGCCCCTGGGTTCTTCCAGCCCCTTCCTGCAGAGACTCTGGCCTTATGGGCATCAAGGGCTCTCAGGGCTCCTGAGCCAGGGTAGGCCCGTCAGACACCCCCTGAAGCTGCACACCCGCGCAGGCACAGCGAGGTGCAGGCCTCCTCCCCGAACCTCCACCAGCAACATTAATACCCAGGGGCATCCACTTCTGTGGCCCGTGACCTCCCAGTGAGGAAGGCCCCTCTCTCCCAGAGCAGGGTGCACACTGGACACGGCCAACAAAGCCCCCACCAGCTCTCCTGGGCCATCACCCTACCCATGGGGAGCGGGAAACTCTTCCCAGAAGGATGCAAGCCCATGCACAGCAAACACCAGGGTACTAGACAGAGATGGGAAGTGTGTGTGTGTGTGTGTGTGTGTGTGTGTGTGTGTGTGTGTACACATGTGTACGTGTGCCTCTAGAGAGAACAAGATAGCATGTGCATCAAAATACTGACCCTTGGGGGAGGGTTCCTCATCTTCTATAGTCTTCTGTATATTTCTTTAAGACTGACGCTTGCATAAGATGCATAAACTGTTTTTGAAATCAGGAAACAGCAGCCAACGTCCCCACGGCGCAGAAGGATCAGAGATGGCCAGACCGGTGTGGTCTGGAGATGCTCCTTGCTGCCCTGTCTCTGTGTCCCTCTGCACGGCCACGTCTGTCCACTCATGTCCACTCCCGAAGGCCGCCGTTGAGAAAGGACACTGATTTGCTGTCTCTGCTGACCCCTGGCCGTTTCCCAGATCGTCCGGGAGCCGAAGGGGCAGAGGATGCTGCCAACTGTAGGAAGAGAGGGACACTCAGCCCACTTTGTCCAAGACGGGGGTCTGGATGTGTCCCCGGTGGTGTGCTGACAAGCGTGCTCCGGCAGGGTAAGGGAGGGCTGTCCAGGGCCCCAGGGGCCTGCGGAGTCACCGGCAAGGGCAGGACGAGCCCCCAGACGGCCCCCGGAAAGCTCACCGATCCGCCCCTTGTGCCGCTGCTCTGCCGCCCCTCGGCCACCTGAGCCTGGCGCCCTGCAGGGCCCTTGTCCGCCCCGTCCCTTCAGGCCAGAGCTGAAATGCAGCCTAGCTGGGAGCACAGCTCTGTGGACCCACGAGCTGCATCTGAAGACAAACAAGGGGTTACCCGCTAACCCCTGCATTCATGTGGAGAATGGACAATTGACCAAATGCTGAACCAATAAGGATTAGGAGGCTGGCGGACGAAGGGCTCACCTGGGCGAGGCTCCATCCGGGAGAAGGATGGACTGATTCCAGGGCCGGCATTGGGATCATCTCGTCCACAGCCCTGGCCACATGAGGAGCAGTGAACTCAGGGTCTTGATCCAGACCATGCACTCAGGGGCCCCACACCTGTTAACGCTTCTGCAGGCCCCCTCTGTCTGGAGATGCCCCCTCATGGGTGAGGCTCTGGACCAGTCACACTCAGAGCAAGCTGCTTACCTGCAGAGAAGCTGGTAAACAACCTCCCTCTGGCTGACGCATGATGTTGGAGAGTCATTTGTATGAGGTCGGGGATTTGGGTAAAAACACAGGCTGCCACGTTGCAAAAGCATGTGACTGTACTTGTGTGGTCTCTGGGGGGACGCCGGGCCCCCAGTGATCTGGGGCAGGATGCAGAGAGCTCAGAGCAGACCTGCTGACCCTCCGGAGGTGGTCTCCCTTGTATTCTCTCTGTCCCTCCCTCCTTCCCTCTCTGCTCTCCTCCCAGGACGGATTTCACCAATAGCACTGCTGGCCCCTCAGAAATTGGGGGAATGCCCTTTAAAGTGGCGAGCTGTGCATCGAAACACCTGCTTCCCGGCCTCTCTCAGGTTTAATTAAAAGCCTCTGTAAACAAGCTGGTGACTGTCACAAAAGTCACATCCACGGAGCAATGAGAGCAGAGAAATCCGCTCAACATGTAGCTGACAGTGGGCTTCCTGAACTTCCAGATAGGGTTGGGATGTGGGGCTTAATAGAAGATTGCAAGCTGCATTAGCCAGCCAACATGCAAATATTTGCCTTCTGTATTCAGAAGGCATGGTCAGGAGTCATTTTTCAATGTTGTGTCTTTCGGCATCTAGTCAGGACCTGGTGCCAACAGATACAAAAGCCAATTAATTCCGGACACATTCAAACAACAAATTCCAGCCGACCACCTGTTTTTGGGTGACAGCTTTATGCCATTTCTCTGGTTTATAAACAGGCCGGCAAAGCAGCTCCGCGTTTCTCTGCCACACGGAGCGAGGCCAGCTCGTTATCCTGCTCGGCCAGCGTGGCACCCAGGAGGTCTGCTCACTCACTCAGGCCTGTAGACATCAAGCAAAGGTCAGCTTTAAAGGCTTTGCCAATCTTGAGAAATTTCCAGAGTCACTTCCTTTCGGTGAACAGGGGGAAATTTGAAGCTAAAAAAAAAAAAAAAATCAAGCTCTCTAATACACTGGGAGTAACCCACACCAGAAATGACAGTGATGCTGGAGGGCTGGTCTTCAGACGCAGCCCTTAATTAAGGCTGTCCACTCAAGTGAAAATGAAGGTCACTCAGTCGTGTCCAACTCTTTGAAACCCCATGGACTACACAGTCCATGGAAATCTCCAGGCCAGAATACCGGAGTGGGTAGCCTTTCCCTTCTCCAGGGGATCTTCCCAACCCAGGGATCGAACCCAGGTCTCCCCCATTGCAGGCAGATTCTTTACCAGCTGAGCCACAAGGGAAGCCCAAGAATACTAGAGTGGGTAGCCTATTCCTTCTCCAGGGCATCTTCCCAACATTGGAATCGAACCAGGGTCTCCTGCATTGCAGTCGGATTCTTTACCAACTGAACTGTCAGTGAAGCAGATAGCAGATCTTCCTCTCCAGGGTTTACCCGAATGGGGAAGATCTCTGTCCCTAGACATAGAGGAGAACTGGGAGCTTCAGGAGCCATTGTTGCCAGGTCAATTTCAACTGTAAAAGGTGAAGGGTGTGTCCTGGTGCCCATGAGAGCCGCCCGGTGGACCGGCAAGCTTGGTCCGAAAAGATCTGAGACTGGATAAAAGGGCGATTCTCTTGAGATCTACAGAGAAGAGGCTAACTCCCAGGACTTTCAAGTCCTCGGGGGAAAGGCAGCAGGGCCGTGAACACTGAATGCTTCTCTTCTCCAGGGACCTGTTGCCCAGTGTGCCTTGAGCGGGGAGGCCTGTGTGGGAGTCAGGGGATTGCCCCTGTGGGATGGATCCAGCTGTGCAAGTTAGAACTGGCTCAAGCACTTTTCAGCAAAATATCCTTTCCCTCGATGTATGTTTAGATGAACTACTGTACCGACTCAATCGACATGAATTTGAACAAACTCCGGGACATGGTGAAGGCAGGGAAGCCTGCTGTGCTGCAGGCCATGGGGTTGCACTGGGGTCAGACACGGCTCAGTGACCAAACAACAGTGAATCGCATAATTGTGTGTTTTGTGTGCATTCATGCGCCACTGTAGACACGTGCGGTGTAGGTGTGTGCGCTGCATGCACACATGTCTATGCAGGCACACCTTGCTTTAGTGCACTTAAGATAACCGCGAGTATTGTTCTTTTTTAACAAAAAACAAAAACGGGATTGCGACAACCTCATGTTCAGAGAGAGTGTCGGCACCATTTTCCCAAAAGCATTGCTCGCTTCCTGTCTGTGTCACGTCTTGGTAATTCTCACATTACTTCAAGCTTTTCAGTATTACCATATGTGTTATGGAGACCTGTGGTCAGTGATCTTTGAGGTAACTACTCCCACTCAGATGTGGAAAGCTTGGATGACGGTTCGTGTTTTTAGCAATAAAGTAGGTTTAATTAAGGTATGAACATTTCTAGACATAATGCTATTGCACACTTAATAGGCTACAGTATAGGGACAAAAAATACTTTTATACACACTGGGAAGTCAAAAAATGTTTGTGTGTGATTTGATTTATTGTGACATTAACTTTACTGGAAGCAAACCCACAATGCCTCTGAGGCTTGCCAAGGCAGCACATATAGTTCTTAGGTTGGCCGGAAAGCTCCTTTGGGTTTTTCCATAATGTTAATGGAAAAACTTGAACAAACTTTGCAACCCAATATATATGCATAGCTGTGTATGTGATAAGCATTAGCTTTTTCTGATGCATAGAGAGACCACCCATGTGGGAAATAACTGTCACAAACATACACATCTGCCTGCAGGGGAAGCTGGAGAGAGTCCACAGCACAGTTCAGTCTTGACCTTCAGCTCACAGGGGCCCATCTGCTCATCTTGGTTGGTGAGTTGACTGGGCCGTGTGTCCACATGTGACCATGAGACACGCAGGAGGGCTGGGGGAAGGTGACCCGAGGAGCCGCCATCACAGATTTCCCCTCTGCCGTCAGCAGACACACGGACGTGACAGGAGACAGTGCATGTACCCCCTTCCTCGGATCCTTCATTACCCTTCGTTTTCCAACGATGATTATATTCGCTTACTAGGTTTGTCAGCTGCGGCCGTGCTGGTCTTTGCTGTGCACACGGGCTCTTCATTGCTGTGTGTGGACTCGGCAGTCGTGGTGTGCAGGCTTAGTTACACCACCGCGTGTGGGATCAGGGATCGAACCTGGGTCCCCAGCAATGGCAGGAGGATTCTTACCCACTGGACCACCGGGGAAGTCCCTGTATTATCTTTCGTTTAAATGAAACTGGTGGCTCTTGGGGAGGAGGGCACTTTGTGTTTAAACAGTAAGCCTGAGCGAGCCTGTATTTAGTATTTTCATTGGTCAAAAAAATAAATTAATTAATTAAAGCACCTTCCCGGCCCCCACCCTGGACCTGCCCATCTCAGTGACGTGATCCTGCAACGGTCCAGCTGATGGTTTCAAAGACTGATGTTTGTTCAAATGAACCAAGTCAACAGCTTTATAATTGTGTCCACTCTATTCCTGGATTTAATGGATTTGTAAATAGGGGGCATTCACCAAATTATTCTCCAGGGTCAGGGAGGGTCTTTCCTATTAAGCACAACTGAGTTAGAAACTCATTTGCAGAAGTTGGACAGGGAGCTATGTGTGCGTCACAAAACTCCAGAAAGTGTTTCTTGTTCCAATTTGTTAGTGCTAGAAAATACATTTTATTCCTTCTAAATGCAAATTAATCAAGGCTGTCACTTAAACTTGAAGACTGTTCCAGCTCCTCAGAAATTAATCTGATGCTCCGCATCAGCTTGACCAGCCTGGGCAGCAGGTCCTGTCCGTGCCGCCCTGCAGGCAGCAACTCCAGAACCAACATCAGCTGCTGCCCCTGCCTCTGCCACCTGCCCCCAGGAGACCCCACTGGTGGGAGCAGGCCTCTGCACTTCCCCTGCTCACGTGTCCGTGATGACCAGGCGAGGCTTCTGCCCGGCCGTCTTTCCTAGAGACTCAGGCTTCGAGAGGCGGGAGCATCCTGTTGCCAGATCATCCGGGAGGAACGAGGGGACGGGACGTGTTGGCTCCGGACTCTGGACCTTTCCACCCAGAGTGACAGGTGTCACTTCTCCTCCCACCACCTTGGTCAAAGCAAGCTCAGGGTCATGCTTCATGTCCTCAAGGGCAGAGGCTCTGAGTCTTCCTCGGGCATGGAAGGAACCACGTTGGAGATAACTGTAGGTAACTACTGACCCCATTCAAAGCACCTCCAGAATGCTGGTGATGTTAGAGGTTAAAGTAGACAATAGTGGGCGCATCAGGGTCACTCACTCTGCTTCATCAAGGTGGATGCCTCACCCAGATGGAAACTAAAATGGGTCCAACTTTATTCTAGAAACATGACTCCCACCCCCAACATTCCCGTCACTGCTGGAGATGGAATCAGGCACAGCAAGTCACAGCCCACAACACAGACATCCTCTCTTCTTGGGACCCACTGAAATGCCTGCAGTCAATTGACCACTCCCCCCAAACCACCACCCGGCACACCTTACCAGCCATGAACCCCTTCGTTAGACCACACGGAGCCAGCATCAGCCCCCCTGCAGGAGGGGGGCCTGGGGTGGGCTCTGTCTCTGGTCTGGGCGCCCCTCAGGGCTGGGCCTGGTCTTAAGAGTGATGTTTCTGTCAGAGCGGTGCCCATGGGAGTGGGGCTGGCTTCCCCAGTGGACTCTTCCAGGTCGCAGGTCACGCAGCCCCCGCATCACCCCACTCCCAGCTCCCCTCTGCCCCTCAACCCCGAGGCACAGCCCTTTACGTGGGAGCACAGGGCTGGAAAGACAGCTAGGGCTGTGTCAACTCTTTCTGGTCGCTTGATTGACTGTGGAAGGGCTTCACACAGCCCTGAATCCCAGGGCACCCCTGGGGTGTGGAGGAAGGGTCGGGGCACTCGGTTCAGAGCTGGGGGAGCCCCACTCTTTCCCCCGAGCCCAAAGAGACGGAGATCCTGGACCTTCTCAGCAGCAGGGCTAGAAGCCGAGGCCGGGGCGCTCAGGCCGGCCGTCACCAGATGCGGCCTGCGCTCCCCCCTGCCTCCTGACTCAGCGCTGGGCAGTCTGCAGTCAAGGAGTCTGCAGAAGCCCCGGTAGAGGCCGCGGGTCCCAGGCCACTCCAGGCCCTGCATCCTGCTCCCCAGCAGGGCGACCAGGCTGAGCAGCAGCCCGGGGGCAGCACGGAGGACGCAGAGGACTGGCCTGGCTCTTCGTTTTCTGTTGGCTTAAGGTCCTGAGTGTGCTTTCGACAGAGAACGAAGCGGAGGATCTGGAGTGGAGGGGCCGAGAGGTGAGGGCGGGCCCTGTCCATGGTGGGGGGCCCCATGGTGGAGGGTGGGCCTGACCAGAGATCGCAGCCTCTGTCCTCAGGACGGGGGTGGCCCCGCGTCAGTCTCCTGGAATCCACGACAAAGTGCCACACGCTGGGGCTGAAAACATCTGAAACCCAGCCTCTCAGCGTTCCGGAGACCAGAAGTCTGAAAGCACGGCGCCAGCAGAGTGGCTCTGCTGGAGGCTCCGAGGGGACTCGCACATCACCCCTCCCCTCTCTTCCGGCAGCACCTCCACCTTGGTGCCCCCTGGGGCTGCAGACACACCCCCCAATCGGCACCTCCGTCCCCACACCTCAGCACGCAGCTCCCTTCCACACCACCGCATCCCAGACACCAGCTTGGATTTGGGGTCCACTCTGAATCCAGGGCCTTAATTGAATTATACCTGCAAGAACCCCAGTTCCAAATAAAGCCACCGTCACAGGGGGGGTGGATGAAGATGCGTCTCTGAGGGTACACTCTTCAGCCCACTCCGGTACCCACAAGCTCTGATTTCCAGAGAAGGCTGGGGGGTCAGGGCATAGGGGGAGGGTAGCTGGGGGTCTGAGCCCACAGGGAGGGGAGCCAGAGAGTGGAACTGGAGAGAGGGTGTGGGCCACCTAGAGATGGGGCTCTAGAATCTTGCCGAGGCTACAGTGGGCCCCTCAGCCAGCAGAGTAAAGAGTGGGTGGGGTGGGGCTCCTCTGAGGGCCCCCGAGACCTGGCCTTCAGGAAGGCACCCTGTGTGGACCTTGCATGTGAGGAATCCACTCCCCAAAGCTAAACTTTCAGCATTCTGCCTGACATCGCAAGGCCAGCAACACCGTCCGAAGGAATGAATGCATAAATAAATGAGTCAAGTCGATAATTTATACTCCTAGGGTTTCAGTATTAACAAAATCACTGCTTCAATTGTTAAGTTTTAAAAATGAGAACAAAACACCAGAAATTAGACGATATCCCCGTTCTAATCACAAATTCCCATTCTTCTGTATCACCTCATATCACAATGTAGAACATGTTATTATACTGAATAATCAGATAATGCCGTTCAGGTTATAAGGCTCAGAACTAAGCCTCAAGGAAAGATAATAAGCCTGGAATATTAAACGTGGTGTGTAGAGGCCTAGACGATGGGAGGATGCACGGTTTCCAGGTGGGAAATTTCCACGGCCCGAGGAGTGACCCTGGAGCCTGGACCTTCCTGGCCCAGTTCCCCATGGACAAGCTCTACCAGCACCACGTCCGGACCCAGGCCCAGGGACCAGGGGGCCTCAGAGGCAGCACATTCAGAAGCTCATGATAGATTTCATGTTCAGTCGAAAATATGTGCCATAAGAAGCCCGTCACACATGTCAAGTTCTTAGATGCACAGAGACAGGCTTTGGTACCCAAACTGGAGACCTCCTTACTCAAGAATCGTCACTGCTTCCACTGGATATATTTTCTTTTTAGGAAAGAAGGAAAATTCTCCCCTTTTCAGCCATCCTTTCATTTCAATTCTACGAAACTGCATGTAACTTTATAAATATTTTTAAAAGATACAGTTTTGTAAATAATATTCTGCTATTTTGATTTTGACTATAAATGTCAGGTATTCTGTTTGGGGGTTTTAAGTTTTATTGAATTTTATTAAAAAGGAAAAGTTGTACATTTCTAGAATGTTTTTGTGAGTAAATGTAATGCACTGAAAAAAAATCAAATGTGTGTTTCTAGTCAGCAGTTTGAGGAGAAGCAGAACGGGCCTCAGTGGAGGCCCCGCATCGCTCACCGCGGTGGGCGGTGCGCTCTGACCTCAACCCCTGAAGCTGCTCTCACGTTTGTCTGCAGCTGATGACATGTTTCCATCGCCTGTTTCTCTCTTCAGCTCTCTCACTTTTTGTCTCATGTGTTCTGAAGCTCTAGAATCAGGCACACACGTTTATAATTGTGAGGTCTTAGCAAACATATTGCTCTTTTCGTCATGAACAGCTGCTTGACCTTTAGGTGCATGTCTTGCTCTATTCTGCATGGCATCATGTGTTGATGTGCTCGATAGTCCGCGCGTGGCTCTCCTTCGTTTTATTCTTCAGGTTGGCCGTCTCTGCTGCTCTGTCTCCACGTCTGCTTGTTTTCTTTTCTCAGATCCGTGTTAACGCCTTCCTGGTAAGTTTTTCACTTAATTTTTGTAGTTTTTGAGCTGTCAATTTTCCACTTAGTTCTTTTTTTAACTGTCTTTGTATGTGCTGAGAATCTCTGTTTTGACAGCGTGTGTTGATTTGTTTTCAAGTCCTTGAACAGGCTAAGAAGCGCTCCTCAGAGACATCCTTGGCCAATTGCAACACTGGGGACATCTCCATGTCAATTTCTATTGAACTTCTTTTCACTCTTAGTTCAGGTTACATTTCACTCTTTGTACTTATTATTATTATTATTGGACAGTTGGCTTTACAAGTGATGTGTTGTAGAGACCCTGGCTGTTCCTATGTTATTCTAAAGACTGATTCCTGTCTTAGAAGGCAATTAACTACTTGGAACCAAACCACAACCTCTGTTTCCTCTGCGGGAAGAAACAGCTGAAATCTCCACTCAGTCATTTCAGTTTTCAATCCCTCTTCTCTACCAAACTTGCCTCTCCACGCGGAAGGTGACGAAATTAAAAAGCACTTGTTCCTTGGAAGGAAAGCTATGACAAGCCTAGATAGCAGATTAAAAAGCAGACAGAGACATGACTTTGCCAACAAAGGTCCATCTAGTCAAGGCTATGGTTTTTCCAGTAGTCATGTATGGATATGAGAGTTGGACCGTAAAGAAGGCTCAGCACCGAAGAATTGATGCTTTTGAACAGTGGTGTTGGAGAAGACTCTTGAGAATCCTTTGGACTGCAAGAAGATCAAACCAGTCCATCCTAAAGGAAATCAACCCTCAATATTCATTGGAAGATCTGATGCTGAAGCTGAAGTTGCAACACTTTGGCCACCTGATGCGAACAGCTGACTCACTGGAAAAGACCCTGGTGCTGGAAAGATTGAGGGCAGGAGGAGAAGGGGATGACAGAGGATGAGATGGTTGAGTGGCATCACTGACTCAGTGGACATGAGTTTGAGCAAACTCCAGGAGATAGTGAAGGACAGAGGAGCCTGGTGTGCTGCAGTCCATGGAGTTGCAAACAGTAGGACAAAACTGAGAAGCTGAAGAGCAATAACAAGACAGGGATTCACCAAATCCCTTACACAGTCTGGAAGGACCCTCTCTACCCAGTGTCCACACTGATTTGATGACTGTCCTATGCATTCCGTTTGTGGTCAAGTACCATTGGCACAAATGGTCTGTTGCTCGCCCCAGTTAAAAACCTATAAATTGGAGTCTACTAAAAAAGACACAGAACGTGAGAGCTGTGATTTAAGTTTTCAGTCAGTTCAATCGCTCAGTCATGTCCAACTCTTTGCAATCCCATGGACTTCAGCACGCCAGGCCTCCCTGTCCACCACCCACTCCCGGAGTTTATGCAGACTCATGTCCATTGAGCCAGTGATGCCATCCAACCATCTCATCCTCTGTCGTCCCCTTCTCCTCCTGCCCTCAATCTTTCCCAGCATCAGGGTCTTTTCCAATGAGTCAGCTCTTCGCATCAGGTGGCCAAAGTGTTGAAATTTCAGCATTTAAGTTTTACCTGGGGCAAATGAAGGCTGAAGTCCAGAAGACTGAATCTCAGGTATCTGGGAAACCACTCTAAAGATGTAGTGGGGGAAGATCAGTATATAAGGTTTTGGTGAAGGGGGAGTTCAGTACAAGGAAGCACTTATCTTACAAGAGGTTTTCTGCTAGTCAGGAGAGTTGATGTCACCATGATGGGATTTAGCACTTTTCTAGATGTGAGGAGATACAAGGATTAGGATCATGAAATCGTTCCTGAAAGTATCTATCGAAAGGCCTGCTCCATCCTTTTTCCTGGAGCACAAAGCGCCTCGTTCTCTTCCCTGAACTCCCTTCAGGACGTGCTGAAGGTTGACAGCCGCAGCAGTGCAGGGATCAGTCCCCACAGAGGCAGATGGCAAATGCCCTTGGCAAATGCCAGTTTGCCGCTGACACTGGCAAAACTCACCCACTGTGTCTCCGTGTTCGACACAGCTTCCCACCAGGTTCCTTTGCTTTGGGTCTCCCTCAGTGCCTGCCCAAAGTTACATTCTTTAAAAATAGTTTTAGTCCAAAATTTACGATTATTATCTGTGAGCAGGTTAGTTTGCCAAGCTACTGTCATTAACCTCTAATGGAATTTAGCTAATGATCTGGTTAAGTAACACTGATTCTGGATTCTTGAGGAAAAATGTTTAAAAGGCTGTATTTCAGGTCTAGGCAAAAGCCAGAAACTCAGCATGATGGTGAAAATGGCCTTAATCATTTACCTCCACTTGTCAGCTTACCAAAAAAAATCATTCTGTGATTAAATTACGAAGTGCTAAAATCAGAGTGTGATTATTGAGCCCCAAAATACTGCTGCTCAGATTTCTGTGCAGTTCCCTGGGGTTTCCGATCAGGCTGTGTCAGGGGCCATTTGATCAGTTATTTTGGTACTGGTGTCCTTGATGTACGGTACCTAACAAGATAGCCGATTGTCTGCAGTGTTCCAGGTTCTTCCTTCCTGAATCACAGGGTGACCCCACGATGTGAATGACTGTATCGTCATCCCCCCAAGAGCAGAGAGCTCTGAACACAGGTGACTTCCTTTCATGGACACCAGGGGCCAGAGGGTCAGCTCTCTGGCATTAGAGCTGGGTCAGATGCCCTTGAGGGTAGGTCCACTCCTGCCTGCAGAGGCAGGATTTCACCCTGATGGCAGTAAGAAAACCCCTCAGGCAGCATCAAGGAGTAGATGGTAGAGTAGATAAATTTTTTCCTAGCTTGTTTATTTACTTAATGTGTTTGTCATTTCAAAGTTGTGAAAAATGCTCATTGATAAACTGAGGCTGACAATCAAAGATATGGTGTTTCTTGTGGTCATGTACAAATGTGAGAGATGGACCATGAAGAAGGCTGAGCACAGAAGAATTAATGCTTTTGAGCTGTGGTGTTGGAGAAGACTCTTGAGAGTCCCTTGGACTGCAAGGAGATCCAACCAGTCATCCTAAAGGAGATCAGTCCTGAATATTCATTGGAAGGGCTGATGCTGAAGCCCAATACTTTGGCCACCTGAAGACCCAACTCATTGGAAAAGACCCTGATGCCAGGAAAGATTGAAGGCAGTAAGAGAAGGGGGCAGCAGAGGATGAGATAGTATCCAACTATCACTGACTCAATGGACATGCGTTTGCGCAAGCCCCAGGAGATGGTGAAGGACAGAGGAGCCTGGAGTGCTGCAGTCCACGGGGGCACAGGGAGTTGGACACGACTTAGCGACCCAACAATAAGGACGAAGGGGAGATGAAAAGAGAAGGTCCAGTGACACAGGAGGAGAAGGCGTAAGTGTTGGGACGAATCTGCAGGGGGTCTCGGGGATGAGATTCAGACTTGGATGCAGGGAAGAGCTTAAGTAGAATGAGGGGCTTTCTTCCATTTCAACAGATGGAGAGAGGGGTGCAGATCAAGATGTTAGCAGGTGAGAGTTAACCCCACCTCGTGTGGGAGTATCAGCACCAGCGCTTGGTACTGGGCCCTCTGTAAGTGAAGACACCTTCCTGCTTTCCCTGTTACTCGGACGACACAGACAGATGGACCCCCGCTGTTCTCACCTTCTCATCAGAGAGCAGGGCGCGGAGATCACCCTGCCAGCTTACAAGAAAAGGAGAAGCATCTCTGCAGAATTAAAGATCGACAAGCCACCATTTTATTTTGGGGACGAGGAACAGAGGTTGAGACAAGGCCCAGGAAACGTCCCGGGTGAGGCCCCCAGCCTCCCTGCCCCACCCCTGCTCTGGGCACACGGAGCCCTCAGCAGAGTCAGGCTCACTGCAGAGCCCCTGTGAGGAACAGCCTGGCCTTTCCTGTTTAAAAAGTCGAAGGCAAGCCAGTACTGGCCATCTTCTGGCAGAGGCACAGTTCTGTGTGGGCAGCGAGGGCCCCGGAAGGGTATCCACTTGGGCCTCTCTGCCCTGCCCCCGCTGTCCGGGCCTGGGCCGGCGAGGTGCCCTCCGGGGAGCCAAGGTGCCCGGTTGACAGATCCAGAGGGCAGAGACACCAGCCTCCCACACTAGGCTTGCCTTACCTTCCGCGAGTTTGTCATGTCCAGATGGGGGTGTCTGAGGCAGACTCTGACAGCGGCTCCTGTCTGGACCGCTGGGCAGAGTGAGGACTCCTGGGGGACTCGGCCCCCGCTCCATCCAGCCGAAGCGGCTCACCAGTCCCCGGACCTCGGGCTCCAGACTCAGGGAAACCAGACGCCGAGGTTCTACTTGCTCTGCCCATCTTGGCTCACCATCCCTCCCCAACTGGGAGTCACCCGCCCTGCAAGGACCACCAGGAGGCTCAGCTGAGGGCTGCCCAGGTTCTGGAGCTCGTTATCAAAGGAACCTGTCGTCTCGACACCCTCGCAGGCTGCAAGGGGTCCGGCTTCACCTCTGCTTCCCTCCCAGGCCCAGGACGCCTGCGGTTTTTGTATCCCTCCCACCGCCCGCACTGTGGTAACCACCCTTCTACTCTGCTTGCATGAGGTCAGCTTACTTTTTGGACTCTGCGTGGATCACGCTGTCTTCGTCTCTTCCTCTCTGGCTGATGTCATCTAGTGTAGCATCCTCTAGGTCCATGGTGCTGTTGAGACGGCAGACGTCCCTCTTTCCCAGGGCTGAGAACTGTTCCATGAGTGAGTACCACGTTCTCCTGTCCATCATCCGCTGGTGGACACTCAGGCTGCCCCTGACCTGGCCTGTGAGCGGGGCTGCGGGTGTCTCTTTCAGATGCTGATTATACTTCCTCTGGACGCATCACCCACAAGCGGGATTGCTGGAGAATATGGTAGCTCTATTTTTACTTTTCTGAAGGACCTCCATTCTGATTTCCTTACAGCCTTTCCAGAATATCTGCTTCCTGAAGCCCCTTGTTCCTGCCACGACTCGGGTGGCCTCTCCTACCTGCTGGCTGATCGCTGAACACGTGGACTTGGCACCTGACCTAGTGTTCCTCGTCACCCGGGGACTTTGTGAAACAGTGACACCTGGGACCCAACCCAGAGTCTCCGACGTAAGTGGTTTGGGGGCAGCGTCTGGGGTTTGGCATTATTAAGGTTTCCCCGGTGATGGGAAGTTCGGGCAGAGATGGGACCTGTTACCCCGACTCCAGCACAGAGCATCTGGACGTACACCTTGCCCACTGGTGCTCAGAGCTGCTGGGCCCCATCAGCGGGGAGCCCTGAGCTGCTGATCTTTTGTTTTCAGGGGAGACCCCGCCTCCTGTATTCATGTATATGGGGCTCCTCTTCTCAGACACTCAGCTTCCCGAAAGAACCATCGCAGGGCGGGCCTCCCTGCTGAGCACCGGCTTCCTGCGCCTGAAATGCTGAACTGAAGGAGCCTTTGAAGCTGCTGATTCCCGGCGGCCTGCTGTGGCCCCTCTGCTTGACTCCTCCCCATCACTTCCAGGCTTTTGCCCTGGGGACTCAGACCTGCCTGCAGACGCTGTGGGGGGCCGGGGTCGGGGCTGTCTCTTCCTCTGCTGCAGGCTCTGAGCACAGAGTGGCCAGAAACCTTCAGCTCAGAGGACGCCCTGGTGGGATCTGGGGGGCCCCGCGCCCTGGGGAGAGGGCCTGTAATCCTGGGAGGGCTCTGGTCCATGTGGTCCTGGGGGGCTCCCACGCCTGCAGAGGCCACTGCTCAGTATTCAGGATGTGAGCTCCTCCCTCACTGGCTCACTCAGAAGAAAGGAAGACCAGCATTCTTGCTTTCACTGATGAGACACAGGGTGGACACAGGCAGGGGCTGGATTCTGGCACAGCGTTTCCTGGAAATACAATTCCACCTGTTGAGCTATCTGAGGCCCAGAGACTTCTGTCGATGGCTCCTCTGATGCCTCACGAATGCCTCCGACAGCCCCGGGGCTGGCCTGGCCACGCTGCAGCTTTTTGCATCCTGGCTTTACCCAAAAGTGTAACCTGGTCTCACAGTCAGGGTGGAAGGCAGCATAGGGGACTGCAGATCTTCTTGAGAGTCCAGCCTGCATCTTCTCAGCCTCATTGCGGCCAAGCGGTGCTGTGGCCCGGTGACAGGGAGGGCTCAGCCTCTCCTCCTAGAGCAGCCAAACTGTCCTGGCCAGAAGTACTGCTGGGGATGGAGAGAGGTCCCCGTGGGGATGGGGAGAGGTCCCCATGGGGATGGGGAGAGGTCCCCGTGGGGACAAGGAGAAGCCACATGTCAACATGCAAATCACCATCCCTGACTCTCGCCTGCTTGTCTGGCCGCAGAAATGATGAGGGTGTGAATTTCAGTTGATGCCACCCCACAAGTCACTTAACAGAGTTTTCTCAGAGCCAGCACCTCATTTCTTAGAATAGTTTTCTGTCTTATGTGACAAAGGGGCTCTGGTTTTAATGACAAGAAGACCCTAGCCCTCCAGTCTGAGAAAGCACCTGGGTGTGGTGGGAGTTTCCAAGGCTTGCTGATGGGATTCTGTGCACCCTTCCTTCCTCTGGGAGCTCGGTGGTGAAAGACCTGCTTGTTAATATTCTTCCCCCAACTCCTCCTGCCAGCCCCATTCTCTGCCAGTCTAAGAGGATGGGTCATCCATACCGATGAAATAAGAACCTGTTCAGAGAAAGATTGTTTCCTTTGCATTAATCGATATGTTATTTAGTTAGGAAGTTAAATTACCTGCACACTGACCTTGAGGTGCTAAAATATGGATGGTTTTTATAAGCTGGGAATGGAACCCAGAACACGTCTAAATCAAAAGTTTTGTGATAAATGAAGAGAACAGAATTAATCCAATATTTATGGCCGTTTGAGTCTGTTTTGTGCTGCCAGCCGTGTGGAAAGAAATCAGATTTCTGCTACAGAGCAGAAGAGCTGAGCCCCCTTGGAGGGCTTGGAGCCGCTGAGGTCTGCGCTCACTGAGTCGGGAGCTGCTTGGGTGCTTGAAACAAAGCACCTTTCCTGGGAGCCCTGCCGCCCAGGAGCTTCCCCTCCCCTAGTGCATGGGGCAGGGGGTCAGGACAAGGGGCAGCTGCAGCATCGCCTGGCCTGGTCCCCCGTCTGTTGAGCCAAACCCATGTTTACAAGGTGCTCTGTGAATCTTGCCAATTAACTGCACCCTGCAAGCCGTTCGGTTCCAGGTGACAGCAGAGAGGTGCTGTGTTGAAGGTGGGCATTACAGCTTGGAAAGCACCTTGCTTTCCCCATCCGGTTCTCTGGGTGGACAGAGCGTGTTCACTGGGGGTGGGGAGTGAGGCTGGGACACTCACAAGGGGACGCTGAGGCTGGGAGGCACTCAGAGCCCTGGCGCCAGAACCGGCACCGCGTCTACACCGGCTCCGGGTCATGCAGACCATTCCCGTGGGCTCTTATCAGGTCCTGGAAGCAGTTTTCGTGCTTAAGACAGACGGGGAGAATCCAAACTGGACCAGGATGCCCCACGGGTGTTCTGTTTCTGTTTGAAGGCTAGACCCTGACCCAGGGACTAGCACAAAATTCCGTGCAAATATCCATTCTGTGCATAACTCAGCCAAGTGGGAAGTCTTTTGTTTGCATTGTGTGTGGCATCTTCTGGTGCATCAGATGTCCTCGAACTATTCTGCCTCCAGAGAGAGAGAGAGAATCTGGTCCCTTTGGGAGAGGAACCCTGCCTGCCTTCCTGAATGAGGGGGCTCCCTGGCTGATAAACACTTGAGATGGTGCTCATCACCTGGGAAACCAGTGCAGCTGTGGAGAGTAGGGGTCTACAGGATCTCCTGTCCATTGTGGGGGGTGGGGGGTATTAATTAGTGCAATTACTTCGGGACACAGTTTGACATTCTCTCCTCAAGTCCTCCTCCACAGACGCTTCATTCCTAGATGAATACCCACGGGGAACTTCTTGCCTGCGGACACCTGGAGACACACATTAGTATGTCCTCAGCAGCGCCGCCGACAACAGCAAAGCTCTGGAAATAAGCCAACTGCCAGTCAGTGTAAAGGGATGAATAAAAACTGGTGCAGGCACTCAGCAAAGTATTTTCTAGCATTGAAGTGAATAAGCACAATAATGCAACCCAATATGGCTTAATCTTAGCAATATAACATTAAGTGAACAGTTAAACCCTGAAGGTTACAGACAAGAGAAGGTGTCTCTATACAGTTAAGAATAACGAAAATAAAACGTGCGATTTAAAGAGAAATACAGAAATTGGAAAACAAAGGAATGATGAGTTTGGGATTGAGGAAATTTGCTTTGGGTGGAAGGAGGCGAGAGAGGGGGTGATCCACCACAGGTCAGACATGTTTTCCTTTTCTTTTTTTGATCCTAACTTTTGTTTTTGACCATGGATTTGCAGTCACTTATAATATCATAAGGCTTCCCTGGTGGCTCAGAGGTTAAAGTGTCTGCCTGAAATGTGGGAGACCTGGGTTCGATGCCTGGGTGGGGAAGACCCCCTGGAGAAGGAAATGGCTACCCACTCCAGGATTCTGGCCTGGAGAATCCCATGGACAGAGGAGCCTGGGGGGCTACAGTGCAGGGGTTGCAAAGAGTCGGACACGACTGAGCGACTTCACTTTCACTTCCATAATATCATAAAAATAACTAAATAAAAACAGAACTAAAGGGAAGAGCTACATATTCTGAATAAAGTTTATAGTCAGAGACCCCTGCTATGCAAGGCAGTATTTTAAGAAACAGTATATTTAATACCACAACTTTCTTCTAAGGTAAATATAATTTAAAAGATACTAAATTTCAACCCGGGAAACAAAGGCAGTTTCTAAACCCAGGCTGCCTAGAACACAGTCTAAGGCACATTTAAAAACTGTAGGCACAGCTCACTCAAAGTTTTGAAGAATCACATTGAAATAAAAAGCGTTTTCAGGAAAATGTGACTGCGTGCATGCTAAGTTGCTTCAGTCATGTCCAACTCTGCAATCCTATAGACTGTAGCCCACCAGGCTCTTCTGTCCATGGGATTCTCTAGGCAATAACACTGGAGTGGGTTGTCACGCCATCCTCCAGGGGATCTTCCTGACCCAGGGATCGAACCCGCCACTCCTATGTCTCCTGCATCGGAAGCGGGCTCTTTACCACTAGTGCTGTAAAACCAGACAAATTGACCTTCTTCAGACCCTGCTCGAGAGAACTCTAAGAGATGCATTTCTGGGGACGGGAGGGGTCTCAGGAGGAAGATCCGAGGGGCAGCGAGACAGCTGAATGGGGTTAAGACTAAATAAAAGCAGACTGTGTAAAAATAATAGACACTCGCTTTCTGGTGGTGAAGGAGAATGGATGGTAAAGAGCCTAGCAGTAAACGAGGAGCTGGGGTCACTCCAAGAGCTCGGGAGACTTTGCTGTTGGGGAAGAAGAGGAGACTATTGATTATTCAGTCTGTGTTCAGTCTGCCGTGGAAATTTCCAGCATAACCGTGAAAGGACAGCATTTGGGCACTGGGGGCGGGGGCTTTGGGGTGAGTGCTTGGGGAGTGAGCTTCAGAAAGGATGGCTGGGCAGACGGAGAGACCCCAGACAAGACAGGGCCCTCTGTCTTTAAGCCGCAGGTGGAGAGTCACAGCAGAGACCTTGCAGGGGTTCTGCCTGCCGGGTCTCTGGGGGAGCCTGGGCCCTGCACACTGCGGGCTCTTGCACAGGGAGCTCACACCAGTCCAAGCACACTCTCAGCACCTCTAAGGGCCTTGGGGCTTAAAAATGCAGCCAGGTTTCCTTTTCTAATAAATTGTAAGGGTTGCAAGGTGTTTTGAGCACACACACCAGTCCTAAGCTGTTCGACGAAGCCGGTATGAAGATCTGCTTTTCCACCAACATGTTTCCAAACCACACCCCGCTCTCACTTGTGCAGAGTTTGCTACTGTTACAGAAGGTGGAGCAGGTTTCCGCAGGTTTCTCCTTCGGCTCGGTGGTAAAAAGTCTGTCTGCCCATCCAGGGGGCATTAGCTCGATTCCTGGTCTGGAAAGATCCCACATGACGTGGAGCAGCTAAGCCCAAAGTAGAAGCGTCAGTGTCTCATTTGTGTCCAACTCTTGGTGACCCCGTGCTCTGAAGCCCGCCAGCCTCCTCTGTCTGTGGCACTCTCCAGGCAAGAAGACTGAAATGGGTTGCCATTTCCTTCTCCAGGGGATCTTCCTGACCCAGAGTTAGAAACCACGTCTTCCACATTGCGGGCAGATTCTTTACCATTTGAGCTACCAGTGAAAGTAAAGGTGAAAGCTGCTCAGTCATGTATGACATTTTTTGACCCCATGGATTATACAGCCCATGGACTTCTCCAGTCCAGAATACTGGAGTGGGTAGCCTTTCCCTTCTCCAGAGGATCTCCCTAACCCAGGGATCAAATCCAGGTCTTCTGCATTGCAGGCAGATTCTTTACCAACTGAGCTATCAGGGAATCCCTGAGCCACCAGGGAAGACCCTAATTAAACCAGGCCCACAACTCCTGAGCCTGTGCTCTAGAGTCCAGGAGCCTCAGCTGCTGAGCCCACATGCCCTAAGAAAAGCCACTGGAATGAGAAGCCTGCTCACCGCAACTCAGGAATAACCCTACTCGGCACATCTAGAGAAAGCCCGTGAGCAGCCATGAAGAGCCAGCACAGCCAAAAATGAGTAAATAAGTGACAATTAAAACTGAAGTAGGTTTCATCTTCCGAGAGTTTGCAAACTTCAAAGGCGAAGTCTTTCTTTTCTTAGAAATGTTGGCGGTAAATAAGGAAAGAGAAAGATTCTACCGCACAGTCACCTCTCGAGGACCGTCACTAGTGCCTCCGTAAGGGGCTCCTGCTTTGTTTTCGTATTCCTATAACGAGAGTTAGTGCCCTCTGGCTTTTTGGGTCCTGAAGTATGTCAAACCCTCAGTTGACATCGTTCTGGGGCGAGTAAACCTCTTTTGTACTCAACCAAGGGTTAATCATCTTTTCTTGTTTTCAAAATTAGTTTTCCCCTTGAAATAGTATTTCTCCCTTCATCTCTCAAGCTGTCAGTGCAAGCGATTTGGAAACTGGATCATTCAAGGAGTCTTAACTTGGGAGAAAGAGAGACAGAGTCTTGTGAAAATAGAGTGAATATTGTGTTTGGGTCAGTAAGACATGCTGAGAGCGGATGGGTTTCTGGGAAGTGTTTCCAGAAAGGTGCTTTGATCTCTGACCAAGATGATACTAGTAATATCTACAGCAATTTTGTATAGTTGAGAATGGACTTATTTTGATAAAAGGAGGATAACAGTATTAATATTTTAGAAGCTTGTTACTGAGATCAAATGAGCTCATGTGAAGGGAAAAGTGGACAAATTTTAATTCCAAGTGTCTGGTTTAACCTGTTGTAAAAATTCTGACAGGGTCCGTGCCTGCAACCGCCAGAGGGGGTCTGAGAAAGGGGACACAGCTGAGCCAGGCTTGGGAGGAGAGAGGGGCCTGGGCGACCTCAGGGTCAGAGACAGAGATCTGCATTTGCCAGGGCCTGGGGGCCTGCAGGACTGGAAGCCTCCTCCCCACGCCCCGCAGAGGTCAGGCGTCCGAGGGCCCCGCGGGCCCCGCAGGGACTGAACCGCCTTCCGGGCTCACCCTTGTTTAGGGTGGATCAGAAATCAGGAGTCAGTGAACACCTACCTGCTGATTTCCGTCTGTGAATTTCTCCCACCGTGTTCCAGGGCAGGGCTTAGGGCCAGGCCCCACCTCATCATGGCAGGATGCTCACCACGGGTCCAGTGGTAGCGGGGGCGGGGGAGGGGGGGCTGCAGAGGAGTCAGAGCAAAATGAAGAGCCGAGAGGTGATGAAACACTTGCAGAATCCCCCAGACCCCCTGCAGAGCCTGGCGGAGCCTGCCCCCTGTCTGGAGACCCCACCCTTCTGCCTGACCTCCCACCCTGCTGCGCTGCGTCCACAGCCACAGAGAACAAGCACTGCCCCGTTCTCTTCCACGCCCTGCTTGTCTCCAGACCACACCCCCAGGCCCCCTATAATTTCCACCCACCACACGCCCTGGTTCTGGGTCCTTCTCAGCTGTTGCTTAATAAGCAGGGCATCACAAGCCTGGGGTGGCGCCTGCGTGGTCTTCCCTGCAGGGAGAAAAGCCCGTGTCTACACCTGCCTGAATCTGGGTCTGCTCTCCTCGCAGGTCCTCTGTCTGCGCCGGGGGTGGGGATGGGTTGAGCAGTCAGTGGAGGAGTCCTGTGGGGTGCAGCATCCCCAGCCCACCCCTCTTCTGGGGCGGGAGTGGGGTTCAAGAGGTGAAGTCATCTCCTGGGACGAGCAGGAGTGATGGGATTAGTAGGACCGGAGAAGGTGGGGGCCCGTCTTCCTCGGGCCTGGTCCTCTGTCTGCATTAGCCAGCCCGCAGCTGCAGCACTTACCACGTGGGTTCCCCCGATGCCTTAACCCGGACCTGAGCCCGAGCCAGCCCCGCTGAGCCTAGACCTGCCCCGGGTTGCCACCGGGCTGTCTGTCTGCCTGCCTGGGTGATGCCTGCCTGCTCCTGGAGTCGCAGTGGTCACACCTCCCTGCTGCGGTCTGAAAGCGCATGTCCCTCCCAAAACCACGCTGGGACGCTAACCCTCAGCAGCGATGGTGTGAGTAGATGGGCCATGGGGAGGTGCTGAGGTCCTGAGCGTGGCGCTGCCATCCCCGGGTTCAGGGTCCTTCTAAACGAGGCTGCAAAGAGCTCCCTCACCCCATCCACCCTGTCAGGACCCAGTGAGAAGGCGCCAGCCTCGAGCCAGGCAGAGGCCTTGGCTGACCATGCTGAGGCCTTGGATCTTGGACTTTCCTGCTTCCAGGTCTGCGAGAAGTAAATCCACGGTATGTTTAATCCGCCCACCCCGCGGTGTTTTGTCACAGCAGCCCGAGTGGGCTGAGACCCCCACCCCACCCCACCAAGGCCATATTTCCTCAGACTCTTCACTGCCCCCGATGGGCTCTGATGGGCCTTCTGCCGCCCCAGCCCCTGGAATCCCTGCCTCCTGCACCAGAATCACCTCCTCTGTGTTGGCGACGCCTGCCCACTTCCGAGCCTGGAACCGCGCAGTGGGCTCGCTCCGATCACCAGGGTTTACCCCGCCCGCTGGGCCCCTGCCTCCCCTCCTGCGTCTCGCGCCCCCTGTGATTCAGGACAAGACGCACGCAGAGCCTCGGAGCCACAGCGGCTCGGAGTCCCCGTGGGCGGAGTGGCCTCGAAGTGACCCCGTGGGGCCAGTGGCTGCCCTCAGCTGTCATTTATTCCAAATCAATGGTATCGATTTGAATATTACTCATAACGGCACAAACTAAGCCTTTAAAGTTCATATTTGCAAATGCTAAGTGACATGGCCTGTGAACAGTTTTTTTTTTTTTTTAATCTTAAGGTTTTTTTCTGTCTAAAATTTTTTTTAAAAATGAGTAGATAAAAAGGGACTTGTTTGGCCTTGGATCAAAATAACACAGATGGTGAAGAAAGCCTGATGGTGGGTGAGGTTCCTTTGATTGAAAGCAGCGAAAACTTCCTATGATCTCTGAAGAGCCAAGGACGCGTAGGGAATGGTTCTGCGGCTCACTGCACTGGGGATGGCTGGACCCTTGGGCCCCGGGAGGAAGGGGAGCAGGGCTGAGACCTCCTGCCGCCCTCTCCGGGGTGGTGACCCCTGGCTCTAACGGGTCACGGTCTCCTGTCAACAGACTCGGCAAGATCTCAGAGCACGTGCGGCTCAGCTCCCCAGAGGAAAAGGAGAAGTTACACCCAGAAGGTGAAGGGCAGGCATCCTGGGCAGCAAAGCCCACGTGTGACCACGGCAGATATTTCAGTGATGGGGGAAAAGCAGCCCAATTCCAGGCATGCAGACTCAGACACATCACCAATTTCAGATAAGCGATCAATAACAGGTTAGGATTTAGTGGATGAAGCATTCTTTTGCAGATTTATAACGTAATGATATTATGTTTGAAATATTTGTATTATAAAACTCAGCCTAAGCATAACTATAGAAACCATTTGAAGTGGTTCAGTTTTCCTAGTTGTTTGATAATTTTCTGAGGTTGGAGTCACATATTCATCTCTAAATTATTACCAAGATAATCTAGCATTTTATAAGAGTAGAGGAAAAATTACCAAAAATAAAATTCACATTTTGTAAAAGTAAAAGAAATATTACCAAAAAAAAAAATTCATCATGATGTTTACAAGCTGGGAGATAAATTTCGTGGAAATGTACCTAAAAATATTCTCTGAGTACGTTTTTCTTACATTTGAATATTCATTGTATTCAATCGATGGGAACTTGCCTCCCACATGGATTTGATTAAGGGGAATTTTTTATGTATTCATATCTGTTTCTATGTCTGTCTATTGATCTACCTGTCCATCCACCCACCATCTGCCTACCAGCCTCTCTGACCTCTAGGCTGGCTGCCTTCTGGACCTGAGACGCCTACAGACACCTGACGTGTGTATTCCCACCGTGCAGTCAGTTCTGATCCAGGTGTGTATGAGAAGGTCCTTAATGCAGGGGAGCATGGGGGCGCTGGGGACGCTGGCAGGAAGCCTGTGGCTGGAGCCCAGGTAGTGGACACCCGGGCCATGACAGACGGGGAGGACTTACACAAAGCAGAGAAGGGCAAGTGTGATGCAGCCACAGCACAAGCTGAGGCTCCGAGGTGCGCAGAGACCGCAAGGAGTGGGGTCTTGAAGCCCGGGCCATATTTGGGGGTCCATGGGGATAAGACAGTTTTCAAAGACAGGACACAGTCATTTCTCTCAAAAGCCCCAACTGCTCTGATGGGCAGGTCCCAATGAGCACGGAAACTTGCCAAGCAGAAGGATCTCCAGAAACCTTTGTTTTTCGAGTCGGAGGCTGGAACCCAGAGGTAGGAGGGGGTGGAGGGGAAGATTAAGGCAGGGCTGACATCCCTCGTCTCTGCAGGTTCAAAGTCCCAGAGTCCAGACACCTGGAGGATGGTGAGGGCCTCGCTGCTGAAGGAGAGACGTCCAGCCTGACCTGGCCCCTGTCCTGCGCCTCCCCTGGAAGAGTCTAACGCTGTGACTGGGTCGAGCAAAGTGCTGGAACAAAGCAGCGTGCGTAAGTGGCAGCCTTCAGACCGCTCCTCTTCTTCCCTGCCCAGGGCTGCAGCCTGAACTCGTGCGTTTGTGACTCACTCCCGTGCTTTGAGTGTGGGGGGTTGTATACAGATCTGCTTTCTTCAGTGACAAATCAATTTCACATGATACTTTAATTCTCAAAAGTCTTCTTTTTTCTAAGTGAAGAACTGCTCATCCTAACAAAAAATGATGAGCATCATGGCTTTTCACTTGTGGTTTTAATCGGAAACACGGTATCGAGATTCCCATTACTGGTCCAGCCCACTTTCCTCATGAACAACGAAAGCAGGGTGGCCGTTTTACTCCAGACTCTTTATACGCGCTGGTTTTTCTGTTTTGAGGGTTTTTCCTCAGTGGTCTGATTTTAGTTAAAGTTGCTTAGTCATTTCCGACTCTTTGTGACCCCATGCACTATACCTTCTGTGCAATTCTCCAGGCCAGAATACTGGAGTGGGTAGCCTTTGCCTTCTCCAGGGGATCTTCCCAACCCAGGGATCAAACCCAGGTCTCCTGCATTGCAGGCGGATTCTTTACCAGCTGAGCTATCAGGGAAGCCCATTTCAAACATGGTCTGATTTTAAACAAGGAGCAAAGTGAAGTTTTTGTTGGGCACACTGCTGATGGCCATTGCTGTTGAGTTAGGGTGGCCGAGCGGAGAAAGAGCAATGATAGGAAAGACCAACTAAAACATCACAAAACAGTGCAGCCTAGGACAGTCCACAGGGGAAAAGCGAGGCGCCAAAAACTGGGAAGAGTTTACCTCCGTGAAGTCAGCTACAGACATTAAAAATGCTTTACCCTCTGCCTTAACATAAAATGGTGCCCAGGAACTGCTAACTCAGTAATAACTCACATGGATGTCACATCGCAAGAGATATATACACAGATGGGTATCTTCAGCAAAGAGGAAGAATTGAACAAATAGGAAGTAATAGGCACTCTGTAAATTCAGCCTGGGGTGAGGACTCTGAAGCTGTGAGTATGCATGGAAGGAATTTCTCCAGTAGGAGTTCCCGCTCAGACTGACAGCAAGCATAGCCTCCATTGCTAATAAATAGGTGAAAAAGCTCTTCTTTCGTTTTAATCCTGCTCCTTCCAGCCGCAGAACAACACTGTGGTTTCATTCAATACTGAATCTCTAACCCTGTGAGGCTCAGGTGGGCTGCAGGTGCCACAGCCCACGGGGTCAGCAGTGCCCACAGCACCACACCTAGGGAGGCTCAGCAAGGAGTCTTACTTCCAGCGCAGAGCTGAGCTCTGACTCCTTGGAGCAAAGGGAAATTTCCAGTAGGAAGTGAGGGAGCAGCAGCATCTGCCCTGGACTGGGGAGCTGGGCCCGGGATCCCAGGTGGTCGGGAAGGCATCTGTGGGCCAGGTGAGGGAAGCGGCCATGCTCTGCCCCCTCCTGATGACCAGCCGCCACCCTGATGTTCTGGAATGTTCCTATTACCCCTGTGCATTCAGGGGCCAGTTGCATCCAGGGTGCCAGCTCCCTGGGCAGGGAGACCACCCCTGTCTGTGCCCCTGCAGTGAGCTGGGAGCTGGGGGCTCACCAAATGGAGAGTCCCTGCAGGCTGGGCTTCGTGGTGGGGGGAAAGGATGGAGCCCCAGGCCGTGTCCGCTTGCAGGGCTGGTGTGGAGCTGCCTCTCCAGGCAAAGGGGGCTCTGTCCTGAGTTGTGAGGGGCTTCCCTCCACCCAGAGCACAGGAGGTCTGATCGTGCTTCCCTCCAGCACAGGGAGTCCAGGCTAGGAGTGGTGCTGGTCAGCCCACTGTGTGCCTGGCATCCTGCGTGCCCATCACCTCCACCTGGGGGCTGGGGGCAGACAGTGGGTGTTGTCTGCACAGTGAGCTGGCAGTGAGGCTGCGTGTCATCTACACCCAGGTGTAGAATCCCGGGATCCCCCAACCCAAGCTCTCTTCAGGGCCCTGGCAGATTCCACAGCGTGAGCCTCTGATGGGCCCTCATACCTGCCTTGGTTGGCTGGACAGGCAAACCCATCACAGTTGGAATGTTTTCCCCAAAGAGACACATCATAGAAGCTGATCTGAGAGTCAAGGGCACCAAGCCCGGTGGGGTAAGGAGGGCAGATTGGAGCTATCAGTGGGCTCCTCCTTTCGCATTTTAAGGGTTCAGTTTAGTTCAGTCGCTCAGTCGTGTCAGATTCTTTGCAACCCCATGAACCGCAGCATGCCAGGCCTCCCTGTCCATCACCAACTCCCGGAGTTTACCCAAACCCATGTCCATTGAGTCAGTCTCATCCTCTGTTGTCCCCTTCTCCTCCTGCCCTCAATCTTTCCCAGAATCAGGGTCTTTTCAAATGAGTCAGCTCTTCACATCAGGTGGCCAAAGTATTGGAGTTTCAGCTTCAACATCAGTCCTTCCAATGAGTATTCAGGACTGATTTCCTTTAGGATGGACTGGTTGGATCTCCCTGCAGTCCAAGGGACTCTCAAGAGTCTTCTCCAACACCACAGTTCAAAAGCATCAATTCTTCAGCGCTCAGCTTTCTTTATAGTCCAACTCTCACATCCATACATGACTACTGGAAAAACCATAGCCTTGACTAGACGGACTTTTGTTGGCAAAGTAATGTCTCTGATTTTTAATATGCTATCTAGGTTGGTCATAACTTTCCTTCCAAGGAATAAGCATCTTTTAATTTCATGGCTGCAATCATCATCTGCAGTGATTTTGGAGCCCCCCCAAAATAAAGTCTGACACTTTTTCCACTGTTTCCCCATCTATTTGCCATGACGTGATGGGACCGGATGTCATGATCTTAGTTTTCTGAATGTTGAGCTTTAAGCCAACTTTTTCACTCTCCTCTTTCACTTTCATCAAGAGGCTCTTTAGTTCTTCTGTAAAAAGGTGATTTCAGTGAGAGTGTTTCAGAGAAGCATCCTGGCAGGGCTCCCAGAATGTGTCCCCCTCCCACACCCGTGCCCTGCAGGACACAGGGGTTTCTGTGCTGGCCGGGCAAAGGCGCAGCCCTGGGCCGTCCTCGGGGCCAGACTGGCACCCACAGTCCTGTGAGGTTTCTGCACAGGCCTGTTTATGGGGAGCTGGGGCTGGAGGCAGCCGGAATGTCAACTCCAGGATTTCCTCTGATCACCTCCTGCCTGCCCGCTGCCTGGTTCCAGGAGCCGTTCAAGGTCCTGGGTGGCAGGAAGCACACATCTGGGACTGCTCCTCTCCAGCCCCCAAGCTCAGGGGTCAGGAGCGTGGACTGGGGCTTTATAATAGGGGCGCCACCACTGATCTTGCTTCCAGGACACTATGCCCTACATCCATGGCCTCTGTGCAATGACCCCGAGCCCTTGTTCTCACTCTGAAGTGTCCTGGCCTGAACATGAAGGCATAGACCACCCCTCATATGACAAACAGTTCTGCAGGTGAGTTTGTACTGGTCAGAAATCAGCATTTCGAGACTCGAGGGGAGACCCTGCTGGCTTGCCTCCCTTTGGGGTCCTGCTCCCTGAAGACCCAGAATTGCAGAGACCACACGTGCTCCTCAACCATGGCCCTGGGTTTGTGTTTTCAGCCCCGGCATGCTTTTAGATGGGGGTCATACCAGGTTTGTGGGAGGCCGCCCGCCAGGACCGAGTGGGGCTGCAGGGCGCCTGTGCCGGAGCCCCGCCCTGTGGGTCCCTCAGGGGCAGCCCCCCAGCACTTCCCTGGGAGGAGCGGTTCCTTCTGGGCTTCCCCCAAGGAGGTGCACCGACGTGTGGCCCATGCCTGGTGCCCTGTGGTTTCCATGTAAATCCACGAACAGTTTGCACGTCCTGCAATTTTATGTAAACATTATGCTGTCCTCCCTGAAACTGGCTTTGTTTTGGAGATTTAGCCGTCTCGCCATCTGTGGCTCCGGGTTGCTTATTTAAATGCCATGTTGTCGTGCATTATGTAAGTCTGGGTGGATTTACCCGCATATTTTCTTATTCATGGAAATTCAACGACTCTCAGTATTTCACACCGCAGCATGCATTCTGGCGCTTGTCCCCGTGTGCGTATGTGGGAGAGTTTCCTTCTGGAGGATCTGTTTAGAAATGCAACTCGGGGGCTGGGGGTGGAGGAGGCGGGCATCGGTGTTTGCTCAGTCTCTCCTGCGTGGCTGCGCTGCGCTCTCCCCGTCATTCTGGTGGCTCCTCCACAGCTGTCTCATCTGGCGGCCAAGGCTGATGGCTTCTCATTTCACTGTAGGTTTCCCCAGTCACCTGGGGCTCAGAAACGCTCCGCACGTTTCTGACTATTCCTGATGCTCGTCTGTAGGTTTCCTGTTTGTCTGTCGGGTTCTGCTTTGCATCTTATTGATTTGTTGACCTCTCACTCATTTGTCTCAGACGTTGATTATATGCATCACAAATGCCTTCTCTGTCTGCACCTTGGGTTTCCATGTTTACAGCATCCTCTTGTTGGAAATGTGAAACTTCAATGTTACCGTGTTTATCAGTCTTTTCTTCTGTGGTTTTTGTCTTGTGCATCTCATTTAACCTATTTTTGCCCACCCCAGAGTCAAAGAGGTGCTCCTAAAAGTTCTTCTAAAACCTTAAAAAAAACCCAAAACTGTGTTTTTACGTCTCTGTTTCTATTCTATTTCTGATCTTAGAAGTGTATTAAAGTTGTTTTTGAGCCTTGCTGCCTCTTTCCCTGAGATGTGTCTGAGATGGTGTATGGTCTAGGTCTGGCAAATGAGAAGCAGAAATTTGCTGATCAGTATCTTTTAACATAAAGACTTACGTTTTGAAATTCCTTAAGACTGACAAGATGCAGCCACCGCACAGTGAGTTACCGAACCTGCTTCCCCGCCTCCCCCACTGGTGGTGTCTTGCGTAACTGAAGCGTCTTTTCAAAAGTGGGGAGTCAGCATCATTACCATTCAGGTGACTCTAATATAGTCCTTGTTTGGACTCATCAGTTTTTGTGGGTTTTCTCTTGTTTGGTGTATAGTCCTGTGGAAACTTACCATAGACACGGATTCAAGTTACCGTCAGCACCACGAGGGTGCCGAACTGACCCAGCACCAGGCAGGGCCCCCTTCTGCCCCCTCAACGGTCATGGGTCACGCCTTTTTCATGTTAACCCCTGGCCACCATGTTCTGTGTCCGTCACTGTAACTTTGCCGCATCTAGAATTTCATAAAAATGGAGTCAAATAGCATGGAACATTTGAGCCTGGATCCTGGTGGCTCAGCTGGTAAAGAATCTGCCTGCAGTACAGGAGACCTGGGTTCGATCCCTGGGTTGGGAAGATCCCCTGGAGAAGGGAAAGGCTGCCCACGCCAGCATTCTGGCCTGGAGAAGTCCATGGGCTGTAGAGTCCATGGGGTCCCAAAGGCTGGGATACGACTGAGTGACTTTCACTCTCACTTTGTTGCTCAGCATGGTGCCCTTGAGCTGCATCCAGTCCCTGTGAGCAGTATTTCACCCTGTGAACCTGACACAGCTGACTTGTTCATTCACTTCTTGAAGAACGTTTGGGTTGTTTCCAATTTAGGGAAACTACAAGTTAAATTAACTACTAATTAACATTTGTGAAAGGTGTTTGTAGGAACATAAATTTACATTTCTCCATAAATACCCAGGAGTGTGCTTCCTGGGTCATAAAGTAATATCTGTTTAACTTCATTGGCACATTCTGCCACTTTTCAGAAGGGCTATGGCATTTTGTGCTCCCACCAGCAATATATGAGGATTCCTGCTGCTCTGTATCCTTGTCTGCACTTGGTTGTCAATAGTTTTACTTTATCCATCTTAATAAGTGTGCATAATTTTTCAGCTCAAAGCTAATTTGCATACTCTTCATGATTAATGATAGTAAATATATTTTTGTGTGCTTATTTGTGATCCAAATCTCTAAAGAAAGGACAACTATGAATCTTTGCTCAAGTGTCTGTTCAAATATTTTGCCAACTTTCTGATTAGATGGTTTGATTTCTTATCATCCAGTATAGAGAATTCTTAATATATTCCAGATACAAGTCTTTTTAGATATGTAGCTTGAAAATATTTTCCCTCAGTCTGTGACTTATTTTTTTCAATCTTTTAACATGATTTTCATAGAGCAAACATTTTTAATTTTGATGAAGATCTATTTATCGTGTTTTTTAATGGGTTATGTCTTTGGTGTCATACTTAGGAAGTCCTTGCCTCAGAACCAGTCAAGAAGACAGTCTCTTATATTTTCTTCAAAATTTTTTGGAATTTTCTATTTTCTATTCAGATCTATCATCCATTTTGAGTTTATATTTGTAAAAGGGATGAGTTATTGGCTGCTTGTCAGGAAGATTTACCTCACTGATATATTATGGAACTACTACTGAATGGCCCTTTACCACCTCTGTTTCTTTGCTAGTTTTGGATACTAATATGAAGACATGATGGCAGGAGCTGTGGCAGCTATTTGGGTATCATGAAGTTAAATGATTTAAGATGAGAAATAACAAGACCATGAGGCTTCCTGCCTAGCTCAGTTGGTAAAGCCTCTGCCTGCAATGCAGGAGACCTGGGTTCAGTTGCTGGGTCAGGAAGTTCCCCTGGAGAAGGAAATGGCAGTCCACTGCAGTATTCTTGCCTGGAGAATCCCAGGGACAGACGAGCCTGGCGGGCTACAGTTCATGGGATCGCAAGAGTTGGACACGACTCAGTGACTTAGTGTTGGTGCTGTAACGTGACAAGAGTGGTAGGGTATCACAATAGAAAAAGTCACCAAACCACACGTGGGGTCTGATACCTTCAGACTGCTTGTTCAATAAACGTCTTTGTAACCCGAGACATTGTTTGGGCTTTCTTTAATTAGTTCAGTGTGTCCTAACAGATGCTCAGTTTTGGTCAATGGGGTGCTTGGTATAGATGGATTATTCATCCCCTTTTGGTCAGAAGTCCATATTCATAAGCCCAACAGAGAATGGAGGAAGCTTCTCTTACAGCTGTCCCAGCAAAGCCCAGCTGAGAAGGCAACCGGCCCAGCCTGGGCTGTGGAAGCACTCAGGTAGTCTCGCTTTGCCTGGTCGAGGGTGAACTCGTGAAGAGTGGGGTTTCCACCCAGCATAGGATGGAGACACGACACAGAGGGCTCTGTGCTGACCCCAAGGGGACAGTGTCCCCTGCCAGACGACAGAGACCAACCAGACGGTCAGAGCCACGACAGGGAGCACTCCTTCTAAAGAAAGGACAGCTATGAATCCTTGCTCAAGTGTCTGTTCAAATATTCTGCTGACTTTCTAATGAGATGCTTTGATTTCTCAGCACATAGTTTAGAGAATTCTTAATATAGTCCAGATACAAGTCTTTTTGGATATGTAGTTTGAACCTGTGGCTGATTCATGTCAGTGTATGACAAAAACCACTACAATATTATAAAGTACTTAGCCTCCAATTAAAATAAATAAATTAATTTACAAAAAAAAAAGAAAATATTTCCTCTAGGCACAGCTGAATTGCACTGTGTCCAACTGGGCTCTGTAGCCGGGTTCCAGCTTTGATTTCCTCACCCACCCTTCTGGGAACCAGGACTGCAGCCAACCCTGGGTCACTTCGGTGTCCCACCAGCTACAGAACCCATCAAAAAATGGAGGCTTCCCGGAGATGCTCCTGCAGGAATCCCCACCCACATTTTTTATGAGCACATTTATCATGGCTTTTGAAAGCATCCAACCTGAGTGCTGTCTGTGACCAGGCTGCAGTTCCAGAGTTCATGGCGTGGTTAATTGTGGCTAACAGGAAAATGGGGGACATATGCCAATATTTATGCAAATAGCAAGGCTGCCCAGGGCATGTGCCCTGGGGACATCCGCTCAGCATGGCCATCTTCCAGAGACTCAGGCCCTGCTTTCACAGGGCAATTCAGATTACTTTGCAGATTGGATGGAAATAAATTTTGAATATTAATGCTAATGGTGTCAAAGGTTCATAATCAGACTCCCCAGGCCTAATTTTAGACCCAGCAGTGTGTCTGTGGGAGAGCAGGCTGAGAGTCTCCATGGCCATTGCAATGGTGGGAGAGGGGCTGAAACTCAGCTGCTCACTGTTCTGGCATCAGGAGAACTTAGTATGAGCAATGAGATGTGAGGGTCTCAGAAGTATAAGAGCAGGCTAAGAAATCCCCCAGACACCCAGACTTTATAAAACCCATACAGCTACTGGCCCAGGTCTGGCCCCCTAGAAGCAGTGCTGGAGATGAGGACGTGTGTTCCACTGACGAGTTATGGGCTTGGCCCTGGGCATGGGGGTGAGGGAAGACAGTGGGGCTGGGGAAGCCAAGCGAGGGTGGGTCTTGGCTGCAGACTAGCTTCATTCTGAACCGTGGAATCTCTCAGAAGAGCACCGAAACTCCTTGCCATCTTCCCATTCAGGGCCCTGGCAGCCTCTTTCAAATCAGGAAACAGATGCAGAGAAACTGTCTTGCTGCTCCCGCCATCATCCAGCTCTTCACCCTCCCGATGGTGATTTCATGCAGAGGTGCTGGGTGGCGTACAGCCCCAGGAAGGTGCCCCCGCCACTGCCTTTGAGGAAGCTTGGGGCACACATGGGCTCCAGCCAGACGGCGGCAGAGCGGGAAGCAGGGGACGTGGGGGAACTTGGAGTCTAGGCTACAGTAGCAGCAGCACACGTGCCCTGGGGGAGCCCAGCCAAGGGGTTTAGACCAGAGTCTGGAGACCACCAAGGCTCCCGCCTGGTGGCCCTGCTCCTCCCGTTCCAGGAAAGCCTCACTCGTGGACCAGGACGCATTTCCAGACTCCTGGAGCCCTGGTGGGCCTCTCAACCCTTCCCAGAGTGGCGCTGCAGGAGGCCATCACGGGTCTCCCTAGCGGGTGTGTGACTCGGACTGTATTTGCCTCTGCTAACCTAGCCCACGGGGAGCTACTGAGGAGTGCTGATTAGGGGGGTGATCCGAGAGATGCTTTAGTGAGACCAGCCGAGCAGGAGAGGTGGAGGCCCTAGAGGCCGGGCCGTCATCCAGGGCTGTCAGCTTTGACAGTCGTCCTGGTAACGGTGAGGACTGCTCGGCAGTGGGCAGCTGGGGTGCGGAGCAGTGCCTGGGTGGGTGGAGGGCAGGGAGGGTGCTGAGTCTTGCTTTGATGGGGCAGGAGGCATCCGTGGGGTCCTGGACCCACAGCCCGCCCGTGAGCGCAGGATCGGAGGTTCAGAAGCAAAGATGTGGGGTGCGGGCAGGCACACAAGTCCCGGCTCCCGCAGCACCTCCGCTCGCCCTTCGTGATGGATTCAGGCAGGAGGGGAGGTGGGTTGGGTCCCACCACGACAGACTTGGCCCCGGGGATTCTCAGGGGTGTCTGGGCCCCCTGCCCAGCCCCTGTGCCCACTCTGCCGTGAGTTTCAGAGCTGACTGAGTGGAGGAATGGCCTCTCCTCCCTGAGAAAGGGCACCTGATGTTTAGAAGGATCATCACTCAGCTCTTCTCCCTTCTGGGAGCCGGGGCGGCAGCCCTCACTTCACGCTTCCTGTCCCCAGGCCTCTGTGCTGCCCCAGGGACCCCGGGGTCTGCAGGGGGACTGTGGCAGGCTGGTCTCTGTGTCCAAGGTCATCTGTCGGGCGTGCTTGCCTTAATCCCAGCAGGTGGTCAGGAGCCCCGCCGGACACCCGCTTGCCTTCCCCAGGACCTGGGCCCCAGGGTCCCACTCCAGCAGGAAGATGCTGATGCTCCAGGCGCACGGGGGCGTCCTGTTATTGGACGACCGGGCAGCTGCTCCCAGGGTGGAGGTGCTCGTCCTGCGCGTCCCCGGGGGGTTGTGAGCACAGGTGAGGGGCAGGCCAGGGTGGCCTGATGGTGTGCCTGCCTGGTCATCCCAGGGAGCTGTCCCAGGTTCCCCGGGGCAGTCAGGCACAGCGGGGGGCTCAGGCCCCCCCCCCCGCCCCCATCTCCGTCTCCTCACACCCCCCTGCGTCTCCCCCTCCCCTCCCTCTCTCTGCTCCTCTCCTGCCATCACCATGGCAACACGAGCAGCTGTGTTCATCTCTCCCCATCTCTCTGCCAGAGCACTTGGGTGGGTGCAGCTGAACTTCTGCTCACTGATCTTTAATGTTGCACTAATTACAGCCACAGGAAAGAGGCCGCAGGTCAGGAGAAGCGAAACCAACGCGTGCGCAGCCACCGTGAGCCGGGCCCGCTGCTGGCGCCCTGACCCACGATGCCCTTGGATACACACCAGTAACCAGGTTCCAGAAAGGCTTCTTGTGCAGACCCCCGACCCCCTGGCTGCTGCGTCTGCCCCTCCCCCAAGTGAGTGAGGACCCCCACAGAGCCAAGGGGGAACTGGCTTGAGTCCAGATCAGGCCGGGGCACCAGAGTGCGGATGGCAGGCGGATTCTCCCGCTGCCTGGTGAGGGCTGAGGCTCCTCCCAGACCAGAGCATGCGCTTGGACTGCGTGGACCTCCATGCCAGGGAAGAGACCCCCTCATCGTTCTTTTGGCTTCTCCTTAGAGGGATGATGGCTGGGGGTAGGGGGGGTGGAGGGGAGGAGAAGAGAGCAAGGGGGAAGTTCTTGATTGATTTTTCCACCTTTAAGCATCTTGGTCTTGTGTCCTGGGGGTACAGCTTGTAAATGAGAACTTTCTCCACTAGAAAAATACTACGAAACAACTACTAAATTAAGGAGCAGGGGCCATTCAACTCTTACCGTGCGACTAGGAAAATAGAGCAAGCTTTCTATGTTTGAAACAAGCACATCTTTGGAGTCTGCTCCGGGCTCTGGGCGTGGGGGTTCACTCTGGAGGGAAACCGTGATGGGAAAGGTGGGGTTCCCAGCGCCTCCCCACCTTCATGGCGTCTAAATCCTGGCATAGGGGTGGGATTTACTCATGAAATATACATTAAACAAAACAGGAATCTGAGAACAGTGTGCAGAGGAACACGGGTTTGCTATGACATTTTTTGCCCATTCACTTTTTTCATACAAAGCACCCCATCAGTCACAGATTAGCTCCATGGTGACTAGAACCCAGATAAATCTGTGGCTTTTTTCTCCTTCCTTTAAGGCCCATCTCAGCCTGGTTACACATATGGAAGAAATACGTTTGACTCTAGAAGCCTCAAAGCGTACATCAATATTCAGGAAAGGCTTTTTCCAGGGGTCTGTGCAGAGAAACTACATCCTGTAACACAGAACACAGTTTCTGCCTGATCCCCCTCCTCACGGCACCCCGAAGCCCCTTTCACAGGAAACCTGCCTCCAAACCAGCCCCTCCCTTCCCTTGTCTCATCCCCCGCTACCCCCCTTTCCGGCCACCCTCACAGACGCTTAAGACAAGAGTTTGGCCCCTGTCACAGCCGAGTGGATCTTCCCTCTGGGTCTGAGAATTTCACTGGGGGAGAGACAGAGTTTAGGGGCTCAGAGAGCACTCTGCTGGCCATCACACCTGGAGAGGGAGCGGCGTTGGCAAGCTGGGCTGGCTTCCAGGATGGCCCCGAGAACGGACACTGTGTGCCTGGTCCCCCTGGATCTCCATCACCCCAGTCAGGGGCAGAAGGCCACCCCAAGGGTGCCATCGCTGAGTCCTGGACCCTAGGACTGAGCGTCCCCAGGTCCACCTGCCTTTTCACATGGAGCGCCCACGCTTTTGGGTGAGCTGGGGGCCAGGGGCAGCCCTGGAGAGTGGTACCCGGGGAGGCTGGCGGCTGGCTAGTGGGGCAGCAGTTGAGAAGGAAGGGGAGGATGCAGCATTGTGGAGGGAGCAGGTGTGGGAACAAGGGTGGGCGGGAAGTGTCTGCCTGGGCTGGGGGTCCACCGTGGTCAGGGAGGGGCAGCAGTGCTGGGGCACCATCTGAAAGGGGCAGAGCAGGTCCCACTGCCTGCGACCAGCCCCTCATCCTTGGCATGCGGCCTGTGGATGGTGGTATTGGCCTTGCCTTTGAGAGGAGCAGAGAGAGGAGGGGCGTCTATATATCAGTTCATCAGCCGGGATGTTTCATCAGTGCCCCCCAGCAGATGGGCGTGAGGTCTATACCTTCTGGTGTATCCGGCACCTCAACCAGAGGTTGAGCCCCATGTACTCCAAAGGGAAAGCCCCCTGGGCTTGGAGCCATGAGGGCTCAGGGAGGACGGGGCTGGCTGAGTGCCTGTCCCGAAGCAGGGGGCCTGCATACAGATGCATCTTTGTCTTAGCATAGTCTCCTTCATCCCACAGGTGTTCCTGAGATCCCACTACAGGATGAATATTCCCACAGGCGCTACGATGAGGTCGTGGAGAAAGCTGATCACATCCTTGATACAGCTCCATGGTTCCGCTTAAGTGGCAGGAAAAGGCCATTGGGAGGGCTCCCCAATAACGCTGCTATGGGCTTCACAGACCTGGAATCACTCATCTGATGGGTAATAAATAGCTCAGTGTAGGGGGTGGGGATGCAGGCACAAGGATGGAGCTCCTGACAGTGAGACCAGTGAGAACAGGCGACTTGCCCAGAGACTCCACGGCCACGTGGTGAGGAAGCCGGCCAGTGGAAAAGGGCCTGCCTCGTGCCTCCTCTGTGTCTGTCTTCCTTTCTGCGGGGTTCCACCCCGGGAAGGTGGGAAGGTGCCCCCACGGCATCTGAGACCAGTAGTCCATCCCTAAAAGGGACCTGGGGGGGAGGGGACAGATGGGAGAGCATCTGTCCTGAACAGCAGGATGTAGGCACCCAGTGAAGGGTCACCCGCTCGTCAGGAACGGAGCCCACAGCTCGTCCAGCGCAGCAAACACCACATTGAGGAGCGAGGTGATGAGGGGTGGGTGTGGGGTGCAGGGTTCCCTAAACATGCGTGCTAAGTCTCTTCAGTCGTGTCCACCTCTTTGCAACCCTGTGGACTATAGCCCGCCAGGCTCCTCTGTCCATGGATTTCCCAGGCAAGAATGCTGGATTGGGTTGCTATTTCCTTCTCTGAGGGATCTTTCTGACCCAGAGATTAAACCCGCATCTCTTATGTCTTCTACATTGACAGATGGGTTCTTTATCACTGGCACCACCTTAAAAATAAAGTCTCTTAATTTACAAAACCTTCAACAAATGAAAAACTGACTGAATGTATTTAAGAACATTTAGAGTCTATTTCTGATCCAAGAAGAAAGGAAGGAAGGAAGGAAGGAGGAGGGAAGGAAAAAAAGAAACTTCATACTCAGTAAGAGCACAGGAAGGGACTTGTATTCTAGAGGGAGGGTACCCTCACAGTACAGATAGAGGTAAATAGTCCAGATACAAGTATAATATACAGATATACACATGTATTATGTACATCCAAAATTTATTTTGATAGGGGTTATAAAAGGGACCATAAGTAGAGAAGGGCTATGAATTTCAATGAACAAGCCAAACAAAAAATAAATGGAGTATGGAAAACTGTACTGTAAAACCCAAGTTAATGTGGTTTTGGTGAAGAAATCATATTTTGTCCTGGGTGCTAAAATAGTTCATAGACTTTGACCGAGTAATCTCACATCTAGGACAATATTTAATCCAGATTATTTAAAAGTGGAAATGAAAGCTTTCCCAAACGTCCAGCCAAAAATAAAAGTTAAGTAAATTATTCTACATGATGGACAGGAAAGTGATAGTCATTGAAACTAAGCTTTACAGGTCTTAATAACAAGTTTATTACTAGAGTAAGTGAAAAAAATATTTTAAAGCAAGGTATTCAATGCGACCTCAAACCTACGGAAAACTAAACAGGAGGCCCAGGGTCAGGGGAGCCTGCAGGTTTGAGGCCAGGACAGGAATGGGCTTCCGGAGCCCCACGGGACCTCCTGAGCTCCTTCCCACCTTGCTCCTCTTGTCCCAAAGTCCGGGGAGGGACCCTGGCCAAGGGTTCACAGGTTCACGCATTTTTAATCAAGTGTGTAAATCTCTGCCACTCTTCCCCTCGTGTGTAGCGGTATTGGGTCAGATGTCGATATTTCTGGGATCCGGCTACGGAAGAGCTAAGTTTAGTGAAACCAATTTGCTGGGTTATAGTCGGCTTCTGTCTGGGTGTAGTGGTGGCTTCGAGGAAGCCCGTCCTGCTAACAACGCTGACTTCTAGATACAGGGTTCATCTTCTAGGCCATGTGAACATGTACTTGGGCCGCACACTGGAAGAATGTGGTTAGCGAAGGAGGCAAAAGGTTGGAAATCTGTGGAGCCAGAAGCTCTCTGGGGGACATTTGCCCAACCATCACATGGGTAAACTCTAAGAAGAGAATCAGGTCCTCTTAAAAAAGGAAGTTTGTCTTCCCAGGTTAAACTCAGTGGCTGAGCACATATAGTTAAAAACATGCCATAGGAACTTCCTTGCACTGGGGCAGTGGGTAAGAATTTGCCTTGCAATACAGGGGACTTGGGTTCAATCCCTGGTCCAGGGAGGTTCCACATGCTACTGGGCAACTAAGCCAGTGCCCTGAAACTGTGAGCCCAAGCTTTCCAGAGCCTGCACACGGCCACTAGAGAGTCTCTGCGGTGCAGCAAAAATCCCAAGTACTGAAACTAAGTCAAGACATGGACAAATAAATCAATAAAGCAATTAAGTTTTTAAAATGCCATATACAAATGTGTCATAGATATGTATATTCTCTCTGGATGGATAGATAGATGGATAGACTATATTCTCTCAGAATATATATTCTATGTCAAATATCTTCAATATAAACAATTACAACATTACTTTGCCAACAAAGTCCGTCTAGTCAAGGCTATGGTTTTTCCAGTGGTCATGTATGGATGTGAGAGTTGGACTATAGAGAAAGCTGAGCTCTGAAGAATTGATGCTTTTGAACTGTGGTGCTGGCGAAGACTCTTGAGAGTCCCTTGGACTGCAAGGAGATCCAACCAGTCCATCCTAAAGGAGATCAGTCCTGGGTGTTCATTGGAGGGACTGATGCTGAAGCTGAAACTCCAATACTTTGGCCACCTGATGCGAAGAGCTGACTCATTGGAAAAGACCCTGATGCTGGGAAGGATTGGGGGCGGGAGGAGAAGGGGACGACAGAGGATGAAATGGTTGAATGGCATCACCGACTCGATGGACATGGGTTTGGGTGGACTCCGGGGGTTGGTGATGGACAGAGAGGCCTGGCATGCTGCAATTCATGGGGTCGCAAAGAGTCGGACACAACTGAGCGACTGAACTGAACTGACGTATATAGTAGATACATGTGTATATGTATGTATTGGAGGAGGAAATGGCAACCCACTCCAGTATTCTTGCCTGGAAAATTCCATGGACAGAGGAGCCTGGTGGGCTACAGTCCATGGGTGGCAAAGAGTCGGACACAACTGAGTGACTGAGCACATATGTAGAAAGGTTTATATAATGACTTTTGACTGAAATTCCGTGGGATGTAATTTACCCAGATCCCTACTCTATGTGGCACACGATTAGCAGGTCTGCATAAACCCCCGTTACTGCTCTCATGCACTGACATGAACCCCCTGGGGAAACACTTACAATCTCTTCTCAAGTGACACGATACGCTTACATCAAAGAAGACAACACGAAACTCACACCGCGTGAATCCATCAATGACAACCCAGTTAACAAGTATTGACAACTCAGTGACTACGTGAGATTAGTGGTTGCCCAGGACATTCAAATGCCCTGAATTATTAGGGTTTATACATGAGAGAAATCTAATGAGATTTTCCCAAATTTGACCACAGTCTTAAATGTACATGACATTTCCAGGAAGTTGGGAAGCTGAAAGAAATTGTCTAAACTATCTGTTGAAAAGAAAAGAGCAAAAAAAATAAGTTTGATCTACCATGCTAAGGAAAGTGACTCATTTTTCTATTCAATGTAGAAAATATTTTGCAAGATCATGTTACATGAAGAATCATTGAAGAGTCCACAGACAAAAATGTAGTGAAAATCAAAAGGATTATACGAATGTCAGGCAGCTAATACATAAAGTAGGGTGTTGTTGGTCCAGATCAGGTGGACAGACGTGAAGATGAGAAGGAAATGTTGTAAGAGAAAGCAGAAGGACCTGGAACTGCTTTCCCGGATGAGGTCCAAGAGGGGAGCTGGGAGCGAGGACATGTGATCCAGAATAACGTGAACCGGGGCCCATGTTAGTTCCAGGTCTCAGTGATGCCAGATTCCATGGAGAATCTGGGTGTCAGAGGGCTCGTGTGTAGAGGTGATGGTGTTGGACATGAGGACAAGGTGCAAGGACCAGGGGTTTCAATGGCCTGTTCACAGGGACCTAGGTCACCTTGGATGCAGGTCAGAATTATGGCCAAGAAGGACATCATTGTCCAAAGGGCAAGGGCTTCTGGGAGACCAGCCGGAAGTCACATGACAGAAAAGGAAGAGGGAAGCCTTTCTCAAGGGAACAGAAGACTTGAAAGAAAAACAGTGTTTTGATGGTCTTGTTTTATGGAGAACACTGGCCTGTTACCTGGAGGTGAAGTGGACACTCTCTCCTCCTCTGAACCTGCACAGCAGTAAGGGTCCTGGGAGAAGCTGGTGTTCAGGGTGTTCCCCACCCTGTTCCAATCTCAGCCACAGCAGCAGTGGGCAGTGTGGGCGCCACGTGAACAGCTGGAAGGCTGGCTGCTCAGACCACCCCCTTAGCTCCCCAAGCACCGGGGGGCCTAGAATCAGGGCTACAGAGGACGGAGTTCTCCTCGGAAGAGCTCATCCTGAAAGCCCAGCAGATTGGCTGTTTCCACACACACACAGGGACCAGCTCTTCCAGATCTGACCCTTTCTTGAGGAAAGATCAAAATCCAAATATCCTCCCCTTACTGTGGCCATGGCAATGATGCTGGAGATACGGCCCCTCAACATATAACGAAGCCTGCATCGTTCTCATGGCTCCCTGCCTTCATCTGCTCGAAAGAAAAGACCCATCGCCTCTGCACAGGAAGGCAGGAAGTCTCCACACTAAGGGGTAAACTCCCTTCTCTGAGATTTCACTTTGTATCTGCTGTACTGGAAAGAACTGCCTCTTCGCTCTGTGAGGGGATGAAGGGTTTCTGCCCACCCACCCCACGGTGCAGGGGCTGTGAGACCCCTGCAGCATCACAAATGGGCGAATGAGCCCACTCCGCCTCCAGGCTGCACCCCACAGGGTTAATCTGCGGAGCTGTCAGAGGGGGGCACCGTTCAGCGGGCCTGCGGGTGCAGGGGGACGATGCTGGGAACAAGGACAGTATTTTTCAATCACTCATCCCCTGTGTGTGGACGACTCCGTTTGAAGAGCCCCCTGTGTGTGCTCCCCATGCTGTCCGGGGGCCTGGCCCCCTCTCCACACGCTTCCACTGTTTCTTCCTCTAAAGCCTCTCTTGGTCTGATTCTCCAAAGAAACACAGAAACACTACAATACAATACAGTAAAGTTCTATGCAATGAGGCAAGCTACAAATACCCTTTATAACATTTTTCTGACAGCCACATTAAAAAAAAAATGAAACAGGCAAAACGGATTTCAATAGTATTTTATTTAACCCAGTATATCAAAAATACTACTGTTAAAACACGTTGTTGCTGTTCAGCTGCTAAGTCGTGTCCAGCTCTTTGTGACCCCACAGACTGCAGTATGCAAGGCTTCCCTGTCCTCCACTATTACCCGGAGCTTGCTCAAACTCATGTCCATTGACTCAGTGATGCCATCCAACCGTCTCATCCTCTGTCGTCCCCTTCTCCTCCCACCTTCAATCTTTCCCAGCATCAGCATCTTTTCCAATGAATCAGCTCTTTGCATCAGGTGGCCAAAGTATTGGAGCTTCAGCTTCAGCATCAGTCCTTCCAAAGAATATTCAGGACTGATTTCCTTTAGGATTGACTAGTTTGGTCTCTTTACAGTCCAAGAGATACTCAAAAGTCTTCTCCAGCCCCACAGTTCAAAAACATCAGTTCTTCAGTGCTCAGCTTTATGGTCCAACTTTCACATCCGTGCATGACTTCTGGAGAAATCATAGCTTTGACTGTGGACCTTTGTTGGCAAAATGATGTCTCTGCTTTTTAATGTGCTACTTCTAATTTCCTGCCTGCTGTTACACTCTGCAGTGATTTTGGAGCCCAAGAAAATAAAATCCGTCACTGCTTCCACTTTTTCCCCTTCCATTTGCCGTGAAGTGGTGGGACCAGATGCCATGATCAAAGAACTTGTAATCAATATAATCATTATTAATGAAACACTTCTCATTTTTTTCACATGAAGTCTTTGAACTCCAGCATGCATTTCAAACCTGCAGCACGTCTTAGTCTTGTTCAGCCCCAGCTCAAGGGCTTGGCAGCCTCACAGGCCTCAGGCATACTCGTCACAGCCCTCTGTTCAAGAACTTCCCCGACTTGTTGTTGTCCTCTGTGGCTGTAGAGTCGATCCCCTGGTTAAATCCTGCTACAGCTCCTCTTGGTGACCTTGGGAAAGCTGCTTCGCATCTCTGAGGACTGGTTTCCTTATCTGTAAAAATACCATGACACCAAAGTACCAATACATACTACACCAGTATGTAGTCCGTGCACCTGATGTGTCACGGCCCTCGTCTTGTGGGAAGCGCTGGGTCTGGGCTCCCCAAGCCCGCTGTGCAGGACTGCGGGGCTGGTCCTACCACAGCCATGCTTTTGAAAGCAGCTCTTCTGCACTTTTCTTGTTTGCTCATTCCTGTTCCCAGCTAACCTTAAAAGAATCTAATTACAGGAATGAGATCACTAGGCAGTTTAACTAAACTTCTGACTGACGAGCTACTGAACGCATACCATGCCTTGCTTAACCTGTTGATTCTTTTCCTAGATTAAAAGAAGTACGAAGGAAGAATTAATAAAGCTTTTGGCAGCAATGATATTTCAGTGCTTATTAATAAAATAGTAAGTACTCAATTTCTATTTTTCCAGACTGAGCTGCCATCCACCATGGGGGCTATAATGATATCACTGACCACATAAAAATCTGAAGACAGGAATCTCTGAAAAGCATCAGCAACCACCTCAAAATTTATTTTCAGAAGACGGCTCCCGAATAAAGATTTAACACTTTCAGCTGCACACTGTATTTTTATATGACTCTGTGTGGTACGATGTTTTATCTGAATCTAATAACTGTTCTTCTAAGTCAATTTCACTTATTTTGTATTACACAGGGACTTTCCTTGTGGGTCAGTTGGTAAAGAATCTGCTTGCGGTGCAGGAGACCTGGGTTCGATTCCTGGGTAGGGAAGATCCCCCGGAGAAGGAAATGGCAACCCACTCCAGTGTTCTCGCTTGGAGAATCCTTGGACAGAGGAGCCTGGCAGGCTGCACAGTCCATGAGGTGGCAAAGAGTCGGACATGACTGAGTGACTAACACACACACATGTTATATACGATTCTGGGCATATACCAAAAATAAGGAGAAGCATGTTCCGAAAATAAAGAGAAGCATGTACCGAAAATAAGGAGAAGGCTCTATGGGTTGACTCTGTAAACAAACAAAAAATGACTAAAGAATTAGGTAGTTAAAGAAAGACTAACGGTCCGCCCAGCAGTCCTCTTAGCAATCCTGAGGCAGACCATGTGGGCAAGACAACCTCTGAAGACAGACCGTGAGATGTCAGCAGGTCTGTGTGGAAATGATGCGGGATCCACCTTCCTGATGATTTGCTGAGGTTCTTTCTCCTCCTCTCCTGTAAAAGCTGTCCTCATGGCCGAGCAGAATCTCGGGAGCTGGTTTGGGACACAAGTCTGCCTTCTCCGCAGGCTTGCCGGCACCCTGAGTGAAGCTACCTTTCCCTTCCACCAACACTTGCCTCTCGAGGGTTGGCTTTCTGAGCAGGGTTGACAAAAAATAGTCACAACCTAAAAGCTGAAAGTTGCTTAATTCAGTGGTGATTTGTAGGACTTTGAGCTTGGGAAACAGCATCTCAGGCAACCCTGAAAGACCTATTCTGAGGACGCGAGGGGAGGAGCCAGGTTATGTAAAAGTTTTCAACAAAGGACAGGTAATCTGAACATCAAAAGATTATTGTGAATTAAAGAAAAACTGATATCCTAAGTTAAGGAATTTAGTGCTTTTCTATTCCTGGGAACATGTGAGAATCTGGGTTCACTGAAATCATTCCTTCCGTCGGCATCTCCGCTCTCTGGGGCCAGCATCCTGTGTTTTTCACATCCTGAGCTCCTCAGTGCTCACTCTAGGGAGTGGCTGCAACCTAAAGTTGCCTGATCGCAGACACAGGTATCCCTCTCCTTTGTCATTTCCCTTAGGGATCACTGGGCCATGTGCAGAGCCAGAATCGCCGATGACTACGCCATACTTGTTCACTGATGTGGCAGGACACATCCTATTTCTAAGCAACTAGCAGCCCAACCTGAACCTGAGTTTGGCAGCAGTTTGTGGATGTGTCTGGGGGCCAGAACTCCAGCACAGACCTCATCTGCGCCCCCCCACCCCTAAACACCATCACACCCCCCATGACCGACCCCCTGGCACCCCTCCCCCACCTGCCCTCACGCCCCACCAGGCTGGTCCTCTTCCCATCTGCTGCACCCCCTCTCCTGACCTTCTTCTCAACCTAGTGAATTCCCACAGTTTCTCTTCTCATTGAGGAATTCACTGAACCCTCCTAAAACCAAGTTCCCTTGCTGAGCATCTGACTAGCCTCTCTATCCAAAACTATCCCCTTTCTTGTCCCACTCCTGTTCTCCTAAGGATTGAGTACGAAGGAAAGGGGGGTGAAACCAAGCAGGTCCCTGCAGGCTTCCCAGGTACAAAGCCCCTCCGTGTCCCTTTTTCCTGTTTGTAGAAGAGGCTCCAGTCTCCTAGGCTTTCCCTGGGTAACAAAGAGCAGCCGGGAGCACTTACTAAACCAGAGAAGTGTGAGAGGGCAGGCACAAAGGAAACGCAGTTAAGCCAGGACAGTAACGACAGTAGCTCAGCAATAAGCCAGAGCCCCAGTGCTTTCTGAAGGGATTCACGTGCCAACATAACACGTGTCCTTGGAGCAGTAGCTGCCCACCCTCCTTGCTTGACACCTGCCGTAAATGATGAACTTCCCACCCCACAACCCCATGTCAGGTTTGGGAAGGATTGCCACATTCTATTAATATATGTTTCAAAGAGTCTGGTGGATTCCATGTTACAAATTAAGAATCCCTGAATGAAAGATGTGCACAGGACTTGGAATAATGGTGCTTATGCTTACCATTTAGGAAGAATGTTCTCGACTCAGCCTCTCAGTCATCACTAAGCACAGGAATCCAAGCAGCTGCAACACTGGAGACAGAACAGTAGCTGGTGCAACACAGCTGTGCAGTTCTGGTGTGGGGTCAGTGCAGACCCCACAGGGCACAGCCCCCGGCAAGACTGCCTTCACCACAGATGCCAGCTGCTACCCCACTAGCTCTCCTGTACTGCCAGCCAACTGGTAACACACCTGAGGTTTCACAATCCTCTCCGTTTCAATAATTCACTGGAATGACTCAGAAAACTCCAGAAACCCTTACACTTAGGATTCAATTTTATTATAGGGGAAACAAATCAGAACCAGCCATGTGAAGGGACTCCAGGAGAGGGACACAGTTCTCCTCTACCTTCCAGATTCTGGTGGGTCTAGCGATTAAATCGGCATGAGACAGGTTAACAGGAGAAAAATCAAGCAAAACTTCAATAGCATTTAAACATGGGAGAGATCCAGGAAGACCAGGTGAGGCCTCAAAATGGACAAAGCCCTCACATTAAATACCATCTTCAGACAAAACAAAAGGGGACTTTGAGGGCAGTGTTTGGGACTTCAAAGAGGAGACGAAGGCAATTGGTGTGGAGACAAAAAAAAAAAGTTTCTGTGTCCAGTTGTCTCTCCAAGGCCCAGTAAACATTTGTTTATCAGACTTTTGCTTTCCCAGGAGTTATCTCGTTAGCATAAGCTCAGATGTGGTCTCTGTACCCACCATGAATAACAAAGACATCTACTCCTATCACTCAGGAAACCCAAAGGGTTTAGAAGCTCCCTCCCAGCACCTGGGGATAAAGGCTAGATGCATTATTTATTTTGCATGTCAGTTATTCAAAATGCATTGGAAATGGAGTTCTTGTTCACTGCCATTTCTAGTAAATCAAGAATTATTACGATCTCAGTTCTCTCTAAAATTATGACATAAACGTTTTACAAGGGCACACACATTTCGCATGCATTCAGAGAACGTTCCCAAAGTGTCTGGGAGGACAGAGCTCCCTTAAGGTAATAGAGGGAGAGAATGTGGCACCACTTTATTAGATGGAAATGAGGAGGGCTGGGGTTCACATATGCAGCTGTTTAAAACACAAAACACAGTCATTACGATATAAAAATTCTGGCAATGGAAAGATAATTTTGAGCCTAAGGATAATTTTTTCAAGTTGTCTAAACTGGTACGCAGTGACTAAGCATTGCATCACAGGTAAACAGAGTTGCATTTTTCCCATAAATTAATAAGATAAGATGATGAGCCCAGCGGTCCCCGTTGCTATTTTTATTTCACTGTGACCGTATCACAAGAAAGGCAAAGAAAAAAGACTTTGTACCAGAAAACTGTGGTTTTTCCCCCTAGAATTACTGCAGTTTAGAATCTTGATTTTCTGTTAAAGTGGAAAGTTGAATTTAAAAAAAAAAACAACCTCCATTACTTAGAGGCTTCCTGGCAAGGGAGGAAATTTCAGACTTATGACCTTGATGATTTAATTAACCTGTGAAATGTCTCAATGCCTCCAGAACCTCCTTCATTTTTATCCTAAGGCCTCTATCAAACCACTTTCAGCATGGAACTCTAGTTTCTGTGACACAACCCTTTTCGATTTATAACTTTTGCTTTTGAGAGAAAATAATAAATCACTTTCCTGAAGTTCTTCTGGACCTGAGTTCCCTTTTACAGGAAGCTTTCCTGGCTGCGTGAATATCCTTCAAAAAAAGAAACCAGGAGTTCTGCACCTAAGGTACACTGGGGTGCGTACACCTCACGTGGAATTTTTATAAACTTCAATGTCAAATAATCTCATTGATGTGTGGTTCCATTTCTAAGCATGGACGTGACTGGGCAGAGTGGTTGCAGGAAGGGGGACCCCTTCCAGGGTCCAAGCGTGTGTGCCTGTCCAACACTCAGAAAGGAATCGTCCAAGGAGACACACGAGCTGACAAAGCAAGAACTTCATACGGACGGGGCGCCCGGACGGAGAGCAGGAGGCTAAGGGAGTCCAGGAGGTTTGTTCTCCAAGTGGCTCGCTGTCCTGACTTTTATGGTGATGGGGTTAGTTTCTGGGTTGTCTTTGGTCAGTCCTCTTGCTTGGCCCATAGCTGGTCTGGATTCCAGCGTGAAGGACTCTGGGAGGTTGGCAGGACATACGATGGGCTGGCGTCTCCCAGTTAGTTTTTGGTGGCAGCACTGTGTTCCTTATCGGGACCTCCTGTCGTGTGACAACTTGGCCAGTGGTCATCACTGGGCACGGCCCAGGCAGCTGATTTTGGTCAACGGTCCCCTAACAGAATCAGGTAAAATACCAGTGATCACCACAGTGCTACAGCCTCTATTCACCTTTACCTCCAGCAACCGGAATTCAAACAAAAACAGTTTTGCTGCTATTGATGGCTTTCTTCAACATTTCTTTTAAAATAATTGAGATAAGGAAAGAAAGAAAGGCACAGCACAGATGAAGTGTCCGTGGGATTTGCTTTTGTCTCTGAGGGGAGCGGAGGTCGAAGGGCACGGAGCTGCTCCTTGTGTGTGTCAGTAGCTCAGTCGTGTCCGACACTTTGCTGCTCCATGAACTGTAATCCACCAGGCTCCATGGAGTTCTCCAGGCGAGAATACAGGAGTGGGGTGCCCTTCCCTTCTCCAGGAGATCTTCCTGACCCAGGGAGTGAGCCTGGGCCTCCCGCATTGCAGGCAGAGTCTGTGCTGTCTGAGCCCCAGGGAAGCCAGCTGACACGGTAAGCGGCGGTTTATTTCTGCACGTCTGCATAAGTGCGTCCAAGGGTATGGATCATTTCAGAGAACTGCTCTTTTTTGAAAATCTTGTAATTTAAGCAAAGCTCAAATTGAGCCCAAAGCAAAAAGCTTGCCTTGAAACACCCTGAAAGGCTGCTCATCTCTGACAAGTGGAAGAGGCCGCAGAAAAGTGGGGAGCTGTGGGGACCCCGGAGGAAGCCGGGCTTGTGGCCTAGAGTGGAGGAGGGGGAGAAAGCAGCTTCCTGGAGCGGAGCCGCCCTTTCTGCAGCCGCTGGGCTTTCCTGTGACCTCCCAGTGGCTGTGTGCCCCTCACAGCCCCAGTGACGCCACTGGCACCTGCGTTCCCCCATGTCCGCTTGTTACCAAACACACGCTCACATACCAGGAGGCACAGTGAGGCCAAGCAAACTGAGACGGCAGAGTCTGGAGCAGAGGAAGCATTATTGCAGGGCCAGGCAAGGACAATGGGTGGCTCATGCTTCGAAAACCCTCATTCCCTGATGGCTTGGCAAGGGCGAAGTGTTTACAGGCAAAATTTGGGGTGAGGGCTGCAGGGGTGTGTGACTTTCCTGATCCTTTAGCTGTAAAGCAACAGGGCCATGGTCCGGGGATCTTGTCCTCAGCCTGGACTTATTCCCGGTGGGGGGCCTCAGTTCCCGCAGAAGCCGTCAAAGATACCGTTATGCACATCCCTTGAGGAGGAACCAGGGCCCTGCTTTAATCATCGTAGGACAGTTTCCTGACTATTCCTCCTTGTCTCTGTACCCCCTCCCCTCCCTGACTAGCAACTGTTTGAACCCGCCCTTTGGAACTCAGGGAAGGCCTGGGAGGCTGCATGAAGCCTGTTCCCTACAGATAAGAAATGAGGGACATGGAAAGGGTTTGCACCCGGAGGGTCCTGCCCGGCTTCACGCTCTGCCATCACAGGATCAGTAAACAGCCTGTCCTTGTCTTCCAGCCCCCTCTTCTTTTTAAAACTTCAAAGGATGTACCATATCTTTGAAATTGTGGGAAGTTTTCACTCCTAGAGTGAGTCTGACTGTAATAAAAGTCTTAGCATTCAGTACACAGAGAGGATGCCTCCCATGTCTGGCAACCCATCTGGCTGGGCTGCTTTTGGTGTTGGAAGAAGCTCCACACGCCCTCCTGTCTCCTCGCCTTCCAAATCAGGCTGCACTCAAATACCATCAATAATCTGGAAAGGGTCTCTTCTACGACCACAGAATTTATCAAATTCTTAAGAGACAGGCTTGAATTACTGCCTTTCAAGAGATTTTTGTCAAGAAGTGGAAGTAGGATGTAAGATATTTCTGCACAGTGATCCTTGTGCCATTCAGAGTGTCTGCTCTCAAGCGCTCACTTGAACTTTGCACACACGCTTGGCTCTGCGGGAGACGGAGAAGGGCTGGTCTATGGACAGTTTGCAGGGCAGGTGTGATTCACGGCCCGGCTCGCTCAGCGAGTTCTGCTGACATACGGACAGGTGAGCAACGTGATTAAAAGCTGTCAGCTCGGTGAGTGTGGCTGCGAAGATTTCTGAGGAAAACAGGCTTATCCTTCTTCAGGAACTTCAGGGCTGCCCCTCCCAGATTTCTGCAGACAAAAATCTGGAAGAGAAGAGTGAAAGCGTCTTCTCATTTCTCTTTGAAAAGGGATCTGGGGCTTCTACCAACAAGATGGAGTAGATGAACACTTCTGTGTGCATCTCGCTGAGTGTACTGCAACCCGGATGTGTGTATGTTATTGATACAGGTAGACTGAGCCTATGCAGGGAGCGTGGATGGTGAGCCTGCACCTTGGGGCCTGCAGAACAGCCAGGCCGCCTTTGCTTTGTGCATCCAGACTAGGGACGGAAGAAGCTGGTGGGGGAGCCTAGATGTCCCCCGACGTGGCTGCAATGAGGCCCCCGGCGCCCCACCAGTGTGGTGTCGCAGCCAAGCAGGAAGGCAGCCTTTCCTCTCATGGGGTGTGCCAGGAACTGCCCCTTCCTGGGCGTGTTGTCAGTGGAGACATGGTGCTTTGAGTTTAGAGCAAGTTCACGCCCCAAGGCCCAGGAGTCTTGATTAAAAGTGTCACTCAGCCCCTGATGCCCTGCGCCCCCATCGCCTTGCCTAGTGAGGTTGCTCAGGTCTCCAAGACATTGACTGATGTCAGTCCTGTTTTGAAAATGACCAGCCTTGAAATACCAAAACTGGAGAGTTTCACTCTGGGTGACAATGTTCCAACCAGGGCCTCTCCTGGGAGGGAGGCGTCTCTCCAAGTTTTGCACAGGGGCCTCCAGACCCAAAGACCACCCCCCACCCTACCGCACCGCCCTCCATCAGGCAGAGCTCTGTGGGCATGAACAAGCAGCTTTGGTTCTGGTCCTGGGCCAAAGTTCCAGAGAGGCCTCGTTTGTTCCCTGGGCTCCTGAGACAAGCGCCAGCTGTCCTAGCAGCAGCATTTCAGGTTACAAAACACTCTCCCACGTGCCCCCTGAGTTCATCTTGGTGGGACTCCATCCACTCTGCACTGGCAGAGACCCATGTTCTTGCCCCTGGCCCCACGGCACGCCACCTGATCCATCCCTTCCTTCGAGGGTGGCCACAGGCAGCCTCCCTCTGCCCAGGGGCTGGGGTGGGTGTCCTCGCGGAAGCAAGGGCTCTCCTCCTCCTCTGAAGGTACCCTGCCCCTGGGGAGAGCCCAGGGCAAACCCAGCAGAGGGCCAGGGTGTGGGTACCCAGGGGAGGCGGAGCAGATCGGGGCTCCCCCTTCCCTCCTGACCTGTCCTCGGAAGATTCCAGGAGCCTCATCTGCCCCCGGCAGACAATGCTTCATTTCTAAGGAGAAGAATAAAGAAACCAAAATTGTGTTTCGATCATAAACATAAAATAAAACGAATAACAATAAACCAAGAAAGGAAAACAAGCAGACTGGAAAATTAAGATCTCTAAACGCGCAGTGAAGTACGATGAGAGGCCTCTTTAGTCAACAGAGAGCAGAACAGAGTGCTGGGACTTTGCAGGAGGCTGAGGAGGCTGAGCCCGGAGGAGAGGATTTCCGTGGTAACTCCGCGGTTTGGAAACCCGAGCCGCCTGGCTCAGCCGCTAGAGTCAGATCAGCTCTTCATGGAAAGGACTCTGGTTTTGTCATTACTATCCTTTTTAGAAAGTAATGCACACTAGTAAGAAAGTATAAAGAAAAGACATATTTTAAAGAAATATCTTTTAAAGACCTGTAACGCCACAACCCAAGGGTAAGCACTGTTAAATTCATCTGCATTTTCTGCTGGGCTTATGCACATAGATTTACATAATTGAAATTATACTGCATGTGCAATTTGATACCTTGATCTTTTTTTCACTTTGTATTGTGTAGTAAAATTTTTTACATGTCATTGACAATTTTCAAGAAGCATTTTCATGATGGTATAATTATCTGTTGTGTGATCTCAGTTCAGTTCAGTCGCTTAGTCGTGTCCAACTCTTTGCGACCCCGTGGACTGTAGCACATCAGGCTTCCTTGTCCATCACCAACTCCCAGAGTTTACTCAAACTCATGTCCACTGAGTCAGTGATGCCATCCAATCATGCCATCCTCTGTCATCCCCTTCTCTTCCTGCCTTCAATCTTTCCCAACATCAGGGTCTTTTCCAATGAGTCATCTCTTCGCATGAGGTGGCCAAAGTATTGGAGTTTTAGCTTCAGCATCAGTCCTTCCAATGAATACTCAGGACTGATCTCCTTTAGGATGGACTGGTTGGATCTCCTTGCAGTCCAAGGGACCCTCAAGAGTCTTCTCCAACACCACAGTTCAAAAGCATCAATTCTTCAGCACTCAGCTTTCTTTATAGTCCAACTCTCACATCCATACATGACCACTGGAAAAACCATACCTTTGACTAGATGGACCTTTACTGGCAAAGTAATGTCTCTGCTTTTTAATATGCTGTCTAGGTTGGTCATAACTTTCCTTCCAAGGAGCAAGCGTCTTTTAATTTCATGGCTGCAGTCACCATCTGCAGTGACTTTGGAGCCCCCCAAAATAAAGTCTCTCACTGTTTCCACTGTTTCCTCATCTATTTGCCATGAAGTGATGGGATCAGATGCCATGATCTTAGTTTTCTGAATGTTGAGCTTTAAGCCAACTTTTTCACTCTCCTCTTTCACTTTCATCAAGAGGCTCTTTAGTTCTTCTTCACTTTCTGCCATAAGGCTGGTGCCATCTGCATATCTGAGGTTATTGATATTTCTCCCAGAAATATTGATTCCAGCTTGTGCTTCTTCCAGCCCAGCATTTCTCATGATGTACTCTGCATATAAGTTAAATAAGCAGGGTGACAATATACAGCCTTGATGTACTCCTTTTCCTATTTGGAACTAGTCTGTTGTTCCACGTCCAGTTCTAAATGTTGCTTCCTGACCTGCATACAGATTTCTCAGGAGGCAGGTCAGGTGGTCTGGTATTCCCATCTCTAGCGCAATATAATTATTCCCTATGGCTGGAAGTAAGATTTTTGCACTTTTTTCACTATTATAGATAATATTGAATACCTTTATAAAGAAGCCTTTGGTGGTCAATTTGGTGACTATTTCTTGCAAACAAGTGCTAAGGAAAGGAATCACCAAGTCAAATTATGTGAGTCGAAAAAGAATGTGCCAGTTAATCCTTTGGTGACAGAAACAAGCTGACTGTATTCTTCCCTGATAGGCAATAACTATTGTCACGATTTTTAAACTTTTCTAATTTAGTGAGTGACAAATATCTCGCCACTGCGATAAATTGTCTCTCCCTAATCACCAGCGAATTTGAATAATTTTTAAGTTGCTTTATCAATAATCTCCTTGTAAATAATCTGCTCATTTCCTGCAACCACTTTTCAATTAAGGCAAACAAAAGAAAGACTATTAATTTCTCTAGAGTTTTCGTCACATAGGAAGTTGACTCTTTGTTTGGCGTATTTGTAGACATCCTCTTCCCTAACCCCTGCCCCTCAGTTATAAATCCGCTCTGATACTTTTCAAATAATGTTTTGAATATTTATTTAGCCATATCCAGAAGAAAATCATCTTCTTGTGATTTCTCTTAAGGTTTACATGCTTCAAAGAAAAAAAAGAAGCATCAAACAAGAAATTCCCACTCCTTCAGACGTCAGGTAATAATCGCCTCCCTTTGCCCCCTCCCCCGCACTGCATTCCCGCATTTGTTTTTGGTGTAAAGGCTGGACTCGCAGAACCGAGCCCTCCTCCCCTGCCCTTTATTTTTCAAAATGAGAACTGCCTTGGCAGGTCACATGGACGAGCCGTCTCTCCCTGACTGATCAGCAGGAGTTCCCTGATTAAAGAAGAAGCCCTCCAAGCCAGTTGGGTCCGTCCGCGGAAAGTCCTTCCCGTTTCTCTGCTCTCTGCCTTCTTCCAAACGCATCGTGCTGCTCCAGTTTGTACAGGATCACAGCATCTGAAGCTCCAAAACGGCCCCAGCTGTTCTCACCTGCTCAGTATTCAAACACGGTTCTCTGTGTAGGGGAGTGTAAGCCACCATGAGGTGAGCAGGCAGCTAAGAAACCAGCGTGCTGCCCCTCCCCCATCACAGAACTTGCATCTTTACAATCGCCTGCAATCCCACCGGGTGGAATACCGGAGCAGAGGCCTGGGGGCCACCTAGTCCAGTTCCTAAAGTGTTTCCCACTCCAGTGAGGACTCTGGCACTGCCGCCGGCCCCCTGCCCTGGCCCCCGAGTGTCCCCATCCTTGGCGACTCTCACGTGACTCGCAGGGACCCCCTTCCCCCCACAAGGCGCTCTCGGACCACTTTTTACTGTCTGAATAAAAAAAGATTCTAAAACTATGGTCTGGTCCTTAGAAGGCATCACTTCAGGACACATCATCCTTAGGAGATAGATCCAAGGAGCAGAAGTGTCCGAGGGCGCCTGCATCCTGAGAGGCCCTGCCCTGGAAACTGTGTTTGCACACTTGGTCCCATAGCCTCTGGACTGTCCTCACGCAGACACTGGTGACTTGCTTCCTGTGACCCTGGAGGACTCAGGTCCTTGGGGGCGGGGGAGTCCCTGAGAGTCACATTAGAGTAAGTCCTGATAAGGAAGCTGGGCTGAGGAAATGTCATTTCTGATACAGAAGGTAACAGGAGTGATTGTAAGCAGATGAAGACATTGGAGGAAATAATAAGCTCTAAGATCCTGGAAGTGTGCATTTTTATCAGGGAACCCTGAGGGCACTTTAAAAAAGTCAGAGTGAAAAGCTACTTCATCTGCGTGCGTCTTCCAGCAATAACATGATAAAGTCTGTGACTGTTGGAAAGATAGAACAAAGCTGTTAAAAAAATAATAATAATATGATAATTTACATGTGAAACGAATCGCCAGTCCATGTTCAATGCATGATACAGGGTGCTTGGGGCTGGTGCACCGGGATGACCCGGAAGGATGGGATGGGGAGGGAAGTGGAAGGGGGGTTCTGGAAGGGGAACACATGGACACCCATGGTGGATTCATGTCAGTGTATGGCAAAACAAATGCAATATTGTAAAGTGAAAAAATAGAAAATAAACTAATTAAAAAAAGAAGAAGGAAAAAAATAGGAAAAGAGACTGTACCCTGCATACATTTTAAAATCAGTTCACAAAATGAAGATTCAGGGTTGTGATTATTCCACAAATGAATTTTCTTGAAACTTTTCAAAGCTGACATTCTGAGAGGAACACAGAATAAGTAAGAGGACTTCTTTGCCATCGTGTGTAAAACGCTGAGAATAACTCCACGAGACGAGGACCGTGACTCCCTTCAGCCTGCTGTCACCTGCTCCAGACACTGACTGTGTAGCTGTTGCTCAACTGCTAAGTCATGTCTGACTCTCTGTGACTCCGTGGACTGCAGGACTCCAGGCTTCCCTGTCCTTCACTGTCTCCTGAAGTTTGCTCACACTCATGTCCATTGAGCCAGTGATGCCATCCAACCATCTCATCCTCTGTCACCCCCTTCTCTCCTTGCCGTCAGTCTTTCCCAGCATCAGGGTCTTTCCCAGTGAGTCGGCTCTTGGCATCAGGTGACCAAAGTATTGGAGCTTCAACTTCAGCTGGTCAGGCACAGACTACGTGCTTGATAAACATCGCTGAACGGGTGGGAAGCCGCCATCCTGGCAGGCTTCACCTCTTGCCGTCTACAGGACTCTCCCATCTGTAGACTTGGCGTCTCCCGCAGGGAGAAGGGGGCGGAGTGCTCGCTGTCTCACACTCTTACGAGGCAGGAGCCCATCCCAGCTCCGTATCGGCCTCCCAGCCCCAGGAACACTTGCTGTGGCAGGCCCGGCTCCTCTGGCATCCTCCCCACAGACAAGGCACAGAGCGCTGTGGGAAGATCTCTTTGCTGGGACTCGCAGTCACTGGGAGACTGGCCTGACCCTTGGCTTTGGGGAGTGGTGGCCCCTACAGGGTCTGGAATTCTAGCTCTGAATCTACAGAGCCTCAGAGCCACCCTTGGGACTCCAGCAAGGCGAGCCCCTGACAGGTGGCCACTGTGGGTCCTACCCCTTTCCCAGTTGGATCCCAAGTGCCGGGGGCTGGGCTACAGCTGCAGGGCCAAGGTCTGCTCTGAGGAGGGGCTTCCCGCAGGTTTTGGGTGGATGGGAACAGTGGTGCTTCCTGAAGGTTCTCCTAGAAGCTTGGCCCCAGGTCAGCAGCACGGGGTGAGTGCCCTGGAGATCAACTCCCAGGAACCTCCCACTCAAACAGCAGCACCGCTTCCAGAACACTGGCTCCAGAAGGGGGTGCTTGCCATGAAATAAAAACCAGCATGTACACCAAACCGAGAAGTTAGTATAGCTTTTTTTCCATTCAACTTACATATATATATGCACATTTTTTAAAAATTGAGGTATCCTTAGTGTATGATATTACAGAAGTTTCAGGTGTACAATAGAATTTTAAAGGTTATATCCCACTTACAGGTATTATAAAATGTTAACTATATTACCTGTGAGGTATAATTCATCCTTGTTGGTTATTTATTTCTCCTGTATTTATTTTTTTATTGAAGTAGAGTTGATTTACAGTGTTATGCTAGAGTTAGGTGTAGAGTAAAATGAATTAGCCATGTATCTGTGCGTGTGTGTGTCTGTGTATCCTTTTTCAGATTCTTTTCCCACACAGGTTACTAAAAATACTGAGTATAGTTTCTTGTACTTTTCAGTAGGTCCTTGCGGTTGATCTGTTTTTTACATAGCTTTTAAAAGAACTTAACCCTGAGCCATCAGTGCAATCACTTGGTGCTCAAACTCACTGGGCACAATAGGTGCTCATCTAATGCCTGGTTTGTTTGGTGTTGGGGGCTCAGCATACATGGCTCCTTCCTCTGGCGGGAAGTTCTCACAGCGACCGGGCCTCTCCCGCCGCGGTGAGTCTGGCTGCCAGGGCAGGGCACTCTCTGCACGCACGGTCTCTGCTCACGCAGTCTCTTCTCCCTTCCTGCCAGTCGGCCCAAGTCCTGAATGCTCATCTCCTGATCCACAGTAGGCCACGTCTCAGAGGCTTCAGAGCAGGTGAAGCAGATACAATGATTCTCCCTGTATTTCACCCTGTGTTTCCAAGGTCACACCGTTTGGAGATAGCCCTGTGTGAACCTTCATGCTTGATGAGTGACTTCTACAAATCCCAAGGCCAGTTCCTGATTAAAGCAGCAACAGCAAAGATGCTCAAGTAGGTAGGAATCAATGCCAACATCCTTGACGTGATAAAATGTCCCTCAGTCTCAAAGCCAAGCTGGTTCCTGAAAGAAACACCGTGAGACACCAGGCCCACCATCTGTGTCTCCTGGCAGCAGGAGCCAAAGCAATCAGGCAGGAGAAAACATTCAGGGACAAGGAAGGTCCTGTTTGTGGCTAAGAGCATCCACAGAGAATCCAGGGGGATCAAGGACAAAGCGAAAGCTACTAAAGCAAAACTACCCGTTCAAAAGCAAGGCAAGTTCATTGAAGTATCAGGGCATAAAATTAGCATGATAACAAGCAGCCTTTGTGTGCAAACAATGACCACATAGAGGGGATGTTGAATTACAGAACAGCATTTAAACAGAATAAAAGGCCAAGATCACGAAGAATAAACTTAACAAAATTGTGAACTCATATGAAGAAATCTTTCAAATACCCTTCAGAAATAAAACTAGACTTGCCTGAATAGAAAGGCATGCTCTCTTTTCAGTTCAGTTCATTCAATCACTCAGTCGTGTCCGACTCTTTGCGACCCCATGGACTGCCGCACGCCAGGCCTCCCTGTCCATCACCAACTCCCATAGTTTACTCAAACTCATGTCCATCGAGTCGGTGATGCCATCCGACCATCTCATCCTCTGCCATCCCCTTCTCTTCCCACCTTCCATCCTTCCCAAAATCAGGGTCTTTTCTAATGAGTCAGTTCTTCGCAACAGGTGGCCAAAATATTGGAGTTTCAGCTTCAGAATCAGTTCTTCCAGTGAATATTTAGGACTGATTTCCCTTACAATGGACTGGTTGGATCTTTTTGCAGTCCAAGGTGCTCTCAAGAGTCTTCTCCAACACCACATTTCAAAAGCATCAATTCTTCCACACTCAGCTTTCTTTATAGTCCAACTCTCACATCCATACGTGACCGCTGGAAAAACCAAAGCTTTTACTAGACAGACCTTTATTGGCAGAGTAATGTCTCTGCTTTTTAATATGCTGTCTAGGTTGGTCACAGCTTTTCTTCCAAGGAGCAAGCATCTTTTAATTTCATGGCTGCAGTCACCATCTGCAGTGTTTCCCACCCTATTTGCTGTGAAGTGATGGGACCATCCTCCCGGCAATTTTTTTCTGCCATAAGGGTGGTGTCATCTGCATATCTGAGGTTATTGATATTTTGCAATGCAGCACTTTCACACAGGGCATATACATCTTTTAGGATTTGAAATAGCTAAGCTGAAATTCCATCACCTCCACTAACTTTGTTCATAGTGATGCTTCCTAAAGTTCACTTGACTTCATTTCAGGATGTCTGGCTCTATGTGAGTGATCATGATTATCTAGGTTATTAAGATCTTTTCTGTATAGTTCTTCTGTGTATTGTTGCCACCTCTTCTTAACATCTTCTGCTTCTGTTAGGTCCATACCATTTCTGTCCTTTATGGAGCCCATCTTTGAATGAAATGTTCCCTTGGTATCTCTAATTTTCTTGAAGTGATCTCTAGTCTTTCACATTCTATTGTTTTCCTCTATTTCTTTGCACTGATCACTGAGGAAGGCTTTCTTATCTCTCCTTGCTATTCTTTGGAACTCTGCATTCAGATGGGAATATCTTTCCTTTTCTCCTTTGCCTTTTACTTCTCTTCTTTTCTCAGCTATTTTAAGGCCTCCTCAGACAATCATTTTTCCTCTTTGCCTTTCTTTTTCTTGGGGATGGTCTTGATCACTGCCTCCTGCACAATGTCACAAACCTCCATCCATATTCATCAGGCACTCTATCAGATCTAATCCTTTGAATCTATTTGTCACTTCTACTGTATAATTGTAAGGGATTTGATTTAGGTCATACCTGAATGGTCTAGTGGTTTTCCCTACTTTCTTCAATTGAAGTCTGAATTTGGCAATAAGGAGTTCCTGATCTGAGCCACAGTAGCTCCCAGTCCTGTTTTTGCTGACTGCATAGAGCTTCTCCATCTTTGGCTACAAAGGATAAAATCAATCCGATTTCATTATTGACCATCTGGTGATGTATAGAGTCTCCTCTTGTGTTGTTGGAAGAGGGTGCTTGCTATGACCGTGTGTTCTCTTGGCAAAGCTCTGTTAACCTTGTCCCTGCTTCATTCTGTTCTCCAAGACCAAATTAACCTGTTACTCCAGGTATCTCTTGACTTCCTACTTTTTCATTCCAGTCCCTTATAATGAAAAGGACATCTTTTTGGGGTGTTAGTTCTAGAAGGTCTTGTAGGTCTTCGTAGAACCGTGAGCTTCAGCTTCTTCAGGATTACTGGTCAGGGCATAGACTTGGATTACTATGATATTGAATGGTTTCCCTTGAAAACAAACAGATGGTTGTGTCTTTTTTGAGATTGTATCCAAGTACTGCATTTTGGACTATTTTGTTGACTATGATGGTTACTCCTTTTCTTCTAAGGAATTCTTGACCACAGTAGTAGATACAATGGTCATCTGAGTTAAATTCACTCATTCCAATCAGTTTTAGTTTGCTGATTCCTAAAATGTCTGTGTTCACTCTTGTCATCTTCTGTTTGACCGCTTCCAATTTGCCTTGATTCATGGACCTAACATTCCAGGTTCCTATGCAATATTGCTTTTTACAGCATTGGACTTTACTTCCATTGCCAGTCATGTCCACAACTGGGTGTTATTTTTGCTTTGGCTCCATCCCATCATTCTTTCTGGAGTTATTTCTCCACTGATCTCCAGTAGCATATTGGGCACCTACTGACCTGGGGAGTTCATCTTTCAGTGTCCTATCTTTTTGCCTTTCATACTGTTCATGGGGTTCTCAAGGCAGGAATGCTGAAGTGGTTTGCCATGCCCTTCTCCAGTGGATCACATTTTGTCAGAACTCTCCACCAATGACCCATTGGTCTTGGGTGACCCTACACAGCATGGCTCGTAGTTTCATTGAGTTAGACAAGGCTGTGGTCCTTGTGATCAGATTGGTTAGTTTTCTGTGATTGTGGTTTTCAGTCTGTCTGCTCTCTGATGGAGAAGGATAAGAGGCTTATGGAAGCTTCCTGATGGGAGAGACTGACTAAGGGGGAAACTGGGTCTTATTCTAATAGGTGGGGCCATGCTCAGTAAATCTTTAATCCAATTTTCTGTTGATAGGCGGGGCTGTGTTCCCTCCCTGTGTTTGACCTGAGGTCAAACTATGGTGGAGGTAATGAAGATAATGGCCACTTCCTTCAAAAGGTCCCGAAGGCACTGCTACACTCAGTGCCCCCACGCCTGCAGCAGGCCACCACTGACACACGCCTCCACCTGAGACTCCTGGACACTCACGGGCAAGTCTGGGTCAGTCTCTTGTGGGATCGCTGCGCCTTTCTCCTGCATTCTGATGCATGCAAGGTTCTGTTTGTGCCCTCCGAGAGTCTGGTTCCCCAGTCCTGTGTAAGTTCTGGCAGTTCTGGAGAGGCCAGGCCTCTCAAGTTAATGTATACATTTCCTGAGTTGCCAGTAAAAATGCTAGTAAGTTTATTTTGCTGAAACCAAACACGTAGAATTGATTCCAAATTTCATAAGGAAGCTCATGCAAAAGACCTTATAACAATTAAAAGAAGAACAATGAAGGGAAACTTATTAGATATTAAAAAATATGATAATGTTTCTAACTAAAATAGTATAATATTGGGAAATGAATCAACAGACAACAGAAGAAAATAGAAACCCGTAATAATAATAGAAAAATAGAAAAATAGAAACCAGTAAATAATCCCCATTATATGTGGAAATCGAGCATGTTTTAAAGAGACTATCTCTCCAGTCTTTAGGAAGAAGATAAATGTTGGTTAGTGGTGTTATGGGCTTGACTGCCACTGGGAGAATCAGGCCATCTTGCTCACTCTTCATCATAACACAGCTCAGATAGATCTGAAGATAAAAACAGATATATGCAAATGTTAGGAGAGAGCAGGGCTGAACTTCTTTTTAACCCAGAGGTGAGCAAAAGGTTTTAAATTTGGAACTCAAAGTGTAGAAGCAACCCAGTGAAAGAGCGACAGACGCGGCGGCGGCTTTTTAAACTGGGCGGTTAGGATCCTCCTCAGTGAGCTCAAGACGAAGAGCAAGCTGTGAGGACGCGTTTGCAGTTTTACTCACGAACAAGAGTGGTGCGTTAAAGTGAGGCGTCGACGCCATTCCTCACCTCGCCAATCAGCACAAATACGTGAGCTTGAAAAGCCTCCCGTTGGCAGGTAGGTAGAGGAAAACCCCTTCCCCAGTGCCAGTCCAAGCACCAAAAGCTGCTTCCCTGTGGAGGAGAGCTGAACTGAATGTCTAAGGAAACGCGTAGCTACACACTCTGGCCTCAAGGTGCAGTTCGAGGAATGCCCTCAAAGAGGAAGCCCCATCACCCACATTTCCTGGGCAGCACTGGTCCCTCTATGGACCACAGTCCCTCCTTCTGGTAGGCAGTCAGGAACCAGGAAAAGCGGCCAGGGGCCTCTCTATTCTAGAGGGCAGGACCTGTTTTACTTACGCTTCCTTCACATTGAAGTAGAGCTGATCAGGTGGCACTAGTGGTAAAGACCCTGCCTGACGGTGCAGGAGACTTAAGAGTCTTGGGTTCAGTCCCTGGGTCAGGCAGATCCCCTGGAGGAGGAAATGGCAACCCACTCCAGTATTCTTGCCTCGGAGATCCCATGGACAGAGGCTTGTGGGCTACAGTCCGTGGGGTCATAAAGAGGTGCACACAACTGAGCGCACGCACACAGCCTGTAGCTGATTTATACTGTGTGTCAGAGCTAGGCGTGTAGAACAGTGATCCAGATATATACGGATACATATACACACATGGTATATATTCTTTTCCCGATTCTTTTCCGTTACAGATTATTACAAACAAGTAAATACTGAGCGTGTTTCCCTGTGGTTACAGTAGGTACTCATTGGTTATTTGATATGTTAAGTTGCTCATTCGTGTCTTACTCTTTGCAATCCCCTGGACCGTAGCCCTCCAGACTCCTCTGTCCATGGGATTTCCCAGGCAAGAATATTGGAATAGGTTGCCGTTTCCTTCTCCAGGGGATCTTCCCAACTCAGGAATCGAACCTGCATCTCCTGCATTGGCAGGCGGATTCTTTACCCTGAGCCACCAGGGATCTATTATATATATAATAGATAGATTATAATATAGTACATATATAACATATAGGAGTATGTATATGTTACTCCCAAGCTCCTACTTTACTCCTCCCCTCAACCATCCCTCTCCTCTCTGGTAACCATGTGTTTTCTGGGACTGTAAGTAAAAGAGAAGTGCAAAAAATAGTCTACAATCTCTTATTTTGTTGCAAAAAGAAGCCCGGGGAGATGAACTGTATGGTGTGGGTGGAAATCTGATGAAGGGGCAGGACTGAGCCTGAGGTTCCTCTGATTAACCTGTTTTATGATTTCAATTTTGAGCCATGTAAATATTTTCCATATTAAAAAAATGAAGTTAATTAAGAAAGAGGAAGTAATAGTGAATTCAAACAGAACTATACGGTCCCAAGCACACATCAAATTTATAACAAACAGCTCCCAGAATAATCCAAAGATCTTTTAAATAGTGCGCCCTGCCTATCCTTTGGGATTTATTTTGAGGACAATAAAAAATGTTATGAATTTCAGTTAGGCTTATTGTTGACAGTGGCAATGAGGTAGTGATCATGAAGTGACGTGCGTGTTGGAGGAGAAAGTGGATGAATAAGCATTTGGTTGAGAACGCTGGGAAGGAGAGTTCTCACCCTTGGAAAAGGGAAGTAAAACGCAAAACGGCAGAGGGTAGAAGAGAAAACTGCGATGCTGGTTTTGAAAGAGTCATGTCAGCATAAACCCTTGATCTTAAAGATATACATTCTTTAATTTAAAACATAAAAATAAAATTCCACGCACCTATAATGTAACTGTGTGCATATATGGGTGATGTGTGTGCATATTTGTGTGATGTGTATGCACATACATGGATGTATATGTAATTTTCTGCATCTGCTCAGTAAAAGGAATCAGCATCCTTAGAGTCTAATGGAAGCAGAGTGGTTCATGAACCCAGGACATCTCAATGTCATGGAAATAAGGCAGAGCCAAAGGCAAAGGACTCCACGGCAGCACTCAGATGCCCACCTCCAGGGCCTCCCACTGGCCACAGGCGAGGTCATTTGAGCATCCTATACTGGAGACAGTGATAAGTCACTGAAAAACCTATCTGTACAGATGATCGTGAGAGGAAAAGGAGCAGAAAGGAACATTTTTCTTTACCGATGTAGTGCACACGTCCCGTTATTTTGCCACCTGTGGCGTGATGGTTCCCTAAGGGAAGGGTCGTGACCACGGAGGGAGGTTGTGGAGCCAGCTGTCTACACAGACTCAGCACCACTGAGTACGTTTCCACAGACCCCGCACAATCAGGGACCAGTAGGGGAGCAGGGGCCATCGTGTGCCTGCTGCCAGGAAGCAGTGGGAAGACAACTCAGCAGGGTCCTGGGCAGAAATGCCATCCCATGGTTAGCTGCATGGCAGTCCTACAACCCTGAGTGCTGGTGCTGGTCTTCCAATGGACCGCGGTCCTGAAAAACAGACAGCATGGGGAAGTGGACGGAGGGCAGGTCTGGCCTTCTGAATGTCCAAGGGGACCCGACCAAACTAGGGAGTGAAACAGATTGTATCCTGGGGGAGAAAAAGTGTAACACATTTTTATAAACAGAAGCAACTCAGATATGGACGTGAGCTGACAACTGTGAGCTATTGTTGAGTTAACGTCAAAGCATTTTAGGTGTGATGGTGGTGTTTCGGTTAGGTGAGCAAGAGTCCTCACTCTGGACACTCGTGCTGAAGAGTTTAGGGGTTAAATGTCATGATGTCTCAGACTCGCTTTTACATAATTGATTAATAGAAAAAAAAGTGTGTGCGTAGATGTGTACGTGAACAGATGTGTATACACACAGAGCACAGACATGACAAGCTGCGAAAACGTATGAATTTGAAAAATATAAGAGTGTTTGTTTTACAATTTTTAAACTTTTTTTTGAAGGTTTCAAAATTTAAAAATAGAAGCTGGGAACAGAATAATTCTACATGCACAAGGTAGCTGACTTGTTCAGTGACTAATATGAAAGGTGAGTCAGAACGGATTCTGGTTGGAAAAGAAAGAATCTCTCAGAAAAGCAAGTGTCTCAGCCCACGACCGGACAGGGACTGGAACTGCTCCTGGGCCCTTGGGGACCTGAAGTCAGAGGGGCTTTGGGCACGAGGTGGCCAGCGGCCGTGTCCCCCTCCAGTCCTGGGCTCTGGGCACAAGGTGGCCGGCAGCCGTGTCCTCCTCCAGTCCTGGGCTCTGGGCATGAGGTGGCCAGCGGCTGTGTCCCCCCTCCAGTCCTGGGCTCTGGGCATGAGGTGGCCGGCGGCCGTGTCCCCCTCCAGTCCTGGGCAGACCTCCCTGGTCCCTGCCTGCCCCGTCCTGCCTGTGTGATTTGTCTTCAGTGTGCAGTGATTCATCAAAAACAACGCCCTTCCCTAAGCCATATCCTCTAAAATCAGGCTTGTAAAATTGTTCAGCTCGAAATCTGCAAGCCCATGATTGCATTTATACAACAGCTACGTGGTGTCCAATGTTTATGTGTTCATTACAAAATGTTTTTATAGAGAAATAAAATTCATATATTGAAAGGAAGCAATGCCTTTAATAATTTCTGTGCCCAAATTATCTCACACTTGCGTTTCCCAGCATGTGTGGGTGTGTGGAACCAGGTGCACTGGGTCTTGTGTGGCGTGAACCCACATCTGGGGCTTTGTCCTCCCCCACCCACACTGTCCGGAGAATACAGGCATTGCCATGGTGCAGACAGCCGTCCCACCCCGCAGTCCGGGGGTGGACGGAAGGCTCAGTGCGTGGCACTCCTCTCCTGCTCTTCCCACGCACACACGTGTGCACACACGTGAGTCCTTGCCCAGAGTGCTCTTCCTCTTACGCTGCACGCTGAGCCCGTGTAGCTCAGACCACGCGGTGTCCCTGCACCATCCGTGCTTCCAGGGCGTGAGACCTCAGTGCACCCCAGCCCAGCCCCACAGTCCCGGGGGTGATGGTCCCCGCGGCCAGGGGGACCCACACAGCTCTTGCCGCCCCTTCCCCGAGCACCCCTCTGCCCACCTTGGCCTGGTCTCCATGGCTGCCCTCCTCTTGAGGCCGCACCTGGGAAACTGTGGTCCAGGTAACTGAGAGAAGCGGAGTAAAATCACTGGTGGGGCTCATGGTCACAGGCGTGAGTCTCAAGGGTGACAAGCCAGCCAGGCCGGGAATGGCCCTGGCCCACAGGAGAGACCCCGTGCATGACATTCCAGGGAAGGGCCTGCCTTAGGCCCTGTTGAACGTGTGCTTGGCAGTGGCCTCAGCCCCCAGGGGCCCTGCTGGTGGGCAGGGCGTGGCAGGTGTCCCTACAAAAGGGGCTGCTGTGACCCCTCCAGGGCCAGCTCTAGGCCATCAACACGGGAGGGGAGAGCCCAGAAACACAGACGTTTCCACCCAGAACCCGGGCGGCTCTGCAGGGTCGGGGGCCTGAGCTCACTCCTGCACAGGAACCCCGCCTTTGGGTCACTGCTCGGCCCACCCGGGCATCACTGCCTGCTCGAGCCGATCCCCAGCTCCCCTCCTCAGGTTTCCGCAGCCCACGTTGGTCCCACTTACCCTGGGGTACCCGAGCACTTCCTCACCGCGTCCCTCATCACAGAGAGGGAGCCCTCAAGTCACCTCCACGAAGGGCCCTGGAGTCAGAGCCGCACACCGCCCCCCCCCGGCAGGCGTCCCTCCAGCCACGCGGGGCTGCCTTCAGGCACCAAGCACCGGCTGCAGAAGGCCTGCGCCTCACCCCTCGGAACACAGGCACCAGGTCCTGGTCTGGGGCCACGTTCCTGTCCTGCATTTCTGTCTTGAGTCTGAACAAGGAAGTTCTCAATGCTTCTCATAAAAAAAAAAACAAAATACAGTCTTCCAGTTAATCGATGTTTTGTCCAGCAGCTCTGCTGAGACTATCAATAAACGTCTAAAGATGTAAATTGTGTCCTGATCTCATTATTGGGCCTTCATCACAAATGTATACAGTGAGCAGCTGATTCTAAGCTCAAGAAACAGCAGGATGGTTGGCTGACCTTGAGTGGTGGCGGAGGGCCAGGCCCTTGATGACTGAGGGGACCCGGCTGGACCCAGGAGGCTGGATGCACATGGACAAGCAGTTTCTGTCCCTTCTGAATCGTGTCGTCTCAGAGATAAGAACTAGGTTGAATCAGGTTGGGGCCATACCCAGTTGTCACCTCCATGGTGACACAGCACAACACAGCCCAAGCAGCAAAGGCACAGGAAGATGAAAAGTACCATGGAGCCAGCCAGCGCACAGAGGGCCCAGCGGGCCGAGCTGCTGGCTTCCCGCCGGCCTGCAGAGGAGATGAGCTTGGATGGGGGGTGGACTAGGGCTGGCCATCACCCGGCTGCAGGAGGCCAGGGCGGGGGCTTGGTGGGCAGCCCTTTCTTTACATCACAATCACAGGGCAGGGCCTCCCTGCTGGGCCAGGCTGAGCGGGAGCTGGGGCCCGGCTCCTGCCTGGGAGCCTCCCCGGTCACCCCCTGACCCTTGGGGCTGACTCATGGGCAGCCTGAAGTCTGGTCTGGAGGGGGAGGGGCACCCGAGGGACCCACTGTAGCGTCCAGGGCTCCTGACACGAGGCTTGGGTGCTTGTGGGTCATTCTTCTGTCTCCCCTCTTATACATGTTTGAAAATGTCCATCTTCACATGTTTTAAAGACCTTAATTCATTCCAGGGCACCATTTCACCGAAGCTCACCTATGCTTCGTTGCTCAGCAACAAGGAAGGATAAAAGTGAGGACGGGTAAGGGCTTCGCCTCTGCTGCTTTTGTTGGGGAGTCAGTCCCCACCCCCTTCCAGGACCTGAGGTTCCTCGTCCTGGTTCCCAGCCATCCCTCCATCTAGTTCAGCTCATCCCTGCTGCCAAGAGGTCGGATGCTATTCACCATGTGGCCACAGCCTGGCTCTTTCCCTGGTTCTATCAGCTCCTGAGCTGGGCAACTCAGATGTGGCCAGAGCCCATTGTAAACGCAGTTCAGTGCAGGCCTGAGCCCCATGGTCACCAACATGACCCGATCTGGCCATGACCCCTGTCCTGCCGCCTCTGCTCCCAAACAGCGGCTCTCTGTTCAGTGCCAGGACTGCTGAGAAGGTGACTGACCCTTGAAATACACGTAAAGGTGACAAGAGGCTACGCCAGGCTCAGAGCATTAAACAAGGCCTCCGCAGCCATTGCATTCACACCCTGGGGGTTCGGCCAGAGGCTGGGAGCAGCACGGCCCCGGAGAAGGAGGCGAGGAAGTGACGGAATCCTAACCCTCACCCCGGGTGGAGAATCGGAGACCCACAGAGGAGGCGAGACTGACCGGCTGGTGCTGCCCGCAGAAGGCTGTGCTGAGCGGTCTACGGGGCAGGGGGACCGGCAGGGACACCCACCTCCCCCAATGCCACCACCCCACACGCTCAGAGACCCTTTGAAAAGCCCCCTGCACCTGGCTGGTTTTCTCAGCCTGTGACCGAAAGGAACATTTAAATCCCAAATATTTTCATGTGAATTTGTCTTCAGACTTAATACTAAAAACTCAGATGATCGTGGAAGTGAACACACAGCTGAGAGGCTGATTTTTTTTCTGGAGATATTTTCATTATTTGATAAGGGTTTAAATGGATCTTAACCACCTCCCCAGACGGTTCTTTTTAAATGTTTTAATTTTAAGACCTTCCTGGCTTCATACATTATATGGTGCATAATCAAGTTATATATTCTCTAGCCTAACTTTGCCTGAATAATAAGAAAATGGGATTATAATAATACCTCTGCAGGGGCGATTAAACGCCGAGAATGTGATGCATCACTCTTGTCCTCCACCTGCAGAGGCCCTGGGTCCCAGCCAGGCCCAGCGCACCTCAGACTCCAGAGTCCATTCCCCATGAGAAGGACTTCTTGGGGGCACAAGACCTCGTGCATGTGGCATCGGCCTGCTGTCTGAACACGTGACCCCTCACCCTGCAGCCCCCCAGGAGATGGGAACTGAGATGAGGTGGCAGAAGAATTGAATCGGGTCTCCCAAGAGTTTACGGGGCCAGCCCCAGCTCTGGCTGCTTGCCAGCCGTCTCTGGCCCTCCAGCTCCGTTTCAAACAAGTCTGACCCTCGGCGAAGTCTGGAGGGCCTGTGAGGTCGGGTGTGGCCTGGGTCTGCAGCCCTGGGCAGGTGCGTAGAGAGGGAGGTTCAGGGGAAGGGGCTAGGATACAGAAGCGTTGGGCTCTGGGCCCAGCGTGGTCGCAGGAAGCTCTCTCTCCCTGGCAGCCACTCCCGTCCTGACCGTGGGGGCTGTATGGAAATGTGGCTGAATGCCCAGGTCCTCAAGGCAGAGGCTGTGATCCCGTCCCCGCCCCAGCGCCCTCTCTCTGACTCAGTCTGTCCGTCTGTAAAATGGAGCGATAACCTTGACCGGCTCCTGGTGCATGTGAGGCTCACGAGTCCCCATGTAAAGCAGAGAGACGCCTGGGACAGGGGTCCTGGCCGAGGACACCCAGGGCCATTGCTGCCTTCGGCACTTGACCCCCTGGACCCTGCCACGCTCTATCAGCAGGGCCCTTGTCTCACTTCTGCCTTCCGTCCACTGTGAGTCCCGGACGCAGGGCTGGCCCTGTCCCTTCATCCCCAGAACGTAACTGGCCCTGGCACTTAGCTGGGACACAGCGTCTTCTTTGCCCAGTTATGTGTGGGACCCAGTTTTTCACCGTCCACAGCTACAGATGAGGGAGGCGGCAGATCTGGGCAGCCAGAGACCCCCTGCACAAGGCTCTCCCGAACTGGTTACCCCGGGTTCGCAGTCCTGACCTCTCAAGAATTGTCTCGGCTGCCAGAGTTCAGGTCTCAGGAATCAGCATCAGCCTTGAGCGTGAGCAGCCCAGACCCACCTCCCTCTGCCTCCTGGGCCCCGGGCGATGCTGATGCAATCACAGAGGACGCGCAGGCCCCTTTATGGGCCATTTCCATTTCTAAAATAGGGTGTAAGTTGCCAAGTGATGATGCATGTGGCAAGAAATATTTACTACGTGCAGGACGGTCATAAATATTTCTTTTATATCCTAAATAAAACCTAAAAATCCTGAGGGTTTTGTGAGCCTCTTTTATATCTTCCCATTATGGCCCTGGTCCTGTGATTTAGCCAAAATTTAGTGGCCGTCAATGTGAGCTACTGCGGGGCTCCCTCTGACCAGGGCAGCTGTCAGCACTCGGTCCCCAGAGCCTTTCCAGCACCTGTGTCCTGCTGGGGCCAATGTCTGCCTCGTCCCCAACAGGTGCGCAGGGGTCTCTGACCTGAGCGTCCCGGAGGACTGATGATGTCCCCACGCGGAGTCCCCCAAAGGCTGCCCAGGGCGGGGCAGGGTGGGCGGAGGACCAGCCTACAAGGTGGGCCCACACCTGGCTGACGACCTCAGTGCGTGCCCAGCACCGCTGGCGTGAGGCTCTCCCTGCCCTGGGCAGTGTTCCTCAAGCACTTGGAGGAGGGAGTTTGGAGCAAGGGGACGGCGGCCCCCACGGAAATTCTGCACAAGTAGTGGCCGGAACTTGGCCAGAAGGTGGCTGGGGTAGCCGGGAGAGGGGTCCCTACCAGGGCTAACCCGTGTATAAGACCCTCTGCCGTCCTTGAGGCGACAAGGATTTCCTAGATCACACCAGCCTAGGGTAAATCCAGGATCCTAAGAACAGGGGCAAAATGGAAAAATAAGGCCCCTTTGGGTTAGACCCATCTGCCAACGCAGGTGTCCCTACGTCACCCCCTCATCCCCACTCCCTCCGATGATTTGGGCCATTTCTAAAAGCATGGCTCTGGTTTGAGAGCTGCTCCCGGGAGGGTCGCTCACCCCTGGTGTTAGGGCTGCATCCTGAAGCCCTGAGCATGATGGAGATGGAGCCGTCATTCCCAGAGGGCTCCATTTCTGCGCGCGCCCAGGTTTCCTGCTATCCTCTCTGTGCCCAGAGAAAAATGCCTGTGCCCAGAGAAAAATGCCTGTGCTGGGCGTTGAAGAGCAGGAGTCGTAAAGTTGTCTGATTGCAAACTTGTCTGTGTCACGGAAGGTGTCTCAGGGCAGGGGAGCGGCTGTCTTCATCTGCGGTTTGCAGGCTGAGGTCCCAGATTGAGAGCATCTGGGCGAGGTGCCTGGGCTGGAAGGAATCGATCATCTTTGGACGGTCCGGCCAGCGCTGCAAATTCACACCTAGCTGACACAAACCACATCGGAGAACTCGGAGCCTGCGTGCTGAGTGACCAGGGAGACACGCACAGCTAATTGGCTTCAAGTTTCCCGAATGATACATGGGGAGCTGGAGGGGACTGAGCAGCTGCCAGCTGGCGTCACTGAATCCCTGGACTCAGTCCGTTTCAAGTCGCCCCTTCCCTGTCCTGGGCTAAGAGGTCACTGACATCCCAGCCATCTGGGCCTGAGCCTGCGGGATGGGAGGCAGAGTGCAGACCTGATGAGAATGTTCCCCATGGCTGGACCCGAGTCAGACGCAAGCTGGACTAAGGGTGACAGCTCAGAGATGAGATGGGAGCCTGGCCGGTGACCTGTGAGATCTGACTCGAATCGGATGGAGGGCTTCGTGCTTCTAAGCAAGGGGGTGTGAGGATGGGATGACCCAGGAGAAAATGGGGCACAAGCCGACGGTGCTGATTCAGCCGCCGTCCAGGGTGGAGGCTGGGCCGGACGACCTCGAGGACCACGGCACCCAGGGGGGCTGCCCCTCACAGGATGAATGTGCGGCCCTCCCCCCGCAGCTGCCCTTCAGAGGTGCCCTCTGCTCCCACGCGTGCCTTGTCCCCTCAGGAACCTCGGCCCTGTGGGTCCCCCACTTCCAGCCACCCTGGGGTGTTGGCTCCACTGAGCCCTTGCTCCCGGACCTGCCCGCCCTGTGCCTGCCCGGCCCCACCGCCCCCTGTTCTCACGGGCACACCCTCCTGGAGCTCTGTCCCAGCCCTGCCCGCTCTGCGACCTCACACACTGACCCGGTCATTCCTCGTCCCCTGCTGGGCCTCTGCCTTCTCTGCTCCAGCGTCAGGTTCCCAGAGGGCAGGGCTGCGTCCCTTTGTTTCCCGCCTGGAACCTCTGAGAAGTACACAGAGATCTGCGGTCAAACAAATGAGTAAGACCATCTGACAACACGACCTGACTCTCCAGGGACCCACACGAAGCAGACTTTGGAGAAGCCTCCTGGGTCCACTCACTGATTCAGGCACTCAGTGTGTTTATGACCCAGGTGCTCGAGGTGAGGCCCTGTCCCTGGACATACCCTCCAGGACCACTGATGCTGGGGCGGGATGCTGCGGGCAGTTCCCCAGGCCCCTCGCTCCCCATCCCTGCCCTCTGAGCCTCTGCTGAGCTGCCCCTCCTCCCCGCCCCTCTCCTCCTCCCCCTCCCCCCAACCCTCTCCCTCCTCCCCCCTCCCCCTCTCCCCCCAGCCCTCTCTTGCAGCTCCTCGTTCTGCATTAGCTGCTCCATCGCGGGCTGACCCTCCTACCGACCTGAGAGCTGCTGCTGGAGTTTCCTTCCCACAGGGCCTGCTCTGAAGACACAGAGAAGATGGCAAAAGCCCATGAGTGATGCAAGGCATGACCACTTTCAGCCACAGTAGCCAGATTCTATGTGCCCTGGGGGGTGGGGCCTGGGGGGTGGTTTGGAGCACAGATTCCGGAGTCAGATGACATCTGGGCAAGTCCCGCCTGCATCAGCCTGGGCGCCTTTGGGCAAGTTGCTCACCTCTCCAGACCTGAGGTTCCCCAGTGAACGGAGGATGGTAGCAGAACCCAGCCCAGAGCGTACCGGGAGGTCCCGTGAGGCCCCTGCCAGCCCCTGGCAGGGAGCGGCATCTATGACGTCAGCCACCAGGATCGGCATGTCCATTATGTGCCCATCAAGTGCCCTGGTCACTCGGACTAAGGAGACTGTCCCAGGTACCGAGTCACTGAACTGTGGTGGCTCAGAACAAGGGCACGTCCTGTTCTGCCCACAGACTGTGATGTGGGCGGGCTGGGGTCTGCTCTCCTTGGGGGTCGGCTGCTGCCTCCTCAAGGCTGGAGCCAAAAGCACGGCCCCCAGGTGGGGCCCACGACTGGGACGCCTGCACCTGGCTTTTCCACGAAGCCAGGGCTTCCAAACAGCCCGGTGGCTCCCAGCCAGGGCTTCCAAGCCTGGAGGAGCCACGAGGGGCCCCATGCCCTCCCATCCTGGCCTGGCCAGTCACAGCACGGAGTCCGTCACACTCTGCTGCTGGGGCAGGCGCAGACCCTGCCCAAACCCCGCCTGGTGCAGAGTGTCAGGTAAGGTGAGCACGAGGGGGTGTGTGTGTGTGTGTGTGTGTGTGTGTGTGTGTGTGTGTGTGTGTGTGTGTGTCAGGGGGGAGGGGCATTTTTGGGAAACACGTTTTGCCACAAAACTGCACCAGAGTAAAGACGGGACTAAACCTGCCCCGTGTCAGACCAGTGACCAAAGGACGCAGCAGGCGCTGCAGCACCACCGCCCGGATGGGGAGCCCGCCGGGAGCTCAGAACAGAAGCAGGAGGCCCGCCGTCAAGCAGGATGCAGCCACCCACCCGCCTCCACCCCCGGGCACCCTGAAGACACTCAGGGCAGGAAACACAGGCTGCCGGCCCCAGGGAGCCCACGGGATCAAAGGAACGATTTCAGTGAGCTCAGACTCTCGCATCTTCCCACACATAGAAAACTTGACATCTCTTGGATTAGCAGCAGCCTTTCGAAGTTCCAACTGCCCAGTCATTTCTTGTGAAAACTCCTAGTGCGTGCGCGCTAAATCACTTCAGTCGTGTCCGACTGTGCGACCCCATGCACTGTAGCCCGCCAGGCTCCTCTGTCCATGGGGATTCTCCAGGCAAGAAAACTGGAGTGGGTTGCCATGCCCTCCTCCAGGGGGTCTTCCTGACCCAGGGATCGAACCTGGGTCTCCTGCACTGCAGGTGGATTCTTAACCAACTGAGCCAGCAGGGAAGCCCTTCACAGCAATGACCCCCTTCGAAATGGTTACCTTATTATCTTGGCAGACATTTCATGAATCATCAGGAGAGTTTAACCTGGTTGACACTTCAAAAACTTAATCAGGAAAATATAAACAAAGTTCACATATTTGGCAAAAAGAAGACACGTGAATGATTTTCTCTCGCTGTTGTTGATGAACTGTTTGAAGCAGATCATCCAAACGAAGCATCAGTGAAGACAAAAACACTTAGTAAGAAAGTGAATACTCAGCAGATCTGGGATGAGAAGTCTGTCATCACTGTTGATACAAGAGCAACCGGGAGGAAGCCACTTGGGTTTGTCATTCTGGCTCATGTCAGCAGGCGGTTCAAAGCTCCACTCCGTCTCACTGCTCCAGGGTCCAGGCCCCCCGCCTGTCTTCTGAGGACCCTCCTGCAGAGCTGGGGGGCCCAAGGCGGGAGATCAGGGGCAGAATTCTCCCGGGGACGTCTGCCCTGGGCAAGAGGTTCTAAGAAGCGGAGGAAATGGGGGCCGTGGCATTACCAAGAAGGGCTTGAAGGCCACCAGATGGAGAGGAAGAAGGGTCACTGATGACCCAGAGGTCACAGACAGCGCCCACCTGTAGGTGCCGTGCAGCAGGGTAGCGGAGGAAGCGGGGTCCGAGGACGGGTTCTCCTCTGGGTGACACACGGGGGAAAAGCAGGAGTGTGGGGTGATGGGGACCAGGACCAGAGCCCCGAAGCTCAGGGACACGAGAAAGGGTTTAATCAAACCATCGGGGACAAAAAGAGCTGCCGCCCTTTCTTCCAGCTCCTCTTTGTCCTTTGCGTGACATGCTCGCAGTTGTGAACTTTTTTAAGAGAAGATGCAGGTGAGGTTTATTTTTTTTTCTCTACTCTTCACCCATTTCTCCCACCTGCGCCCCTGCCTCTGGCTACCGCCATTCAGTGGTTAGTGTCCTGCTAATATTTCGCAGCTTACAAGTCACACTGAGTTAACCTAAGCTATGCTAGTGGCATTGAAAACAAAAGTGAAATGCGCAAAAATTAAAAGAAGCTATTGTTTAAGAGAAATCTTGGTCTATTATATTTTTACAGCATCCATATACGCAGACATCTAAAAAATATTGATGGTTTCTGCAGCCCGGAAAAGGAGCAAGCATTTGAAATGCGGTACGTGTACAAAGATAAACCAGCTTTTCTCAAACTTGTGTTTCTCCTGAGGCCTTGTCTGATTAGACCCTGGGTGCCTTGCCCCTCCTATGGCAAACTGATTGATAAGGGACAGATGTGAATCTAGATGTAGATATAAAGATAATCAGAGATTATCTATCCATCTTCAACTATAAATCATTTAACTTTCTTAGATTCAAAATCATGATTACATGAACTAAAAGGTAAGTTCCCAAATTCTTGGGTGAAAAGCAAAAATGTCTGGAGAATTTCCTACAGGGTGTTGGGGAACCTGTGTCTTTCTAAGCACTAAGGTATGTGTAATTTAAGCTTTTAGTCAATACCCCTTTAGTGATTAACTTGTAACAAAGTCAATAGAATATGCAAAAAAGCAGAACCAAGATGCTGGATCCTGTCCTTGGGGACCAGGCTGTCCAAACTCTCAAGCTGGGGGATGGGAGTAAGGATTCTCTGGGTGGGTCACTGAGCGTAGTGATGAGGGGGCCCCTCTCACCTTCCCTTGGTGGTGATCGGGAGAGTCAGTCTAAGAAGACAACCCCACAGCCCAGCCTGTCAGGGCCCAGTCCCTCTGGTGGCACCGTGTCAGAGCCGTCCAGCGCTTCATCATGCCAGCTGCTCCCAGGGTATAAGGCTCTTGGTTGCTCCAGGGAATCTGGTGGGTGTGAACCCGTTGCTGCAACTCCTTTCCCGGTAAAAGCGTTCCTTGGTCAAGAGGACGTCCTATGGGAAGCCAGGACGACAAGCTCTGCCAGAGCATGGACTATGATGATGGTGGAGGCGCTTTGGGCAGGCAGGGGGATTGATGTCTGAGGGACTCACTTATTCAAGAGGAGAAAGTGCTGCCCCAGTAACAGAGAGGATCCCCGTGATCAGCCTGGAAAGGTGCTGCAGTGGGGACACACAGCCACCTCTCATGGCAGCAGCTACACCACGCTGACCAGCATGTTGCTAAACGCACACGAATCCCACCCCGGCATCACGGTTTCTCTGCAGGCGGGACCACTGAGCGAGAATCCGGGCAAGGACAGGGCTGACAGCCGCACAACCGCCCACCTGGCCCGCCTGGGGTTGGAAGCTCTTTGTAAAGCTCATGGGGCATCAGTGCCCACAGGCTCTTTAGTGACCTCTCCGTCACCCATCACGTCTGCTGCTGGTGCCGCGTCAACCCCAGCCCGCAGAGCAGCGTGGTTCCTGCCTTGGGCCGGAATGACAGGTTCTAGAACCGCTGTTCTGAGCAGCCTCAAATTTCCCCACAGAGAGACCCTCCTCTGGGGCTTGCAGGGGTCTCTCCTAACCCGGGCTGTGGTGGGCCAAGGGCTGCTCATGTCTGGAGCCAGGAGCTGCACCTTCTAGGTGGTGAGCAGGGCGGTGAGAAGAAGAGCCATGGGCAGAGAGGGTCCAGAAGGGGCGTGGGTTCCCTCCCACCTCCAGACCGGCTCAGGCCCCGGCTTGGCTGCAGTCGTCCATTTAAATGAAACACTGCCAGGCACCTCCAGTGTCGCACTGCGGGATCAGACGGCAGTTTACGGAGGGCGATCTGGCTGCAGACATTTGTGTGAAGAACGTGGAAACAGCAGAGGTAGGGAGCAGCCCACACCCCAGGCTCAGAGAAGCGTCTTTGGAATGTGCCTCTCAGGAGTGCAGAGATCCAGACCCAGCTGGCTGAGCAAACGCCAGAGAAGCCGATGGGAGTGGCTGGACGGCCACCCTCTAGGGTGCCGGGCGGTCCCTGTGGCTGCGCCTCCTGAGATGCACTCCACTCAAACCCACCTGGAGACGTGGCGTTGGGGACGCTCCGGCTGCCCCGCTTTCAGGGGCTGATGCTCAGGTGGTTGGTCCCAGCGCCTCCCCAGAGCCAGAAGCAAGCAGCTGGCTTGGCAGATGGATCCTTGCTGCTGATGGCAGGAGAGCGCTCCAGCTTCCTGGAAATCCCAGGGGTTCCCCGGGAGCTCCTACATTTCCCAGTTCCCTCCTAATACATTCGGCAAAGTGTTCTTTTTTAGGAATTGTCTGATGAGAAAGAAGTTACGTGGGAGACATTGCCAAGGTTCTGCTGGGGACACAGACAGGATATCTGAATAGACACTTCATAAACCTGGAATCAATAAACAGATGTTCAATAATTCACAGAATGTGATTAATTAGCTGGTTTTATCAAATATGTTTCCACCCAGGACTGGTAGCTTGAAACGCAAGACTTCCTTCTGAGTAGTACTTTCACAGCCCTTACAGGCAATCACAGATGCTTTTATGAATCTTTTGAAATAGAGTATCTTTAAGTAAAAGTGTTAGTTGCTCAGTCATGTTTGACTCTTTGTGACCCCATGGACTGTAGCCCACCAGGCTCCTCTGTCCATGGAATTCTCCAGGCAAGAATACTGGAGTGGTTGCCATTTCCTTCTCCAGGAGATCTTCCTGACCCAGGGATCGAACCTGGGTGTCCTGCGTTGCAGGCGGGGTTTTTACCGTCTGAGCTACCAGGGAAGCCACAGTTTTTGTTGCTTAAGCTTGGAAGTCTAAGCCACAAGATACACTGGTTTAAAATATTTATTACTTCAAAAAAATTAAAAATTTTTTTATACAAAGATGGTGAGAAAAATCTCATGCAAACTCTGGGCATACAAGAAAAATAAGTCAAATATTCATAAGATGATTTTGTACAAAATAATTCTTTCTTAGGTAGGACCTTCCACAGACAGCGCGGCCCCCTTGTCCAGGCCCAACACTCCCCGGGGGAGAGGGTGGGCGATCACCCTTTGACCTGTAGGCGGTCCGTGGTCCGTGCGTCCAATGGTCACAGGTGTCACTGCGATGATGAACTATTTATGCTACTACTCAGAAAACTAGACTGAGACCCGGGACCCGAGGCAGGACGTCCCAACACCCTGGAACTCCTGAGGGATGAAAGGAACTCACAAAAGCTTCCAGAAAACTTTCAGAGAATTGGCTCGACTGATGAAAACGCCTTGAGGGGGTTCGAGTCGGTGTCTCCACTGAGGTGCAAACCTGCAGCAGACTTAGAATTTGTCTATATTACAAGTAATCTGCGTAAGTAAGACGATTAAGGGAACGACATATCATGGAAATAAGAAATGCATCAAACTCGGAAGGCTGTACCAAAGGGAGCTTCAATATGAAACAGTAATCCTGGGAGAACGAAGCCTACGGCCCGTGGGCTCCCAACCCCGCCTGACGGGCGCCACCCCCACGCCGCCTCCACCTCCGCCCCACACTCCGACGCTCAGCCTGATCACGTCCTCACACTCTCATCTCATCTTCCGGAGCCTGAGTCTGTTTTCTTTGTCCCGCTTCTTGAGAATAAGGATGAACTGGTTGAAAAAATGCTCCTGGTCCTTCCGCTTTTGGACGAGTCGAAACCTCTGATCCCGGCCGTACTTCTCAGCAAACTCCTTAAATGTGGTCCTGGAAGACAAAAGGCATCCTGAGGGCCTTCCTGGAGGAGAGTGGCTCCTGGGGCTCTGAGCACCTCCTCCCTGAGCCCAGGGTCCCAGGAGCAGAACCCTCGGCAGGTGGATGGGCAGAGAGAATGGCCACTGGGCCTCCGACACCACCTGCCTGCTCCCTGTAATGGGCGTCACTTCCCCCAGGCCCGGCCAATGCCTGAGCCACGTTAACTCGCACATCTGCCCGTCTGTGCATCCAGCCGCCCTCTGGACACGAGCCTGGCCTCACCTCCCTTCTGGGCCTCGTCTCACTCCAAGCCCCGCAGCGCCCACCCCGTCACCGCTCAGCCCCCACTGGTCTTCTTGCTCCCTCTGCTCCTGTGCTCCTGCTTGCCTTGGACTTTGCATATGCTGTTCCCTCCGCCTGGCACACCCTTCCCTCATTTCCCCGCTCATCCTTTAGAGCTCTCTCCTCACTAGAAGTGAGAAGCAGAACATTTCCTGCCACATCAGTAAACCAAGGATGTCACAGGTACCAGCGCAACTGCAGCCACCACGGACCGTGAGCTCAGGAAGGAATGAACCCCTGCCAGCTGGCAGCCACCAGACGGCAGCCCCTCCGCATGGTGAGCCCCGAGAAGCTCAGGATGCGGAAACACAGGACCCTGGCCCCAGACAGCCGAGGTGCAGATCAAAGGAATGGCTTCTGGGAGCCCAGACTCTTGCATCTTCCCACACACAGAAAGGCACCCTCTCATGGCCATCACCACGGATGTCATCTTGAAGAGCATCAGTCATACAACATGACTCGCCTCTCCCTGTGCCCGTGGAAGCACGTTACCTGCTTTGTTTCTACGGGGCCTCTTGACAGTCTAAGCCCAGTGGCATGTGCTTAGCACCCGAATACTGACTCATTGAACCCGTGATCGCCAGGCCAGGGAGGCATCTGTAAGGAGCTCAGAGATGCCAGCCAGGCCAGGCCTGAGGGGGCGGGGCAGCTCACAGGGCAGGAGTGGATGCAGCCTTGCAGGGACAAATGAAACCTCGGCCAGGACCTGGTCCCCAGAGCCGCCTCTCCTCCCAGCTGCAAGCTTGAAGCCAAGGGTTGTGACAGCTCCAGGGGGTCAGGGGCCCCAGGGAGCCGGGTGCCTGGACATTGCCCATCTGCCTCCTGCCTGGGGCTCCTGCAAGAGCTGTAGCCGGAACTGCAGGAGGGGCCCAGAGTGTGTGAGAAACCCACGCACCCTGTGCCTGGGGAGACCTCTTCCTCCAGCTTCTCTTTGTGGACAATTGTATTTTTTATTGCAGACATTTCGTTGTCGCATTGAATTATTATAACTTAATGTGCTGTGCTTAGTCTATCAGTCATGTCCAACGTTTTGCGACCCCTTGGACTGTGTAGCCCACCAGGCTCTCTGTCCATGGGATTCTCCAGGCAAGAATACTGGAATGGGTTACCATGCCCTCCTCCAGGAGATCTTCCCAACCCAGGAATCGAACCCAGGTCTCCCACACTGCAGGCAAATTCTTTACCTTTAATACATGAATAACAAGATCATATTGACATGGCTGTTAGGAGACAAGATCAATAATTAGTAGACCCTTGTTGGCTTCCCTGATGGCTCAGCAGCTAAAGAATCTGCCTGCAATGCAGGAGACACAGGAGGCGCGGGTCAGGAAAATGCCCTGGAGAAGGAAATGGCAACCCACTCCAGAATTCTCGCCTGGGAAATCCCAAGGACAGAGATGGGCTACATTCCATGGGGTGGCAAAGAGTCAGACATGACTGAGCTACAACAACTATACCTGTGCTGTCACTAAACAAGGGGCCTCACACCTTCCTCAAGCACTACTGCTCTCCGGGTGTGCTCTGGAGCCCCGCCTGCTCCCAGGCTTCCTAGACAGAAAGCACTTCTCTCTGGTTGCCAACATTCTCCTTCTTTCTTTCCCTCCCTCCGTCTCTCCCTCCATTCCTTCCATGATTTCACAATTGCCTTGTGCTGGACTAACACACACTTATTTGCACTTCCATCACCCGTTTGCATGAGAAAAGTGAGGCGCTGAGTCATGGGTGCTTGTCATCTTGTGGGTGTCTAGAGGGAGCCTGAGCATTTTCAATACGGGGTTGGGCAGAGACCCTTCTAGAGAGATCCTATGCCGGGCACCTCTGAAAAGAAGCATCCCCGAAAGGAAAAACGAATCAAAACTCTGTGACCTGTTAGCTGTCTCGAGGGGGAAGCCTGCCTTCCTGCTGACCCTGGTGGACCGTCCAGTGAGTCTGGGGAAGTTCTCTGAGTGACTAGCACTGTGGCTTCCTTTCCCCAGAGACTTGGCTGCCCACAGTTGAAGGAGGTGGCTGATCCGGCCAGAGTGCTGGTCCCACAGCCCATGGGGAGGTTCCCCCGAGGCTCCTGTCCCTGCCCCAAGACCCTGAGAGCTGGGCAGGGCTGGGAGCGGGCCCTGGACTATCCCTGTGGTCAGGATGGGAGCCAGGATGACGGGAGGCGTCACTGAGGGTCCTCGGGACACCTGTGCTGGGCCAGAGGGCAGCAGCAAGAGCTGCCCACTGTCACTAGGACACCTGTGAACAGCAGGAAGAGAACGTGAAGAGGATCTGGAAAGGGTCTGAAATGCCCCAGAATTGGCTGCCTTTGAAACGCAAGCCAGCTTTGTAATTACAAAAGTATTATATGCCCACTGTACATTTCTAAAAAGTGGCAGGCAATTAGATCTAATTTCAGTGGAGATTATATTCATTCATACCACTGATTTTCCTTCTGTGTGTGTGTAATCTTCTTCCTAATTGTCGAATACAGCCTGAATGCTTCTCCTTTGCATTCATGATATGTTCACGGGAAGGGGAGATACGTTGGCTTACGGTTAACATCTGAGCAGTGGATGGACAGAGATCATGAGCTAACTGTCCTTGAGGCCAGTGCAGTGGTAAGGATGAGAGTCTTCAGGACCTGCCGGGCACCGCATGTCTTGCCTTGTCTGCCCCACACACCATCCTGCTAGAGGCCAGTGAAGCAGGGCGACTACTTCCCTCAGGTGAAGACAGCCGAGCTGTGAAGGCTCAGGGCCTGACCCCAGGGCCAGGGCCAAGGATAGGCAAGTCTGCTCTGCACTGACGCAGGAGCTCCAGAACCAACCCCCGACCCAGGGTCGCTGACTGGGGTGATGAGCAAATCCATAGCCGGAATCCAGTGTTCCGTAGAAAACTGCAATTTACAAATCATTAGACCCACATTTACTTCTTGAGGTTAGCATTTGGCGATGAGGCTAATTCATGCAAATTTTCTTCCCATTCAGGAAGTACCCATCCTCTGAATAGTTGGAGATGTTTTCTGAGGACCCGTAGTGAAGTGAAAATGTTAGTCACTCAGTCGATTTTGACTCTTTGTGACCCCATGGACTGTAGCCCACCAGGTTCCTCTGTCTATGGCATTCTCCAGGCAAGAATCCTGGAGTGGGTAGCCCTTTCCTTCTCCAGGGGATCTTCCCTAAGGGATCGAACCCGGGTCTCCTGCATTGCAGACAGATTCTTTACCATCTGAGGCACCAGGGAAGGACTACATAACCATACAAAATTACATCATCCAACTATGGACCAAGTGAGTTAACCAATTACGGATCAAAATGTAGATGCTTACATCTGCACAGAAAGCAAACGTCAACAAATGCAAAGTTAAATGTGATCTAGTCTAGCTCTATTACTAAAAACGCACCCTGTCAGCACTACTATGACAAATAAAAACGCACGAATGTCCATTTAAAAACAGTGTCCCAATTGGAAACAAAATACATCAAAATTAATCATTTCTCAGTCATAAAATTTATAGTTTTATAACTAAAAGTAGTATATGCACATTAATTTTTAAATGTCAGTCAATTAAAATTAATTTTGAGAACAGTTAAGCTTATGCATTCTTTTATTTCTAACTTCATTTTCATATCAACTTGTTTTATTTCTCGGGCATAATGCCTGATTATCTTAGGTGAATTTGATGTCCAATTTCACTCTTCCCTTTCCCCTGTGTAGGAGCATCTTCATATTACACTCTGGACAGCTGCCCAAGCGTGCAGAACCCAGGCTGCTGGTGGGGTTTATTTTGCTGTTGTGTGTTGTTTTGGATTTTCACTCTCGTGTCATTTGATCAGGACTTAGACCAATCCACTGAGGGCTGACCTATTGATGAGTTGTTTTGACCTTGGGGTCAGGGCTGCTGACAGGTTGAAAACCATCACGTAGGGTGGACAGAATGGCCAGGGCGCCCTTGGTCAGCAGACAGCACCTCCACTGCCGGGGGGACAGGGAAGCAGGGCTGGGAGGTCCGTTCACGGACAGCAGAGGGAGAAGGCCTTCCTTCCCCAAAGTGACACGCTCGACAGAACGTAGGTCACCTGATGTAACCCACACTGATTTTAAAAAACCCTCTTACAAAATGCGGTAACTTTCCAGCCCCAGAAATTGCCTGATGTCAACTCTCTCTCCATACCTGGGCGACAGTTTAGACTCCTCTAGAAGCTTTTTGAATTCTTCTCTGGCTAGCAGCAATTTGCTTTTCTTTTCCTTGTATTCTTCTCTTATTCTTGTCTTGACAAACTGTTCAAATATCTTAAGACACACACAAAAGAGAACTATTACAAGAGTGTATATCAGAAATGAAACCTTGTGTTTCGCACACCACAGGAAACAGCGAGAATCTGAAATAAGCCTGTCTTTTTCACAGCTGCTGGAGCGACAAGGAAGAGCCTTCCATCACGGGGTCTCCGTGACGCCGAGCGCCTACACAGTCACACTTGCTCTCCAGGAGACCAGGTGTGACCGGGGGTCAAACACTGAGTCAGCTGCTTAGAAGCCCCTGGAATGAGTGAGGGGTGCTCCCTAGAGGAGTGGGGCGAGAGGACAGTATGGAAACCCAACTCTAGGGCCTCGGTATTTCTCTTTGGAATGCCTGGAGCTTCCCTTACCGTGTGCATTTTCTCACCAACTCTCACACCCCAGCCAGCAGCACCAGGACACACGAGAATATGCAGTTTGTTCTAGCAATCTCCACAGCATGCCATGGAGTGATGGGACCGGATGCCATATCTTCGTTTTCTGAATGTTGAGTTTTAAGCCAGCTTTTTCACTCTCCTCTTTCACTTTCATCAAGAGACTCTTTAGTTCTTCTTCACTTTCTACCATAAGGGTGGTGTCATCTGCATATCTAGGTTATTGGTATTTCTCCTGGCAATCTTGATTCCAACTGGTGCTTCATCCAGCCTGACATTTCGCATGATGTACTCTGCATATAAGTTAAATAAACAGGGTGACAATATGCAGCCCTGACATACTCCTTTCCTGATTTGGAACCATTCTGTTGTTCCATCTCCACAGCATGGCGTTTGAGTCTCCAACACGACTTTGAACTTGTGAAAAGAAAGTCAACCTAGTATCTCTCCCTTCCCCAACTGGAGGCTCCCAGAAGCCCCTTGTGAACAAGGGTCAGGTTCCCCAGGACTCCTGCAGATGAAGTGAGCCTCTCCTGGGTGTCATGGAAACACCCTGTGAGGAGACCTGACCCTCGGGTGCTGTACGCCCACCCCCAGCTCAACAAGAAGTGGGCCTGAAGGCTCCTTGACAAGGAAAGCTGCCCCTTCGCCTACAGGTCATGGGCATCATTTGGTGGGAAGATCCACCCATGACCTTGGGGAGGTTTCCCTCAGGAGCCAGCAGTGGGCATAACACAATGCCACCAGGGCACCCCTCTATGCAGCAGGGCCCAGAGTGAGCCTCGCCTGCTCGGGTAAGACCGCGCCCCACTGTAATGTCAGAAAACTGTCAGCTGCAGACGAGGGCCTCAGCAGGTGGGGACAGCTGTGTCATTCCTGGTGCTCTCCAAGCTTCACGATCACTAAAAGGAGACCACACTAGAGGGCATTTAGATGAGTTCACTTCAGTTCAGTCGCTCAGTCGTGTCCGACTCTTTGCAACCCCATGGACTGCAGCACGCCAGGCCTCCCTGTCCATCACCAACTCCCGGAGCTTGTTCAAACTCAAGTCCATTGAGTCAGTGATGCCATCCAACCATATCATCCTCTGTTATCCCCTTCTCCTCCTGCCTTCAATCTTTCCCAGCATCAGGGTCTTTTCCAATGAGTCAGTTCTTCACATCAGGTGGCCAAAGTATTGGAGTTTCAGCTTTAGTATCAGTCTTTCCAATGAGTATTCAGGACTGATTTCCTTTAGGATGGACTGGTTGGCTCTCCTTGCAGTCCAAGGGACTCTCAAGAGTCTTCTCCAACACCACAGTTCAAAAGCACCAATTCTTCGGCGCTCAGCCTTCTTATTAGTCCAACTCTCATGTCCATACATGACTACTGGAAAAACCATAGCTTTGAATAGATGGACTTTGTTGGCAAAGTAAGGTCTCTACTTTTGAATATGCTACTGAGGTTGGTCATAGCTTTTCTTCCAAGGAGCAAGCATCTTTTAATTTCATGGCTGCAGTCACCATATGCAGTGATTTTGGAGCCCCCCAAAATAAAGTCTCTCACTGTTTCCATTGTTTCCCCATCTATTTGCCATGAACTTCCAGATGTTCAAGCTGGATTTAGGAAAGGCAGAGGAACCAGAGATCAAATTGCCAACATCTGTTGGATCATCAAAAAATCAACAGAGCTCCAGAAAAACATCTACTTTTGCTTTATTGACCACACCAAAATGTTTGACTGTGTGGATCACAACAAACTGTGGAAAATTCTTAGAGTATCAGACTACCTGACCTGTCTCCTGAGAAATCTGTATGCAGGTCAAGAAGCAACAGTTAGAACTGGACATGGAACAACAGAATGGTTCCAAATCAGGAAAGGAGTATGTCAGGGCTGCATATTGTCACCCTGTTTATTTAACTTATATGCAGAGTACATCATGCGAAATGTCAGGCTGGATGAAGCACAAGTTGGAATCAAGATTGCCAGGAGAAATACCAATAACCTAGATATGCAGATGACACCACTCTTATGGTAGAAAGTGAAGAAGAACTAAAGAGTCTCTTGATGAAAGTGAAAGAGGAGAGTGAAAAAGCTGGCTTAAAACTCAACATTCAGAAAATGAAGATATGGCATCCGGTCCCATCACTCCATGGCAAATTTAGATGTGTATGTGGACATAAATAAAAAAGATCAGTAAAAGCCCACATTGAGTCCTGTTAGGCCAATAAATACCAGTTCTGTACCAACCCAATCAGTGGCCTTTGCAGATGCTGGTATTTGAACCAAGAGTTCAGGGAATCTACTGTGCTTCTCCCAAGGATTCTCCTGAGGACACGGAGCCAGAAGTGATCATGTGGCTGGTCACAGCCCCCATCGCTCCCCAGGCGGAGCGGGTCTCCGTGGCTCTGCCTGATGGTTTCCGATTCCATTTCAGTCCTGCCAGCCTTTGTGGGACTGTAAATCCAAAATGCTTCTCACCTCCAGAAGAATCATCAGTGAAATCAAATATTCACGAACAGGATTTAGAGAACGCGCATATGCGTATTTAAGTAAGAATACTTATTTCACCTTCAAGGCAAATGGTAACGTAAGCTCTCCAGTTCTCTGATAATTTCAGCTAATAAAAAAGGTGAATGCAGGGTTATTATCCAAATAAAAGCGTGGGGCTCCATCATTAGTCAGAGTTTTGCTCTATTAATTTTAAACCTGGATAGACACCCTGGCTGGCAGTGGGGTCACAGCTGTGAGAAAGAGCTGCTTCTCTGCCTGCCTGGAACCACTTATGCCTCTAATCAGCTTCTGCTCTCTCCACTGCCTTTGCTCTGGTGCTTTATTTATGCCGCTATAATTTAATGTAACAGGTTTTTTTCCTCCTGTTTAACAAATTACACCAGTCTTATTCAAAGTGGGGCATGACTTTTTAAAAGACAGACCACTGGCCATTATCTTGTCATGGTGTGTTTCAGTGAAATAAGATGGATTGCCATGTGTTGCCATAGAAACAGTTCTGACGTGCGCTCCCCAGACCCCTGCTCTCGGTTCGGGCGCATTCACCACTCCCCTGCCACCCCCTGCAGAGGGATGGCAGCAGTGAACACCCTGTGAGCCTTGGCTTTTCCCACGAAACACTAGGGACAGTGGGTTCCCCCCAGAGTCCATGACTGCTGCTTGCCAGCCAGGTCCATTCATAAATAGGACTGTTTTTTCTGAATGGGGCCCAAATACTGTCTCCTTCATCAGCTTGGCTTCAGCTCTGCACCTCTGAGAAATGACAACGTTGCCGCTTTGCCAGGAGGTGGGGTTTCTCTGACGATGCCGGGTTCCATCTGAGGCTCTCTGGTGCTGAAGGACGTCAGCTACGGGGAGCCGGCCTCCTCCTCCCCCTCGTGGGGCTCGGGGACCAGACCACACTGTGGGATGAGCGCCGCCTGTGTACAGTGTGACCGTCGGAGGGCCTGACGCATCTCTCACAAAGATGCCTGCGAGCTCCCCGCAAAGGGTGGATTGGCATGAGCTGACCGTCCATACAGTCTGATCTGTCTGCCCCGGTGCACCCTGGCAGCCCAGCTCCTCCCGTCGGAGCCTGCCTCTCTGACTGGGGCTGTGGGAATCTAGCCCTGCTGCTCCTGAGGGTGCTTCTCGTACTGTGACCACCCTCCAGACTCAAGACGGCAAGAAGGAGTCCCCACTCAGCCCAGGAGCCCAGTCTGTCCAGCAAGCAAAAGGGCCCTGAGCGCCCTGCCTTCTGAGAGACAGGGCCTAAACATCAAACCATCAGCGGAGGAGAGTCTTAACTTCTTCAACTTCCTTTAAAGGGGCTAATGGCCTCTGAAAACATCCATGGACTGAAGGTAACAGCGTTGACCTCAATATTCAGTGAGACACAATTTGCAGCTGTGCTGAGTGTGTTATCAGTTATGGCTTAAAGTGAACCTGTCACCAAAACAAACCAGCTTCTCACCGTATGTGGTCATGGCTGGAGAGTGAACTTTCTGATTTCTAATATTGCAACAAAAGGGTGAGATGCTACCAATGATTAAAGTCGCCCAGATTCCTCAGCTTCAGGGGAAAATAGATATAAAACATCCAGACTCCAAGTAAGGCCCTGCCCGAGTGGCTTGTCTTGAGCCCCTGGTCTGCACCCTAAGGGAATTTCACAGGCTGATGACAGAATTGAAAATTAAGCGACACTTTCTGTCCTCCCGGCTCCGGCCTTCCAGGACCCCGCCCTCTGAAATCAGACGGGCGCTTCCAGGCCCATGACGCCAGCGCCCTCCCCTGAGATGACCCTCGAGGGGCTTCTGCTTCCAGGGGTGGCTGCCGGTCACCCACTTTCCACACGCATCCCCTCTGCACTCGGAAGTCAGGGGGAGAAGCGCGATTGGGATGGAACCAGAGATGCAGAAGCAGAACTGGAATCCTTCTGGACCTTGTCTCAGGGCCCTTCCCGGGGGTGCTCCAGAGCCACAGACGTCGGCGGGGCTGAGAACTCAGGCCTCCCCACCGGTCCGCACAGCCCGCCCCTCTGTCTGTCCAATCCTGGAAGCGGTTCTGGCTTCCTGATGTGACTGGTCAACACGCCAGGGTAGACTTCTCCCAGGTATCCATTTAAAATGACCTCCAGGCCAGCCACCTGCACCCCATTCTTGCCTTTCTGGGGATCTGCTTTCTAGAAACATCCATCCTTGACTTCTGCTCCTGTGTTCCCTGGACGTCTCCCATGTCACTGTTATTACTCTGGATCTTCAGTCTTTTTAATTCAGTCATCTAGGGTATGGTTCACGCTCCCCCAGAAAGAGTTTTCACCTTCGAATGTGAAGATTGTCTTTGGGGGTCGTGAGCAGATGGTTCAGCAAGAGCAGGAACCAGGGTAACCGCCCTCCGCACCCAGGGCTCTTTCCCTTCACAGCCCAGAGGCTGGCACTCAACCTCACAGCTTCCCCACAGACACGGCAGAGACGCCAGGCACCCGCTTGTCCACACAAACCTCTGGACGGAGCGCCTCTTTAAAGTCTCGTCTCTGGAGTCTGTCAGCGCGCCTCGCACCACCTTACCTGTTTCCGCTCCTCCGAGTTCAGCAGGAGATAGCGTGGATCAAACACGATTTTATGTAATTCTTTCTCCCAGGTAGAGAACGCTGACACCTGAAGAAAGATATTCAATAGAGTTGCTTTTAGCATCTAATGCTGAGCTCGAGTCACACTGAACTGGTCGATGGTGAGAAACAGCCCTAAGGAACCACGGGTTTGGGGACGCAGCGGCGTTTAAAAGTGTTTGACTTGTCAAACTTTTAAGAAAATCAATTTTTCAAGCATAAGAAAATTTAATTTCTAGACTCATGACACTATGTCTTCCCTGGATGTCTTCCAGGGCCAAGTGCCCTGATCTGAAGCCCTGATTGTATCTGTGAGTCTGAGACATTCTCAAATGTCATATCTTGAGAGGAGAAATTATACTTGTAAGACTTTTCAGGACGCCACAGGCCTTAACAGAGGGCACCGTCTTGCAATTAGTCAGAATTTGGCACAATTTTAATTGATTTTTAGTCAACATTTAAACCTTTTTCAGGTAGGTAACTTTTTAACCAAACTACCTTATTTTATAATAGTTTACACAAAAATGGATTTACACAAAACTCGCAAGAATGCTATGAAGTTACCATCTAGCCCACACCCGGTTTCCTATATTGCTAACATCTCAACACCGGTGTGCTAGATGGATCCGTACTACTATTAACAAGAGTCTACACCTTACTCAATTTTTCTGTCCTGGGATCCCACCCAGGACAAACACCACGTGTAATCTCACATCTCGTCAGGCTCATGTGGGTGATACAGCTTCTCACTCTCCCTGGTCTGGATGACCTTGACAGTTCCGAGCAGAGCCGGTCAGGTGTTCCATGAGATGTCCATCTGCTGGGTTTTGTCCCAGTTTTTCTCACGGTTCCACTGGGGCTGTGGGTTTGGGGAGGAAGACCCCAGAGTAACACGTCCTTCCTATCAAGGTCCATACTGTCACTGTGATGTGTCGCAGCTGGTGCCGACATTGACCTCCTGGCTGAGGTCCTTCTTCTCTACATTTGTTCTTTTCCCCTATGCCATGCTGTCCTCTTCGGAGGGACGTCTCTCTGTGCTTGTTCTGTTGCTTCTCAGTCGCTCAGTCATGTCTGACTCGTTGTGACCCCATGGACTGCAGCACACCAGGCTTCCCTGTCCTTCCCTGGTTCCCAGAGTTCGCTCGAACTCGTGTCCATTGAGCCGATGATGCCACTTGAGGGGCTTGCTCCACCTTCTGATATGGTAGAATCTGTGTAAGTTTCTTGGAATCCTTCCGGATGGGGTATTTGTCCATTCTCCCACATTCACTTATTAGTTCAATCATCTGTTTATGTCAGTATAAACTCATGGATATTTGTTTCATACTTTGGGTTGTAATCTAATATGACTGCTGATTTGTGCTCAGATTGCTCCAGGTTTGGCTGTTGTGGTTGCTTCCTGTGTCCCGGGGATGTACCCGCATTGTTCTGTTTTCTGGGTCCTTGAAGATGGTCCAGGATCATCTCCTCTCTCTCCTGCGTTGGCCCTAGAATCAGCATTCTCTGAGAAGCCCTGGTCCCTCTTATCGGAGAAGGTGTTCGGACCTGAGATCTAAGTGAGCTCATTGCTTCTGGGAGGTTGCTGCTTCTAGACTCTCAGCTGACGGGGCAGTGAAACCTTTAAGTCATCCAAAAATAATTTATTCACTTAAAAACATTGGATAAATACTGGCTATGTCTTAGGCCCTTTGCTGGGTGCTGTGTGTTCAGAGAAAATAAATCAAGGTCACTGACCTTGAGAGGTTGGCAGGGGGTGAGACAGAAAGTGACTTCAGGATCTCCTGGGGGCATGAGTGTCCTTCCAGAGATGTGCCTAGGAGCCAAGGGCACAGAGCCAAGGCGGCCCCCATCTGCCTGGGGGGAGCTGTCTCCAGGGCTGATGGTGTCAGGACCTGGACCATGAAGGGGGCTGGGAGGGTGTCCAGTAGGGGCTGTCCGTGGCATGGAGGCCAGGCTCCAGGAACTGGGGGAATGTGGGGGCCGCAGGGAGATGTAGGAGGCTGGGAAGAAGCAGGAGAGACGGTCTGAGCGGATGTGGGAACACTCGGTGGCCTCCTTGGGAACCAGGGGCTTGTCCTGAGAGCAACGAGAAGAGCCAGATGCCATGTGCGCCCAGGGGCCTGGGTGGGGGACGGACTCAGCTCAGTGGGGAGGAGAAGCTGATGGGCAGGTTTCACAAACAAGGGCCACCCGCTCCTACTTCTGAGAAGGTTACAGCTTGGCTGGTAGAGATACTACTTCCATAGACATGGGCTTTGCCTGGAAAGGGCTTCCCTTGTGGCACAGCTGGTAAAGAATCCTCCTGCAATGCAGGAGATCAGAGTTTGATCCCTGGGTTGGGAAGATCCCCTGGAGAAGGGAAAGGCTACCCACTCCAGTATTCTGGACTGGAGAAGTCCATGGACTGTATAGTCCATGGGGTCGAAAAGAGTCGGACACGGCTGAGCAACTTTCACTTGCTTGGAACATTATAAGGATTTCCTAAATTGACAGTTTCTGTATTCAATAATAAAAATCAAAATTCTTTTTAAAACTCATGAGCTCTTTTATGGGGCAGGGTGAACCAAGCTCCACCCAGGGGTCTTTCTCAGTTGATTAAGAACATGGTGAAGTGCAGACACGTCATGGAGGGGTGGGGGTGGGGAGGATCCTACACAAGGTGTAGACTCTTGTTAATAGTAGTGCGGATCCATCTAGCACACCAGTGTTGAGATGTTCCGGAAGAACATCAGCACAGAATGGCCCCTCTGTTCGGCCAGAGCTGACGCTTGACCACGTGAGCATTAGGGTGGACATGGAGAGAAGGGGTGGTAAACTTCAACTCAGCCCAATCAGATGGGCATCAGTCCATCATGTAGAGCCCTGAAAACTCCTTCAAGTTCCCAGCTCTGTATGAAAGGCAGGTGATTATTAAGAACTGGTGTCATATAACTGGCTCCACCAGTGTGATGAGAATTTTAGGAGTTCTAGATGTATAACAAACTAAATTAAAAAAAAATAGCATATCATCCTTGGCTCCAAAGGAAATTACTATCTGGATACGAGGCAAGGAGATCAAACAAGTCAATCCTAAAGAAAATCAACCCTGAATATTCATTGGAAGGACTGATTCTGAAGCTGAAGCTCCAATACTTTGGCCACCTGATGCAAAGAGCCAACTCCTTGGAAAAGACCCTGATGCTGGGAAAGATTGAGGGCAGCAGGAGAAGGGGGCAATAGTAGATGAGATGGTTGGATGGCATCACAGACTCAAAGGACACGAACTTGGGCAAACTCTGGGAGATAGTGAGGAACAGGGAGGCCTGGCATGCTGCAGGCCATGGGGTCACAGAGTCGGACACGACTTAGTCAGATATGAGAGAGCAACTGAACAATGTACAAGGCAGGAGGAGTCACTTCCACAAAGACTGTAACGTGTGATGATAAGACAGACGCCATCACATAACCTGACAGCCATGCTAACACATGCCCTTAACGTGCTGAGGAGGGTGCAGTGCTGGGTGGAGGGGCAGCTCGGGCATGGGACCCGTGACCGAGGCTGGAGCCGACGGGGGGCTGGACAGTCAAGTGTGAAACAGGCTCTGACAGTGCCTGCGGGTGGGCACGGCCTTATCCACCAGACTGACTCTTCCCAAAGGACTCTGATGACTGTTGCTGCCTCAACCGCAAGACTCGCTCCTGATGGGAGACCAGCCTCCCCAGGCCTGCGTCCTGCAGTCACATCCTGGTAGGCTCATTCTGTGGGGCAGGGCCAAGGCCTCCCCTTTCTTGTTGGAGGCCAGTGGGGAGCCATTCTTCACTCCCAGGGGCCCCCGAATTCCCTGTCATGGCCCCCTCTGCAGTAGGGTGGCCTCCTCAAAACCGGTGGGAGAACCTCTACATATGAGACCCCATCTTATATATTGTACTGTCAGACCATCACAGGGGAACCCTCCATCCCATCTGCAGGCCAGCTCCCTCTCAAGGGAGGGGGTCATTCGTGATGGGTGTCCCGGGGCCAGAGTCCTGGAACCACTGTCGGTTTGTGCCCCACAGCAGGCACGCTCTCGCCTCCAGCGTGGCCTTCGTTCTCAACCATGGTCTTCACCCCTCATCTGCATAACAGACCTTCCTTTGATACTTTGGCATTTTACATGTGGTTTGGTCCTAGATAGTGGGATTCTTCAGCCCATTTTAGACCCTTTCCTGTGGAAGTCCAGTCCTTCCCTGCAGCCTGGCTGGGTCTAGGGTGCTTCCGTCTCCCTTCCTGGGCTGTGTTCTGTGATGTTTACATCATCTCCTGACAGTCGGCAACGCATCCCAGAATCATCTCAGGGTGCTGACACCGGGTGGCTCTCTGCCACGGGCTGAGGTCGGTGCTCCGTCCTGGTGAAGCGCCTGTGGACAGTGTCCTGGCCCACGCCGCCAGGTTAGGGCTCTGGCTAGCACTCACACACATCTTTATGTGACCTCCCCCTGGAGCCCCATCCTGGAGCATCACCATCGTTTGGGAACCAGGAGAGCTCGGGCAGCAGTCCCCTGGGCTGTGCTGGGGGCCAGGTCCTTCCTTCCTCCCAGCCTCCTGCCGGCAGACTCCCCCCGCCCCCGACTCATCCTTAGTGTCTGAACAGCACTCCCTGCCATTTCTACAAGGGCCGACACCAGAGCTTGTCATTCAGAACAGGTACAGAGAAGGAGCAGCCGCGTGGACACCGGCCAGGGCGCAGTCCCCAAGCTAAGACTGCTGCTGCCACATCGTGGAACAGGGTCCACCCCCAGCGGGGCTCAGGGGCCACCGCCTGCCTGGCTGGCAGCTGTGCCGTCCTGGCTCCTCCACCTGCAGCCCCAGCCTGGTCCTAACACCACCCCCTCCATCAGCAGCGCACTCGACCCCTTCCTATCCTGCAGGGCTGGCCCCCGCCCCCCAGCCAGCCCCCCAGCCCTGACTCTGAAGGTCGTGTGTGAACACGCGCCCGCTTCCTCTGGGCCCCTGTTCCGTCCTCCTCCCTGCCTGCGGCTCTGCGGATGACAGACGGCGTGTTCCTTGCAATTAGCACTCACGCCATTACCCTCTTTATCCAATTTCCTGGAACGCACAGCTGTGTCTTCTATTTCTGGCTCTGGAGTTCCTGACAATTCAAGGCAGCTCGAGGTGGGCACAGCACAGGATGCAGCGAGCAGGCCACGCTCCGGGCTCAGCCTGCCCAGGACGCAGGGTCATCTTGAAGCAGCTGCAGGGGCATGATTGGGAGGGAATTCCAGGCATACAGGCCACCGACATGGGGAAGGAGCAGGGCTGAGGGTGATGCAGGAGACAGCAGGTCCCCCTGGGGCGCCACCCCTCAGGGATGGATGCATGTAGAACCTGCTGGAACCCACCTGCGATTCATCCAATTGCGGGGCAGGAAGTGGAGGGTTACCTTCTGGCCGCACCCCTCCTTGGTACAGTGTTGCCCCTGGAGATGCTCCAACCTTAAATTTAGAGGGAGTGGTTGGCCTGTGGAGAGGTGCCCTGAGCCCAGGTGAGCCAGGTGACCCCAGATGAATCCTGAAATGACAGAGGGGACAGGTGACCCCCCCAGACTCGGGGACTTGCTGACTTCTACCCTCAGAGTGTTTACCACTTTCTGTGGTTGGTTTTTTCTTTTTGTATTTTGATCAGTAAATAAAATCTTGCGCTGTTATTCCACAATATCTCACCTAACTTAGTTTTCACACTACGGCTAGTTATACTCCCATCTTAAGCTTAGAGTGGGTGGTCCACGTGCCCCACCCCCCAGGTCATCTTCCTGTTAGAACGCTGTCTGCTCACTAATAGAGAGGTGACCACAGTAATATCTGCAGAGTGGAATCACCAAAGGCTGTGGCAGTTAATTCAGGAAAGAAGAACCACCGCACAGAAGCCGAGAGAAAACACAAATCAAAGGGAAGGAAGAATGAGATTCAGAAAACAGTGAACAGTAAATATCAGTGCTTCTTACTGTTCAGTGGTGGTGGGGCGTGCTGAGAAAACAAATTTTCAGGAACTTTCAAACACTGCCGGGAGGATACATTGTGTGAAAACAACTTTTTCCAAAACAATTTGGTAATACGGGTCAGATGCTGACGGCATGCAGGAAGCAATCCCACACACAAAACCAACGTTCATGCATCAGCACGGTCACTGGAGCATCACTTAAACTAGCGAAACTGGGCAGCAGACTCAATGAGCGAAAATGAGGCTGCCTTGAATGGACAACAAACTGACAACTGTGCCCTCATCAAACACGTTTCCGAAGGTTTATAATGGTATTTTAAAGCTGCTTAAAAGGAGAAACAGTATACAAATGCATAACTTAGGTTGAACCTTACCAAATTACCTATATTAAAAAAAAAATGGGACTTCCCTGGTGGTCCAGTGATTAAGAATCTGCCTGCCAATGCGGGGGACACGGGTTTGATCCCCGATCAGGGACGATGCCACATGCTGAGGAGCAGCGAAGCTCCACGGTGCCACAGCTGCTCAGCCCGAGCTCTGGAGCCCTCAGACCACAGCTGCTGAGGCCCACGGCACTCCAGAGCCTGTGCTCCGCAAGGAGAGGAGCCCCCGCAATAAGCAGCCTCGCCCCGCCGCTAGAGGGGAGCCCCCGCTCACCACAACTGGAGAAAGCCTGCAGGCAGCAGCGAAGGCCCAGCACAGTCCACGCTCATAGACAGAATCAAATAAAAAATTGGTTCAGCCATGTTTAACTACAGTTCAATCCTGGTTATACTATATAACTATACTGTATAATATGTATTACATAATACGAATGTTTGATTTTGCTATTGCTTTAAAATCTGTTTTTAGGTTTAAAAGACTAGAAGGAAAGGTATCCGTTGATGGCAATAATTGTGTCTTAGGACTTCAGGTGATTTTTATTTCTGTTCTTTGAATTTTCCATCTTTCCTATAAAGAGCATGCACTCCTTTGTTGGCACAATCTTATTTTATTAGTGGCATGTGCGTGGTGAGACTTTGAAGAGTTGCCATAGGAACACGAAGCAGATAAGCTTCCTAAGGAGCAAGGATACATCTCACAGAGAAGCTCCTGCCCGTCTCCAGAGCCGCAGCTCAGGCACTTCACCCCCAGGGCCATCTCAGCCGGGATGTATACCTGCACGTGAGGGTGACTGAGCCCTTCCCCCGTGCGTCCTGACCCAGCGGCCACTACAGCTTCAGGAAATGCCACCTTTGCATCTGGGCAAAGGGGCACTAGATGCCAGCACAGGGGGAGGTGCTCCTGCCCCCCACCTGGGAGAAGGGAGAAGGCACAGCCGCCGCGATGGCAAGAGGGCACCAGTGGTGAGTCTCTCCCTCATCTGGACTGCCTTTGCACCAACAACTCAGGGTAGATGCCTTAGCGCAGAGAGCGAGCATGGTGGCTCGGCCGGGGCGGGTGTGTGGACTATGAGTTCTTATTTCCAACACAGACTCAGATCCAAAGTCCAGGGGTCTCAGCTGCAGAGCTGGCTACTGCCAGTCAGTCTCTCCAAGGCTGCCTGCAGCTGCGAAGCTGGCCGGGGTTCCCCTGCAGAGGGACCCAGGGGTGCCTGAATCAAGATTCAAGGTTCTGGAACAATCTTTCTTTCCTGGCCTCTGGGAAAGCCACTTCCCAAAGGCTATTTTGTAGAAGGAATAGACCTTCGATAAAATCTCTCTAATGCATTTATCTAAATAGACAAGGTTAAATTAATCAGCTGCTCCTCAATTAATCCTGCCCTTTATAGACCGAAATTTAAAGAGAGCTCTATTGTGGTTTATACTAGTGAAAGAATATGAAAACAAAGCCTTCCACTTACATATTACAAAACTGCAAAGCTGAAGGCCTTTTCCCAAGCCAAAATCCCCACGGCATACCCCAAATCATGCCCTTTTTAAACTGCTAGAAATCCACACACCTAGCTCCCTCTTTCTATAAGCACATGAATCTCTGAGCTGAAGCATTGAACAAATGTAATAAAAAATCTTATTAATCACTCAGTCCATGAAAAAGGTGACCTTTCTCAGCCTCATTTTTAAGCAACTAGAAATCTGATGGGCTTAGCCATCAAAGCCTCTTGAGCATGAGTAACTCATAAAATCTGCCGACATACTTTATAAAGTCAAGAGTCATAAACGTGGGCATTGCTTTATGACATCAGCAGTACATTCAGGTTGGTCTTCTCTGTTCATGAGGGGTATGTGGGCTTCTTCTGAAATCCTTGTAAGATGAGGGTCTCAGCTTCACCCCCGTCTCTGACTCCTGGGAAAACCCAGAATACTGGGGCTGGTGCCTCCCATTTCCACGTTGTTTCCAGTGATTCTCACGTGTGAATATGCCTAAGAACCAAGGCTGGATGGAATCGGCTCAGTGAGGCAAGAATTCCCTGAACACACCTTTACTAACATGACTCAGCTGAGCGCTCCGGGGTGCATCAGAGACCACGTAGACTCCGTGTCCTTGGGAGGGCGGGGTGGGGTTTCCAGCAGCCCTCAGCCCCCCAAGTGGCTTTATATGATGCTGTGCAGGTAAGTTGGACTTGGTTGGTTTCCAAAACAAAAAGGTAGAAACCTAGACACAAATGAGATGACTGTTTCTCAAACGCTCACCAGCGCCAGCACCTCGCAGGGAATTCTCAGCTAATTCCACTGGAACAGACTGGCCGGGTCCACTCAGACCTCAGAATTGTGACTATTTCTGCACTATCCTTGCCATCAGAAGAGGCGTGGTGGCAAGGCTCGGGTGCTTCCACCCCTGTGGTCTGCAGAGAAGAAGAATCCTGTTCTTGGCGACTTTGTCGGGAGAGGAGCCTGCTTTATCGTGAGTGATGTCTTATCCTGCAAGTGCTTTGGGGCCACATGAGTGGAGAAGGAAACAGGAAGGACAGCTGCTCCCGGAGATAAACCCCCTCACCCAGGCTCCACAGGCCCACTCTCTGATCAGCGCTGGGCTGGCCCAAGGCACATGCATCAAGACCAGGGCCTGGACGTGTAGGGAGCCCCGGGAGGTCACTGAGCGCCTCTGGGAGCCAGTCCCTGGAGCCAGGCTCGAGGTGCCCAGTGGGGCATCAGAGAGTGCCCTGCCTGCAGGACCCAGCATGGTGACTTGGCAACGAGGAAGTCACACAAAGCGGCCGGGAGGCACCCGTGCCAGCCAGGGAGGCGGGGCTCGGAGGGCCTCCCGGGAAAGAGACCTCATGCCAAGAGGGCAAGCAGGGCAGGGTGAGTGGGACAGTTCAGGCCCAGACCGGTGGCGACCCTGGGGCTGGCCTGATGGCCATGGGACTGGCAGCACCTGCGGGTGGCAGTAAGGGCGTCAAAGCCCTACGGGCTCTACCCTCCCGGGGCACCTGGAGCATGACGGTGGACCCACTTCTCAGCGTGGCAGCAGCGGGCTGGGACGGCCAGAGCCTGGCACTTTGGCTGGTGTTCCTGGCCTCCTCCGCTTAGTGGGGGTTGAAGCCCGAAGTCACACCTTTGCTGTTGATGTGGGGAGGCTGAGAACAGGGCAGTGAGGGCCGAGCAGGCAGTGAGGGGAGGGCTCTGGGAGCCCTGCCCATCGGCCACGTGCGGTCTGCTGTGGGCCCGGTAGGCAGCACACACCACACCAACACACACGCGTATACACTCACAGCACACACACAGAGACACACGTGTACACACTCACAGAACACAGAGAGACACACACATACACTCACAGCATAAAGACAGATATGTGTATACACTCACAGAACACGCAGAGACACACACAGACACACATGTGTGTACACTCACAGCACACACACACACACGTGCACACCTATACACACACACCTCTACACACAGCACACACACATACAAACAGATACATCCCTCACAAGAGCATCAGCTGCTTCCAAGGCCATCCCATCCTACAGGATTTTGTGATGAAATCACCTCTACGTCTTGAAAGAAAGAAGAAAGTTGCGTGGGGAGGGATTCTTGTTTAAAACAGCATTTTAGCCTAGTAAATACAACTCTTAAAATCATGTTTTTTAAGACAACCTGTCCTCCGTCTACACCGGGGACGAGTCCTGTCTGCGTGAGGTCACATGTCCCTAAGCGTCCTTGTGAATTCACACTGAACACATGGCATTGCAGCTCTGAGATCACAAGCCTGCTTCTCCTCCAGGTCCTCGCACCGAGGGCTGTATTTTACTTTTGAGCGCGTCTCCAGACAGATAAAGAGATGCGTGCATTAAACTTCATGGTGCTGAGGAGAGGAGGGGCCCCTCGGAGGGCGGCTGAGATAATCTGCTTCTCACTCCTAATCCTTCAAGATCTCACACCAGCTCAGCTCCGGGAGCGCTCGGGCCCCGCCCGCCCAGGTGCCAGCCCTGCTCAGACTCTCGCCCTGGGGGAGTCGGGGTCTCCGCAGACCACCATCCCCTCGGTTCACGGCTGCACCTGTGCTGGGAGGGGCTTCGCAGGAGGCAGCCTGTCCTGGGTGCTGACTGCAGAGGGAATTCACTTTTGCATTCCCAAGGCCACTTACAGTGTTCGTTATAATTATCATTACGCGCCAGCTCCCATCACTGCCTTCTGCGTTCGGTATCATCTTACGAAGGAATCCAACTGGGCTGAACAGGCTCATTTTATACCCAAAAGCCAAAACAGGAAATGAAAGTCATTGGAAGGAGATTCAATTATAAAATGCTTGTCCCCCTTCAAGTCAGAGATTCAGAAGTCAACAGCCGTTAAGACGTTCCTCCTGCCCAAAACCTGTGGGGCTGACCCAGAGGGCCGTGAGCCCCTCCCCAGGTGAGATCACCGCAGGGCGCGGCTCGATGAGGGCTGGACGGCAGAAGCCGGCCAGGCTCCTGCAGGAAGGCCGTCGACACAAGCCAGTGCTGCATCCTGGGGGCTGTCCCTTCCGGGAGACCCACACCTGCTCACCGCTCAGCCGCCTCTGTGGACGGGTGGAAAGAACGGCCCCGCGACGCCTCGCCCCTCCTGGGCCTCCCCCCCTCCTAGGCCTCGCCCCCTCCTAGGCCTCGCCCCCTTCTAGGCCTCGCCCCCTCCTAGGCCTCGCCCCCTCCTAGGCCTCGCCCCCTTCTAGGCCTCGCCCCCTCCTGGGCCTCGCCCCTCCTAGGCCTCGCCCCTCCTAGGCCACGCCCCTTCTAGGCCTCGCCCCCTTCTAGGCCACGCCCCTCCCAGGCCTCGCCCCCTTTCTAGGCCTCGCCCCCTCCTGGGCCTCGCCCCCTCCTAGGCCTCGCCCCCTCCTAGGCCTGGTCTCTTTGAGTGTCTTTTGGCCCCTGAATGTCCTGCATGCAGCCTGTCCATAGCTCGGTGAGGAAGGGGAAGTGGTCCTGGGGGGGCGATGCCCAGTTCGCCCCCCACCCCCACCGAGGCAGACACCGTGGGGCCCCCTTACCCCTCTCTCTAGAAGCATGTCTCGGAAGTGGGTCGCTCGCTCCTCCAGCGGCAGAAGGATCTGAGGCGGGGGTGTCTTGGCGCCCGCATCCTGTCTCTCCACCTCCTCGGGCCCGGGACTCACGTGGCCTTCCGTCCTTCAGGGCACAAGATACAGAGAGTCAACCAAGATCCACCCGATTCTCACTGCAACCTTTCAAAGCCCTCCGGGACCCTGGCCTGGAAGGAGCAGTCTTTGAACACTTTGCAAAGCCCAGCTCAGATGAGACTTGGCTCTTGGGATGCAAACTGCTTTGCTGCGTTTGGGGCAGAAAGTGGAGGCCGAAGCACTGATGGGGTAGCACGGCCAGAGGGAGACCTCGGTGGGGCCTGAGGGTTGAGGAAACTCAGGACGGAAGGAGGCTGAGAGTCCCTGAAGCTTCACCGCCACAGGCCGCTCTCGCCGGAGCGAACGGAGAGAATCTGTCACTTGAACCAGTCGCTGCATCTTGAACCTGGTTCCACTTTGGCTTTTAGAGATGACTTGACTTTGGACAAATGCATGGGAGACAGTTGTGGGGAAATTATTCTGTCTATAGCCAGAGGGCAGAAAACATTGTCTGGGGGTTTAACCCAAAAGGGAGGATTTAGTGACAGCAGTGAGACAGGACCACACCCTGGGGGGCTCTGCAAAGGACAAGGAGAGCTAGGTGACCATGAGCCCAGCGGTGGCCACTGCCCAGGCCTGGACACAAGGGCAGGGAGGAAGCAGGGCCCGGCATGCGCACAGGGAGGGGCCAGGAAGGGCGGCCGAGAGGAAGGAGAGAGAGCCCCCTTTTACGAAGCAGCGACCCGGTAACTGGCATTATTTGTTTAACTGCCCCTCTGATGGAGGTCCTCGTGGTTCTACTCCTCACGCTGCAAGCACCTGGAAACCTCCCTCTACCACCTTGATGTTCGCTGCTGGAAGAAAGCATCTGGCCAGACAGACACTGCTACTCCCAGCTCCTTCCCTCCTGCTCCCTGACATGATCCTGCCTGGGAGTGGTCAGCCCAGCACCTTGCCCTCAACCAACCTCTTTCCATCTCCTCCCTCTCTGCCTGTTCTCACCTGTGAGGTATTGACTGGACCCCTGCTGCCCAGAAGGCATCCTTGCGCTGACACCCAGACCCCTCTGTGGGTGCAGTCACAAAATTAAAAGACACTCCTTGCAAGATAAGCTGTGACCAACCTAGACAGCCTATTAAAGAGCAGAGACATCACTTTGCTGACAAAGGTCTGCATAGTCAAAGCTATGGTTTTTCCAGTAGTCATGAATGGATGTGAGAAGTGGACCATAAAAAAGACTGAGCGCTGAAGAATTGATGCTTTCAAATTGTGGGGCTGGAGAAGACTCTTGAGAGCCCCTTGGACTGCAAGGAGAGCCAACCAGTCAGTCCTGAAGGAAATCAACCCTGAATATTCATTGGAAGGACTGATGTTGAAGCTGAAGCTCCAATACTTTGGCCACCTGATGCAAAGAGCTGACTCACTGGAAAAGACCCTGATGCTGGAAAAGACTGAAGGCAGGAGGAGAAGGGGAATGACAGAAGATGATATAGTTGGATGCCATCACGACTCAATGGACATGAGTCTGGGCAAGCTCCAGGAGATAGTGAAGGAAAAGGAAGCCTGGCATGCTGCAGTCCATGGGGTCACCCAGAGTTGGACAACTTAGTGACCGAACAACAGCAACAACTAACTCCCCCACCCTCCAGAACCAGGACTGCAGGCAGTGACGTCAACGGGCCAGTGCAAACCTGATCAGAGGCCACCTTTTCCGGCAGTCCTAAAGAGGAGTCCACTGGGAAGAGCCATGACTTTCTGCCTCCTGCACACAGGACAGCGTTCTGGGCACTCACAGGTCCAGAACAGCAGGGCACGTGCATTTCAAAAGCCTGCTGCACCGCAGGAATTGCAGGGTTAAAGGCACCTACACCATGCATGTCCGGGTTTCCTGACGTAGGTCACGATCAGGGCTCCCCAGGTGATCTGTTACTGGGGGACCTGTGGCAGCGTCTGCAGACATTTGTGGTTGTCACCACTCAGAAGTTGCCCCCAGAACATAGGAACAGAGGCCAGGGCAATGCACAGGATGGTCTGGGCATGTCTCTATCTCTGCATTTGGGGAGGAGGAGACAACCATCCAGGTCATGGGTGCTGTGTGCTAAGTCGCTTCAGTCATGCCCAACTCTTTGTGGCCCTATGGACCATAGCCCACTAGGCTCCACTGTCTATGGGATTCTCCAGACAAAAATACTGGAGTGGGTGGCCATACCCTCCTTCAGGGGATCTTCCCAACCCAGGAATCGAACTCTAGTCTCTTACATCTCCTGCATTGGCAGGTGGGTTCTTTCCCACTGGTGCCCTCTGGGAAGCTCCCATTAAGGTCATATGGTCATTTAACTGCTCAGCCAGGGCAGTCTCACGTCCTGACACCCACCAAGCCTGCAGCTTCTTCAGCTCTGACCAGGGTGCTGTGAAGACACGCAGGTTACCAGTTTGGGATGTGCTAGGGACGTGGAATATATATACCATGTGCTACATCTAACAGGGGTTGCCATGCATCAGGGTTATAATATGGATTAATCCAACCTCACACAGAATGTGCAAAAAAAGAAAATAACCCGCTTGCTCAGCCCACTAGGGAATCTTATTTATAGAACAACGATTTCAGGAGAACTTACATTCTTTGCCACTTATGCCATTATGTGGAATTTTGAAAAAAGAAATTGCAGTGGATTTGCCATTGTATCACACCCCAAAGGGTATAATTAGGATTTCTTTGTAATAAATTTTCATTAGTTAAAAATAGAAGTGTGGAAACAAGTCTCTCATTGTTGTAACTCGAAACAAGATTAATAGGAACATGTGATGATCACGGATTACAGCTTTTCCCACAAAATATTTTGTTCAGAACCACTGGACGCCTTCCAGACTGCAAAGCGATCGGTTCAATTAGAGTCAGTCAAAAGAAAAGGCAAACTTGCTAAAAATATTTTTTACATCCTATGTCTGAAAAACTTGGTACTAAAAGTAAATCCTAATACTGAAAAATAGAGTAAAGTTAGCATCATACGGAGGGTGAGAGGCGTTGTCCCCAGGGGCCCAGCTGGGTACCCGAGCCCTGGGGTGGTTGTGGGGGTGGGGACCACTGCAGGGCGGGGGTCTCCTCGCTGCGAGGGGAGGTGCAGCATGTCCCCTGCCTCCTGCACCCCTTGGGAGACATCAGGGGGCCAAGCCCTGCCCTGAGCTCTGCCTGCCTCCCACTCCCATCCCACCCCTCCCCCAGAACCACCCTGAGCTCCAGCAGCTGAACCGCTCATGAGACGTGCGCCAGGGCTTTCTGATCCTGCCTGTGAGCCCAGGGCCGCACATCATTCTGGCGAATGCTCGAGACCAGACGCGGTACAGCTGGATTCTAGAGGCAGCAAGTTCTTTTGCAGACAACGGACTTTGCTGTGTTTATCTGGGGCTCAGGGACTCAGGCCACTGGCCTTGGCACTTCTGTTCCTGCCTGGAGGCCAATTCTTGGACCCACAGACTCGCCTCTTCCGCCTCCTGAATGGTTCAGCGCAGCCATCTTGGGGTTGGAATGGTCACCTTGGTGAAGAAATTAAGACCACGGACCAGCTGCCTGTTACAGTTCAAAGGAAAGTGTCTTTTTTTTTTTTTAACTGTCCAGTCTACGAGGGGAGGTGAGGAGAGGGGGAAGGAAGAAGGGAAGGAGAGAGGGAGGGAGAGGCTGACTCAGAAGGCGGCTGGTCTTCGCAGCAGGCGCGCAGGGCAGGGGTGCGTTTCTCCAGGTCTAAGGCTTCACCCACTGACTCAGCATGGACACTTGCTCAGCACCGGGACAGATGATGGGAGCTCGCTGGACCGCGTCTTTGGAAAAGCAGTTTGAACAGGAAGATCCCGACACGCTTCCATCTGTGACGCTAATATGAGCCTGTTTTTCAGTCCTGTTGAAATATTTAAACATCTCGATTCTGCCATCAGTTTATTAGCTCTGTCTCCCAATCTTGCAGTTCCCATAGATGTGTTAAGCCGGCCTCCTGCACCTCTGTCCAATTTGTTCATACAAATGTGCAGTAGGAAATGCCAAAAGCAGATGCCTCTCCCTGCAGGGGACAACCTTGCTTTCCTGCTGGTGAGGAGCAGGGGCAGGATGGCCACCGCACCCACCAAGAGGTCTGGAAAGCTCTGGCCTGCAGGATCTGTGTCTATTCCTGCCACAGCCGTCATCTGGGGCTTGTTGCTCCGAGGCCCAAAGGGTTAAGGGTGGCGTGTCCTGCGGCTCCTGCTGCCTAAATCCCTGGCTCCTTCCTCTGCCCCTCCCCCTGCCTGGCCAGCAGGTCCCCCAGTGTGGGGTCCAGGTCCCCAGCAGCTGGCAGGAGTTCCCTGCCAGGGCATGGAACCAGGACATGTGGCTATTTATCCTCAAGATCCTGAGGAGCTGAGGATCCACAAGCTCATGTCTTCCTAAACGATTCTTGGACATAAAACAATTCCTGAATGCCTATTTCCTTGGCGTGCTTTGTATGATTATTCATTATTCCAGGTGGAGCGCCAGATGCCAGGTGCCGCCTGAAGCGAGGGACGGAGATAAGGAGCACAGTGCGGCACAGAGACCCTGCAGCCCCATCGGAGGACGCCTGGTATTTGCTGAAAACACGGTCAAACCCTCTCCTCCCACTTTACTTGCATCACTGCATTTAATCCTTATCACGACCCTATGAGGCTCACTTACAGTTGGGAGAACTTAGATGAGGCAAGTAAATTCTTCAGCACAATGACAGGTCTGAAAGTAGTGATGGTGATGTTGATGATGGTGATGTGATGATGATGGTAGTGATCATGATGATGGCGATGGTGTTGATGGAGGTGATGGTGTTGATGATGATGCTGATGGTGATGGTAGTGATGGTGATGATGGTGATATGTCACTTGTGGTGATGGTGATGATGATGGTGGTGGTGGTGTTGATGATGGTGGTGGTGTTGATGGAGGTGATGGTGTTGATGATGATGCTGATGGTGATGGTAGTGATGGTGATGATGATGGTGGTGGTGGTGGTGTTGATGGTGGTGGTGGTATTGATGATGGTGGTGGTGATACAGTGGCGATCATGATGATGATGCTGACTTGACAGTGACACAACAGTGATAATAATAGTGATGACAGTAGTGGTGATACTTCACCTTCATTGTCTTTGGCGCTTCTGATGATCCACACCAACCCTTCCCCAGGCTGGGTTCCAGCCCTCTGTTCAGCCGGATGACATCTCATCTTTTATTTAATTTAATCGATGGGGAGAATCTGTTCTTTCCTCTGGCAAAGAGGGCTAGGAATTTATCATCAAAATGCTGCCAGGCTGTAACTCCAGTGTGAGACATGATATAAAATTCTGCAGGAATCAAAGTTTCTGTGAATCTCTGCCTTGTGGGGCCTCAGACACTGTCATGTGGCTTGTAACAAATGGTCTTCGGATGAGGCCAACTTGGAAAGATCTGTGTTCTCTAGCTTTTAGCCTCGCCATTGTAGCGTGGGAGGGCGCCTTTGGCTGCCGTCAGAAGGCCGGGGCATCAGTCAGGTGGTCTCCAGGCCCCTGGCTGGGCTGGGGTGCAGGGCACCAGCTCGGCCGGCACTGCTCGTCGAAGTGGAGGTCTGGACTGAAAGCCAACGGTGGCATTGAGGAGGATGCCTCCCCAGGATGTAGTCAGGGCCAAGGGGACATCCAGGCTCTGCCCCATCAGGGAGCCACGGGGGCTGAGCCGGAGCCGCTGTCCCCGGCCCGATGGAGCAGCCCTGCCCCCAGTGTGCAGGGACGGGGCCCTGACGTGGTCATAGACGAGGCCCTGATATGGGCAGAGACGGGGCTCTAAGATGGGCAGAGATGGGGCTCTAAGATGGGCAGACACGAGGCTCTAAGATGCGCAGAGACAGGGCCCTGACATGGGCAGAGATGGGGCTCTAAGATGGGCAGAGATGAGGCCCTGATGTGGGCAGGGACACAGAATCCCCCTGGAAGAGCAGACCGAGGCCTCCCAGCTGCAGCCTGAGCTGTTTCAGACCTCAGTACTCCTTCTCCAGCCGGGGATCACTGCCCCCCTGCTCTGTCTGACCACTAACCTCCTGGCCCACCCCCTCATGCCTGCCCCTGCCCTGGTCCCCTCAGCCCTGCTCGTCTTGCCCTGGCCCCACCCCCTGACCCCTGATGTGGTGACCCCTGCCCAGGAGGGGTTCTGGGGGTCACTGAGCTACTCTCTGCTCTCCTGAGGCCAAGCAGCCGTTCCACGGGGGTGACCATATTCACCCACCCTTTCTGTCCACGTGCTAAGAGCGATGTGAACCAGGAGTCACGTGGGTGGGGGGAGGGGATGAGGAAGTGAGCAGACCTCCCCAGACCCCCACCTCCCCGAAGCCCTGTCAGTGAGGGCCTTTGGAGGGACGGAGAGGTGCCAGCTGCAGGCGTGCTTGCATCTCGGAGGCCAGGGTTCCTTCCTGGGGAGGTCGCTGATGGAAGGCGTCTCTCCGTGCCAGCAGGTGACCCCTCTGGGGTGGGGAGGAGCCCCTGTGAGCACCAAGGGCAGGCTCCCAGGGGTCCAGAGACAGGTGACCCTGCCGCTGGAGGCGGCCCTGACCCCATGTCAGCCCCTAGCCCAACTGCGGATGCTACGTGGTTGTCTTGAGGGCTCGTCAGCTAAAGCTGAGAGGACCCCCTGGTGACTAGAGGTCCTCAGGTAGGTCCCAGACCCTGTGTGTTCACCTCCCTTGTCTAGGGGACTCACACTGGTGGCCTCGGAGCACCAGCAATGTCGCCCAACAGGTGACAGGAGACATTGGCCAGGCCCCACCAGCGTCCGTCCCACCGTGCCTTTCATAGGCGGTTTCTAGCTGCATCTGTGAGGTCACCACACACTCAGCCCTGAGAACCGGCTGGGGTGCCCTCAGGCTGAGGGTTTGGGGTGCATCTCACAGACGCTGCTATATCACTTCTGTCACAACAACAGCGAAACCCAGACCAGCCTCCCGTCCCCACTGGCTGCAGCCAGAGTCATCTTCGGGGGCCCTGGAGGATATGTGACGGCCTGATCACATCTGTCATATGACACAGGATGCTAAGGGGTTCCTGTCCTGAGGCTTAAGACCAAACAGACCTCATGATGTGAAATACAGTGAAGGATGCTTTTTAATCTATCCGAGTCCTCACACAAAAGTAGGCAGAGCTGTCAGAACAAGAAGCCTGCAGGCAGTGTCCTCGCAAATTACGGGGTGAGGGGTCCCCAGAACTTACACCGTGAGTGGGCGATGCCAGACCATGGTACCAAGGACCCTCAGGGCATCCGTGGCTGCCCAGGGAAGCAGGGAGGAGCCAGAGGCCTGCCCCAGGGCCCTGACCCCCAGGAGCCTGTGACGCCCTGGACGGAGGGGCAGCCACTGGCTGTGGCTTTTGAGAGCGGGACACTGGAACTGGAGGGGCCTCTGGGCTACTGACTGCCAGGGACCAAGGTGACCCTTGGGGGCCAGCAAGCAGGGTGCCCCTTGCAGGATAAAACCAGGGATGAACTCGGAGAAACAGACGCGAGCATAATCTTAATAATCTTTAGATAAGATACCAAGGAAAGGAAGAGGCGGCCCGGGGAATGTGAGGAAGCACAGGGCACATTCACACCGCATGACGGCACGAGGAGGCGCCAGCAAGGCCGCCCAGGGCACCAGCCTTCCGCAACCACCCCGGTTCACCGGGAGCTGCAGCAGCGGCCACCGCCTTGCCCCACACCAGGTCAGACGCGCACACAGGCAGAAGGAGCAGGAAGATAGCCCCACACGCCGATGAAACTTGAACTGACTCTTTGAACAGGAGCTAAGGTTTTCAAAGAAGGTGGTGGGTGCTATGAAATAGCAGCACATATCAGAACAGACAAATTCAGTGGGAAAAGGGACATTGGACCAAAGAAAGACAGGAAGGACATGCCAGAGATCCAAGAAATTGGAAATAAAAGGGGAAAAAGCACTTTGAGAGACAAGCAGTGTACTTGGCGTCACCAATATGGAAACTCAAAACAATGAAATAGAGCAAACATTAAAGCATAATTCAAGGAAAATACCTTTATGTAGAAAAGATGCCCACCTACACGGAAAAGGTTCACATCCCACCTGCGATGGTTACCCAAGAATCACCAAGACTGAGACATGCTCGGTCTCTTCAAGGCTGAAATTAAAAACTAAGACGGACTGAAACACACCAACTATGTGTAGATCTAGGAACTGACAATGAATCCGTCATCGTTGGAGGATGGCGCTGGAGAGACGACCCAATCTTCTGAGAATCAGTGTTAGAGGGAGGGAGTGACGAGTGAGAATCAGTGTTAGAGGGGGGGAGTGACGAGTGAGAATCAGTGTTTAGAGGGAGGGAGAGGGGGGGAGTGACGAGTGAGAATCAGTGTTTAGTGACGAGTGAGAATCAGTGTTAGAGGGGGGGAGTGACGAGTGAGAATCAGTGTTAGAGGTGGGGAGTGACGAGTGAGAATCAGTGTTAGAGGGGGGGAGTGACGAGTGAGAATCAGTGTTAGAGGGAGGGAGTGACGAGTGAGAATCAGTGTTAGAGGGGGGGAGTGACGAGTGGAAGTCGCTCAGTCGCGTCTGACTCTCTGTGACCCCGTGGACTGGAGCCCGTCAGGCTCTCTGTCCATGGAATTCTCCAGGCAAGATACTGGAGTGCGTTGCCATTTTGTTCTCCAAATTTAAAGGGAAGGAATCAAGAATTTACTTTGGGTTTTCTGTTTGAAGTACACCTCAAGGGAACCAAATGGTTTATGAAGGCGTGTTTTTCTTTATAAAAGTAGGCAAGGTGCTAAATACAAATGAGATAATATAATTGAAACATTAGCATGAAAAATCCTTTTAGAAAGAAGGGACGAGGGCAAGTCACCTGCTCACGTCACAGAAGACAGAAAATCAGACATCAGACGCCTCTGGACAGAAGTAACTCAACACTGCCGTGAAGTATTCTTGCCCAAATACTAATCAAACTCGAACTGATACAGCCTCCAGATCTGCTACAGGGTCACAGCACCTACCAGGTCAGAAGAACCAGTTAAAGCACACCAGTGATATTCATAAGCCAAGGCCCAGACTATGGGAGATTCCACAGCTAAGAAGAACTTCCGATGTCTTTAAAAACAAATGAAGAAAAAAAAAAAGCTGGAGCAAAAGGGAACAAACCCACAGACTAAAATAAATTTAGGAGAGAGTCACAGAGGGCCATGTACAAACAATTTTGACTTGACTTGAAAAATAAAGTTTTAAAATAAAACAGTCAAGGAAATCTGAACAATGTCTGAGAAGCTATTTGATAACAGTAAGTTGTTTGGTAATATTTATTGTTTATTTTTTAGGTGTGACTATGATTGCATGTAAAAAGTCCTTATAGTTTAGTCACATGTCCTGATATATCTACAAATGAAATTTTTTTGATAGCTGGGGTTTGCTTCAAAATATTCTGAGTTGAGGGGTAAGTAGAACTAAAGATGAACAACACTGACCTTGAGATAGTCGTTGAAACTGGGGAAGGTATATATGGGAGGGTTAAATATCCTATTCCATTTGTTACATGGAACTTTTCCATAGTAAAAAGTTCAGTTCATTTCAGTTCAGTCGCTCAGTCGTGTCTGACTCTTTGTGACCTCATGAACCGCAGTACGCCAGGCCTTCCTGTCCATCACCAACTCCCGGAGCTTCCTCAAACTCACGTCCATCGAGTCGACGTTGCCATCCAGCCATCTCATCCTCTGTCGTCCCCTTCTCCTCTTGCCCTCAATCTTTCCCAGCATCAGGGTCTTTTCAAATGAGTCAGCTCCTCCCATCAAGTGGCCAAAATATTGGAGTTTCAGCTTCAACATCAGTCCTACCGATGAACACTCAGGACTTATCTCCTTTAGGATGGATTGATTGGATCTCCTTATGGTCCAAAGGACTCTCAAGAGTCTTCTCCAACACCACAGTTCAAAAGCATCATTCTTCGGTGCTCAGCTTTCTTTATAGTCCAACTCTCACATCCATACATGACCACTGGAAAAACCATAGCCTTGACTAGATGGACCTTTGCTGACAAAGTATTGTCTCTGCTTTTTAACATGCTTTCTAGGTTGGTCATAACTTTCCTTCCAAGGAGTAAGTGTCTTTTAATTTCATGGCTGCAATCACCATCTGCAGTGATTTTGGAGCCCCCCAAAATAAAGTCAGCCACTGTTTCCACTGTCTCCCCATCTATTTGCCACGAAGTGATGGGACCGGATGCCATGATCTTAGTCAAAAGTTAAAAATGGGCAGATAAACTGTCTCCTTCATGGGAGTCTGGGGCTGTTCGCTCTGCGTTGGGCCTTTCCCAGCACGTGTCTAACAGCTGGATGGACTCAGAGCCACAGCCCGGCCCCTCCCACCAGCTGAGGACGTTTGCTTGAGTAGCAGTCGTGGCAGCCGGGCCCGTTGAAGGTGCGGGCTGCCTTTCCCCTCTGCTCCGGTGTCTCTCCGGCCCCTTGCAGCGCTGACAGCACGTCTCCCATGTGCTCCAGCCTCTTTAGGTCCAGACACACTGCCTCCTTCCCATCACTGCCGCAGCAAAGGCCACCTCCTCTACCTGCCTCGTGAAGCTGAGCGCACGTCCCAGCAGGAGGCATCACAAGCTTGAACAGAACTGAGCTATGAATTTATAATTTAAGGGACTTCCCTGGTGGCTCAGACGGTAGTGTCTGCCTACAATGTGGGAGGCCCGGGTTCAATCCCTGGGTCGGGAAGATCCCCTGGAGAGTGAAATGGCAACCCACTTCAGTATTCTTGCCTGGAGAATCCCATGGACACAGGAGCCTGGTGGGCTACAGTCCATGGGGTCACAAAGAGTTGGACACGACTGAGTGACTTCACTTTCTTTTTTTTCAAAGCATGAGTTACCATAAAGAGGGCAAATACATTCTTCTAATGGCAGACGAGAGGAGAAACTCTCCTGGATGACTGCACACTTACTCCTCCAGGAGCATTTGGGTGTGCTCTCGACTGCTGAATGGATCCCCCGAAGAAGAAGATTCTGCAACAGTCCCCTCTCCCCGTAAGGGAAGACAGACCCTGACTTCATCTCAGAGCCACACGTCTGCCGCCAGCAAGCAAGGGCCCTGGGAACGTCCTGCCGCTTGCCTCGTGTTTGCTACAGGGGAATGTGTGACAGCCGCTGACGGCCAAGTGCTTACTGAACACTGGGGTCAAAGGGAGGGAGAGGCAGGCTGGGAGATCTGATAAAGGACCAGAGAAGAAGCCCCAAGGTCAAGGGCTCTATTAGAACTGATTCTAGAGTGGTCTCCTGGTGGTCCGATTTCAGCTTTACCTCCATGTGGGTGAAAAGCTTCACAGAAACTGGGAGGAGAACTCAACCCATTCACTCAAACTCCAAGAAACGACACCTGCTGTGGTAGCGCGGGGGTGATGTGTGGGTCTCAGGATTTATGCTGACGTCTGGTCTCCCTCTCAGAAATCCACAAGTTTCATAATCCTTTTTGGGGAGAAAATAAATGCCAGGGAATATTGATGCTTCGACCTTAAAGGACAAATGAAAATCTCCTGACAAATGACTGCTGTGCACATAATCTTTGCATAGCCAGGCATCCATGGAGTGTCCGTTGGCCCCAGGTAGGAGGCCCTAAAGACTCAGGGCACAGACTATTCACAAAACTGCAGGGCTCTATAGAGAAACAACTGGCCCACTAAACTCATGAACTGTGTGCAAGGGAGGAGCTTGAGACGCATGTGGGCTCAGTCGTGTCTGACTCTTCGTGACCCCAGGGACTGTAGCCCGCCAGGCTCCTCTGTCCTTGGGATTCTTTAGGCAAGAATACTGGAGTGGGTAGCCATGCCCTTCTCCAAGGGATCTTCCAGACCCAGGGGCCGAAGCTGGGTCTCCTGCATTACAGGTAGGTCAGAGTAGGTAAGTGGATATTAATTCATTTTCCGTGCAAGTCTGAGGCCACAAAGAGATACACAGTGTCCCATCTTCTGAAGAAAACCAGACTCCACACTCGCATTGGAGTGTAGCTCATTCTCTCGTTTTCTTGGGATGCTTTGAAGACATGATTTTATAGCAATCTTAATTTGGAGTCACATGTTTTCTAGCACTACCTTATAGCATTTCAGAGAAGCTATGCTCCCATGCTCTCAGTAGCTAATTTTTCTGGAAACCCATGTATATGGAAGTGAAAGGGCTCAACTCATGGTTCGTATTAAGACAGGGTTCAGCACGCTGGCCCCTCCTCACTGCCCACACTCGCTGACTGTCTCCCTTGCACTGGGGTGGGGCGGGGGCAGCAGCTGAGTGTAAGAAGAGTGCTTCCTTTTCTCTCGCGCCATTGACTCTCCCTAGGTGTGGACTTAATTTGGGGACAGACTCAGGGGTAGTGGCTGCGAACCCTCCAGACACTAAATCGTTTTGTCTTGTCCTGTCTTTCGGGTAATGGTGTTGCTTCTTTCATCCAAGATGGAGGCTCTCTGCCCCAGGTGGGGTGCAGAATTGCAACTCGGTCCAGGGGACATGCTTTGGGTGTGTCTTGACCATCTTGGTTTGTGAAGAGGAGAATAATGGAGGGTATATTTGGGGAAAACAGAAGAATGGCCACAAGGGCACTTCTCGCTAATTCCACGCTCTTCGGTCTCCAGATGTGGCCGTAAATCACCCCATGGAGGTGCCCATTTGAGGTTAAGGTTTTACTCTACAAGGTCAACGTCTCTTCTCACCCCCAAGTCCATCAACTGGGTGTCCCCAAAGTTTACAAACTACCGCAGTAGACAATGTTCTGGGCTTCCCTGGGTCCAGAGGTTAAGAGTTTGTCTGCCAATGCAGAAGGCTCAGGTTCAATCCCTGGTCCGGGAAGGTCCCTCATGCAGGGGAACAACCAAGCCTGTGCACCTGTTCCTGAACCTGTGCTCTGGAGTCTGGGAGCTGCAGCTTCTGAAGCCCAAGTGCCTGGAGCCCATGCCCCACAGCAAGAAGCCACTGCAGTGAGAAGCCCGCACCACAGCTAGAGAGGAGCCCCGCTAGCTGCAACTAGAGAAAGCCCGTGTGCGGCAGTGAAGACCCAGCACAGCCCACAATAAAGCAAGTAGATAAATTAAAAAAAAAGACAAAAACAATGTTTCAAGCCAAGAGATTTCTTTTGGTCACTTATAATAAAACACTTCTATATCAAATGGCATAAAAAAATAAATAAACTTCCAAAGCTGTGGGGTCAATGATATTTGAAAACTCAGAAGAGCAACTTCACCCTGTCCTGCTATGGAAAACCATTAATTTAGCAGGAATCCATTGGCTCAGCAACTGGCAAAACCTGGCACATCAAGAAGGGGCTGGAGGGCATGCGCGCCACCAGCAATTTCTTTTCTAACATGTTTTGTGGATAATCTCACTCTAGTTTTTAAATCAAATGACATACTTTTGTTGAATCCTTCAAATAATTCAACTCAATTATTTGAAATAAATTCTAAGTTCTTTAAATAGTGCATTTGAAAAGCAGGTCTGAACTGTAAAAAACCTTCACGTAGGAAACCAGCAGAACCTCCAGGGCACCGCACACAAAGGGGAGACGCAAACAATCAATTTTCCGGTCCCAGGGCAGACGCACAATTGTGCATCACAAACACATTCCATTAAACAGTAAATAACAAGCCGTCTGAAACGGCACTCACCGGTAGCTGAAAATATTTGGGTAATTTGAAAGCTTGTCACTGTGACATATCTCTCTTCCCAGGGAATGTTAGGAAAAGGATCATTTGGATCTGAATTATAGACACAGCTGATTTAATCCCATTTGCATAAGAATGTCCAAAATGTATATGAACGGGGCCAGGGTGTACAAAGGATGCAGGGAGCAGACAGCAGCATTCAAAACCTGCCTTGTACTTTAGAGGCCAGGATATGGCAGCTGGAGTCATACTTGGCAGTAGCATTTTGATGAGAAAAATTACATCACACATACAAAAGGGAAGGTCAAATGCACTGATTCCGGCAGGTTCTCTGGAGCCTGGCCTCTTACTAGTTAGGCCAGCATCTACTAAATAAAAATGCACAAAAGCAGATAGACACTTGAGGAGTCCTTGGGCGTACTGGCAATGACCTTCCCCAAATGGACAAAGGCCAAGATGATGCCACTGTCAGCCCCCACGGGTGACGAGCTCTGAGCCACGGCGCAGGCCCAGTGGGGAGGGAGCTTCGGAAAAAGCCCCACAAGGGTGAAACTTCCCCCAGAGTGAGCGCAGTTTGTGTCAAGCAGCCCAGAAGTGAAGGATCAGGACTCAGAATATTCCAGATCCTGAGTCCAGCCTACTGAAGCCTTTTCCTCCCGAATCTCAGAGGCAGAACAGAGCAGAGTGATCCAGGGAGGGAGCCCTGAATTGCGGCGGGAGCCGAGCGTCTGGGCGCTGCCCTCACACCCGGAACCTGTGGGCCCAGCGGGCCTGGAGACCCACGGTGGCCAAAACTCCAGGAAAACACGTGTGATGGCTTCAGAGTCAGTGCTCAGTCACGGAAGGCTCACTGAGAAGGTGAAAACCAAGGTGAACGCTTTGACATGACTTAAAAGCCACGTGTGCCGAATTGGGGCCAGTCCCACAGCCAAATGAAGAGAACTGGATGGTGGAGGAAGACTGCCCAGCTCCTTGGAGCTCAGTGAGTCCTCCCTCCTGCGCAAGTTTAAAAACATCCCATAACGGCTAGATTGCTATTTCTCTTGTGCCTCAGGAAGCTTGTCTTGTTTTTAAAATTATACACATTTATTCAAGATCACAGAGACTGACTCAGCTGCCGCAGGGTCTGAGCACAACAATACAGCGATCACAACTTGATTCCTGTCCCTGGAGCCCTTGACGCCAGCGAAGGACTCGGTGTCCATCCTCCATGGCCCACACAAGTGTCCTCTACCCCAAAAGTGACTGTGTAAGGACAGGATTTGGGGGCGCAAGAACACAGAGGCCTGTGGGGAGGGTGGGGGCAGCCTTGCCCCAGCGCTACAGAGAGTCCGGCCAAGCTGCAGCCCCTGATCTCCGTCAGCTGGAGAAGGAGGCCCTGCCTCCCACCCGGACTGCCTCCGGGACTGGGGGAGGACACTGCTTACCCTGCCCTGCACTGCTCTCAGAAACTTCTGTGGGGTCTGCTTGGCATCGGTTAAAGTGACCATAAATCTGCACCTGGTCAGCAAAATCATTTTGTGAGGGGTGCTCAGTGGGAAAAGGCCAACGATATTGAAACAAAAGGAACAGGGGCCCTTTGTTACTTAGTCACCCAGTCGTGTCCAACTCTGCAGCCCCATGGACTATAGCCCACTAGGCCCCTCTGTCCAGGGGGATTCTCCAGGAAAGAATACTGGGGTGGGTTTCCACTTCCTTCTCCAGGGGAGCTTGACCATCCAGCTGGGTCGTCGGCACCAGGTCTGCTCAGGAAGTGGTCTTACAGGTCCTTTTCGACCCCCCTCATCCTCCCTGCCCCGTGCCTTTCATCCACCTACCCTTCCAGGAACTTAGACTCACAGACCTTGAATTTTACCCCTTTGCCTGGAAGTGAGTAGGGAAGGGCCACAGACCGGCCTTCCAGGAGGGCCAAAGGAGGAACAACCACCCCCGGCTTGAGGGGAGGCTGACCTCCTCCTTCCTGTGCTGTGCCCGCAAGAGGTCGTAGCAAGAAAACTCGGGTGGAGAATGTGTTCTCCGGGCACCACTGCAAGTCACCGGTCCTCACCCAGGCATCAGCCACTTCACTGATGACACGTCTGATTTGAGAATCAACCTGAATGGAGTTACTGAACGGAGACCTGGTGGAGTTACTTTGCCCAAAGTCTCGAAGCCAGCAAGCCACAGAGCCGGACCTCTGACCCAGAGCTGCAGGATCCCCGACCTACCCCTCACCCAGCACACGGCCCCACGTGGCATTTCGATGGCTCCGTCCACTCCTCAGGGCCCCGGAAGCAAGGCCAGGGCAGATCCTGGCCCCAGGGAGGCCGGGGAGGGAGGCGCCGTCCAGCGTAGGTGCGGGGCCCCCAGAGTGGCCGGGAACCCCGCGCCCTCTGTTTGGGGTTGGACTCATTCCTGGCTCAGTCAACAGAGTCAAAATGATCCTTTTCTTTCTCAAGGAAAGACGCAAGGGAAAGGACGTGGCCACCTACCGATTCCTCTTGGTTTTCACATCTGGGTCTTCCCTGCCATCTTCAGAACTTGATCCATCGCTGGGCTCAGCTGAAAGAAAGTCAGGTTCGCACGGTCAATATGGAGCTCGTGGCTTTGGCAAGCCACCGGGAAGCATCACTTCCAGCAGACTCATCTTCAAATTAGGAAAACAGGTTTCCCTTAAAGATGGACCTCAGCCCTGTAACTATAATAACTATACTAGCGGGTTTCCCTTAAAGATGGACCTCAATCCTATAACTATAATAACTATGCTAACGGGTTACCCTTAAAGATGGACCTCAGTCCTATAACTATACTAGTGGGTTTCTCTTCAAGCTAGACTTCCATCCTATAACTAGAATAACTATACCAGCGGGTTTCCCTTAAAAATGGACCTCAGTCCTATAACTATACTAGCAGGTTTCCCTTAAAGATGGACCTCAGTCCTATAACTATAATAACTATACTAGCGGGTTTCCCTTAAAGATAGACCTCCATCCTATAATTATACTAACGGGTTTCCCTTAAAGATGGACCTCAGCCCTGTAATTATAATAACTACACTAGTGGGTTTCCCTTAAGGATGGACTTCAGTCCTATAACTATAATAACTATACTAGCAGGTTACCCTTAAGGATGGACCTCCATCCTATAACTATAGTAACTATACTGGTGGGTTTCCCTTAAAAATGGACCTCAGTCCTATAACTATACTAGCGGGTTTCCCTTAAAGATGGACCTCAATCCTATAACTATACTAGCAGGCTTCCCTTAAAGATGGACCTCAGCTCTGTGACTATAATAACTATACTAGTGGGTTTCCCTTAAAGATGGTCCTCAGCCCTGTAACTATAATAACTATGCTAATGGGTTTCCCTTAAAGATGGACCTCAGCCCTGTAACTATAATAACTATGCTAGCGGGTTTCCCTTAGGGATGGATCTCAGTCCCATAACTACACTAGCGGGTGCACTCCTTCCATATTTCACCAGGAGAGAAATCTGTGCTGCTTTTGTGTAGAAAAGTCATCTCTAGCCACTGGCCATGTAGAGGCTGTCAGACCCTCCAGAAGGGTGGGCGAGGCGGGTGCGTCCACCTGACCCCACCCCTCACAGGACGCGGGCCTGGACCGGCCCTTCTGTCCAAGCTACCTCCGTGTCCCTGTGCTTGCACCGCAGACCCAGGCTCCCCTTGACCCCTGCAGGGAAGGACCCGGGCTCTCCGCACACGGCCTGCGCACCGCTGCTGTCTATGTGCCTACTTTCTAAAAGCCAAATTGATTTTGAAGGCAGGTCCCCTCCTTACACCCTGAAGAGGCTGGCCCTGTAAATGTTTGATGAGCTTTCAGAATGAAAAAGTAAAACGGTGCTTGGGTGTTTCATATTGGTCTCCGAAAGGAAAGAGGAAAAACGAGTATAAAGATGGTTCCAGAGCGTTATTATTTCAGTCCTGACAGGCTGAACGATGCCCAGACGCTCCCTGGCATCACAACTGCCTGCTTGCCTGCTTTTCATTCTGTGTCTGTCGTCCCAGGAAGCCACTTTCTCAGAAGCACGTCCCCGGCGGGCCCAGGGGCAGGGGCTGGGCCGCCACCGACGGCACTGCGAGGGCTGGAGCCCACAGCCTTCCTGAGAAGGCTCTGTAACGAGCTCGTAATGAATGTGACGTTCACGGGGAAAGTATGAATATCCTCGATGGAGAAGCCCTTCACTCCTTTTCTTTTCACAAAACCTGACGGCTCTCCATGCGCATTGTTTGCCATCCCAATCATGCCTCCAGCTCCGGCCCCATCTATTCTCCGGCTGGCTCTCTGTGCCCGGTGCGGGGCTGAAGCAAGACGAGAAGAGATGTGGGTCACACTCTAGAGGCGCCCAGCGAGCCCAGTCCACCCAGCCTCTGGGTTCTGGCGGCCTCTTCCCACCAACGGCCTGTCCACGCCAGGCCCTACCCTGCCCAGCGCGGCACAGTCAGGGGAGCCGGGAGCACTCCCTTGGCGGAGTCCGAGCCCAGAGCAGGGGCCCCCAAGCCCTGGCACCAGGGACACGTGGGCTGAATGATAGGGCATCCTGTGCACCGTAGGGTGCTGTGTGGCATCCCTGGTCTCTGCCCCCAGATGCCTGGTGTCCCTGCCAGTACTGACAACCACAAGTCTCCAGAAATCACCCAAAGTCCCCCAGGAGACAGAGCGCCCGAGCCCCCGGCCCTACTGAGAACCAGGGGTCTAGAGAAAGACCTTCGTGAGAGCAAAGCTAACGGCAGAGGAGGGCTCGCTCCTTCTCACCCATGCCCTCTCCCCACACAGCCCGCTCTGGCTCCCCTAGCCACAGGACTCAGTGAGGAGGACAGCACACACTTCATAAGAATACAGAACAAGACAAACAGCCAACCGACCAATCGACAGGTTCCATTTCTCTCATAATTACAGAAATGCCTGTGGACACAATGAATGGTTTTAAAAACTTAAGGCTGGATGATCTATCTACAGTGCTCATGAGAGTAGCAGAATCTGTGAGCAGGCGTGTGAACTGGTCCATCTTTTCGGAGGAAGATTTAGCAATATCTGTGACAATGTAAAATGCATCTACCTTTCAACCTGGTAATTCCAATAATATGAATATATACAATAAAAGTACTCATAAATGCTCCTAAGATAAATATATATGTACAAAGGTATTCTTATCAGTATTCTGTGTGTGCATGAAAAACCAATGGCCTGGAAGTCCACCAGCCAGGAAGACCTGGTGGAGATGTTGGAGTCTAGTCAAGGTGGGGAGGGGGGCCAAGGGAGGGGCTCCCAACACGTCTGTGCACACATGCTAAGTCACTTCAGTCGTGTCTGACTCTGCGACCCCATGGGCTGTAGCCCACCAGGCTCCTCTCTCCATGGGGTTCTCCGGGCAAGAGTACTGGAGTGGGTTGCCATACCCTCCTCCAGGGATCTTCTCAACCCAGGGAGTGAACCAGGATCTCTTGCATTGCAGGCAGATTTCTTTACCACTGGTGCAACCTGGGAAGCCCTCAAAATACGAGGGGTTGCCAAAAAGATACCCATAGTGATGAGAAGCAGAAAGTGGAGCAGGTCAACTCCACAGCCGTTCTATTAAAAACATGCATACCCACAAACATCGACCTATCTTCACAATACATTGTTTTGTGCATTTAATGGGCAAGGAAGGGCACATCCATTTTTGAAAAGGTGCTGAGTGTACAGGGAAGGTGAAGCAGGTAGTCAGAGGTCTTCTCAGTCTGTGAGAAACATGTCTTCCATTGCTTTACAACGGCTGCCCTCATCCAGGGCCAGGTGGGCTGGGAAGTGTGAAGCACTAGTTTCTGAAGGAATCTGCTTTGAAAAGTGCTATTCTGGACTCTCCTACGTCCTGGGCCTCGAAGGCAGAGACAGGACATAACCCCTTTATCAGCACTGATTCAGGGGCATCTAGAAACCTGAACGACCCTTGTCCTTGCCCATCCAGCAAACTGAAGGCGAGTGTTTACAAAGTATCATTACAGAGCATTACGGAGCCCCATGGTGGCTGCACACCAGGCTCCGGAACCTTCCTTCCCATCACAGTTCACAGTTCAGTCACTCAGTCGTGTCTGACTCTTTGTGACCCCGTGGACTACAGCATGCCAGGCCTCCCTGTCCATCACCAACTCCCAGAGTTTACTCAAACTCATGTCCATTGAGTCGGTGATGCCATCCAACCATCTCATCCTCTGTCGTCCCCTTCTCCTCCTGCCCTCAGTCTTTCCCAGCATCAGGGTCTTTTCAAATGAGACAATTCTTTGCATCAGGTGGCCAAAGTATTGCAACTTCAGCTGCAGCATCAGTCCTTCCAATGACTATTGAGGGTTGATTTCCTTTAAGATTGACTGGTTGGATCTTCTTGCAGTCCAAGGGACTCTCAAGAGTCTTCTCCAACACCACAGTTCAAAAGCATCAATTCTTCACCACTCAGCTTTCTTTATAGTTCACCTCTCACATCCATACATGACCGCTGGAAAAACCATAGCTTTGACTAGATGGACCTTTGTTGGCAAAGTAATGTCTCTGCTTTGTAATAAGCTGTCTAGGGTGGTCATAACTTTTCTTCCAAGGAGCAAGCATCTTAGTTTTATGGCTGCAGTCACCATCTGCAGTGAATTTGGAGCCCCCAAAAATAAAGTCAGCCACTGTTTCCACTGTTTCACCATCTATTTCCCATGAAGTGATGAGACTGGATGCCATGATCTTAGTTTTCTGAATGTTGAGTTTTAAGTCAACTTTTTCACTCTCCTCTTTCACTTTCATCAAGAGGCTCTTTAGTTCTTCTTCACTTTCTGCCATGAGAGTGGTGTCCTCTGCATATCTGAGGTTATTGATATTTCTCCCAGGAATCTTGATTCCAGCTTGTGCTTCTTCCAGCCCAGCATTTCTCATGATGTACTCTCCGTAGAAGTTAAATAAGCAGGGTGACAATATACAGCCTTGACATACACCTTTCCCTGTTTGGAACCTGTCATTCCAGTCTGTTCCATGTCCAGCTCTAACTGTTGCTTCTTGATCTGCATACAGATTTCTCAGGAGTCAGGTCAGGTGGTCTGGTATTCCTATCTCTTTAAGAATTTTCCACATTTTGTTGTGATCCACACAGTCAAAGGCTTTGGCATAGTCAATAAAGCAGAAATAGATGTTTTTCTCAAACTCTCTTGCTTTGTCGATGATCCAGCGGATGTTGGCAATTTGATCTCTGCTTTCTCTACCTTTTCTAAATCCAGCTTGAACATATGAAGTTCATAGTTCACATACTGTTGAAGTCTGGCTTGGAGAATTTTGAGCATTACTTTACTAGCGTGTGAGATGAGTGCAATTGTGCCATAGTTTGAGCATTCTTTGGCATTGCCTTTCTTTGGGATTGGAGTGAAAACTGACCTTTTCCAGTTCTGTGGCCACTGCTGAGTTTTCCAAAGTTGCTGGCATATTGAGTGCAGCACTTTCACAGCATCATCTTTCAGGATTTGAAATAGCTCAACTGGAATTCTGTCACCTCCACTAGTTTTGTTCGTAGTGATGCTTCCTAAGGCCCACTTGACTTCACATTCCAGGATGTCTGGCTCTAGGTGAGTGATCATACCATCGTGGTTATCTGGGTCATGAAGATCTTCTTTGTACAGTTCTTCTGTGTATTCTTGCCTCCTTTTCTGAATATCTTCTGTTTCTTTTAGATCCCTACCATTTCTGTCCTTTATTGTGCCCATCTTTGCATCACAGGCTATCTGGTAAATTCTGTCAGTGAGGGATTCTCTGCAGGGATGACCTGTCTACACTTACCTACTTTACACCAGGTCATGTTACAAGGACTGATTAGAGTGGTGCCCATCTGGTAATGGCATTAACAAACAAAAAGTCTGGTCCATTCTTTGCTCAAGGGAGGCGCAGGCGGGTCCACCAGGTGGTGTCAGGGTGTGGACGGAACACGGGGCAGGTGATGGCCAGGGTTCCTCCCAAAGAGGGGCCAGGTGACCTGCATGGGGAGAGCCCTTCTTGCCCACCAGAGTCCTTGTGGATGAGCGATGATGCTCATCCTTGACTTTGGGGAACAAGCAGCATCTGCGTTGTCAGTGGTCCCGGGTCTCGCCGAGCACCGGCCACCTGGCCGCCCTGTGACGTGGAGATCGATGCATTGTTCCTGGGCAAACAGCACTCGGGAAAGCGGCCCTTTCACAAGTCACAGCTGTGTTTACTCACAGGCATGGTTTCATGTCCTTCTCGGTGAAATGAAAGTCATCATCAGTGTACATCTGCCTTGAATACAAACGGCTGAAATATTTACAGAACAATTGAAGCCAAGTGACATCCTGCCAGGTCTATCATGGGTCGGGACAAAGCAGGGTGGAAGCACCTGGCTCCCCGCACCCAACTTTTCTGTGTCAAGCAGGAAGCAAAATGCTTTCCAGAAGCCCTTTTCATTTAATGCTCATAAGACGTCTGGCCAGGCTGGCCCTCCTTAGATCTGGAGTCAGACCCTCCACAGTGCAAATCCCTGGCCCCCCACTCAATAGAAGTGTGACCTTGAGCAGGCCAATTGATCTGATTTCTTTAATTCCCTCTACTGTCAGAATAGGTATAAAGACACAGGACTGCAGACCAATGGCCTCCAAAGATGTCCATACCCAAACCCTGGAAAAGAAAGTGAAAGTCACTCAGTCGCGTACAACTCTTTGTGACCCCATGGTCTATAAAGTCCATGGAATTCTCCAGGCCCGAATACTGGAGTGGGTAGCCTTTCCCTTCTCCAGGGGATCTTCCCAACCCAGGGATCAAACCTAGGTCTCCCACATAGCAGGTGAATTCTTTACCAGCTGAGTCACAAGGGAAGCCCATGAATACCAGAGTGGGTAGCCTATCCCTTCTCCAGCAGATCTTCCTGACCCAGGAACCGAACCCAGGTCTCCCACATTGCAGGAGGATTCTTTACCAGCTGAGCCACTGTGAACATCTTAGGTTGCATGGCAGGGGTGAAAGCTCCTAAACAGCCCTGGGGCCCCAGAAACCAGATGGTTCTTGGAGTTGGAAGACACAGGAAGTGATTTCTGCCCTAGATCCCCTAGAAACAAGCAGCTCAGACCCACCAGTGAGATTTCAGTTGGGCTTCTGACCTCTGGGACTGGAAAGCAGCAAGTTGGTGTTCGTTTAAGCTACTAAACTTGGGATCATCTGTTACAGCAGCAACAGGGGCCGACACAGATGGTGGCCAGCTCCTGGGGCGGTGGCAGGCATGGAGGAACCAAGAGGTCCCTTTCCCCCCAGGGCCCCTTCCCCCTTCTGCCTAGGCAGGTCCCCCGCCCCATCCCACACCGGCATCCTGTCCTCCTTAGCCACTGGGAGGTACCCACGGGAGACAGAAGGCAGGGGAGAGAGGCTGGGAGAGAGTCCTCCGCCTTGCCTGCCTCCGTGTCCCCCTCCCCACCCTAGAGGACAGACTCACAGGCGTTTATCTGATCACCCTCTAGTACATCCTACCAGACTGCACCAAACCCCCGGCAGAAGGGGCGGGATCCCCATCCTGAATGGGGTAGGTGATGAGGCCGCAGGGGCCAGAAGGCAGGAAAATTTCTACTGTGGACCAAAAGAAGTCACCTGCCATTTCAGCAAACAAAAAACCTTGCCTGCTAACAAGCCATCAGTCACAGCCCTGACGCTGAGCCTTGAGGGGACTTCAGGAAGGAGAAAAGCAGGACACTGGTCCTAGAGAGTGAGGGTGCACGTCTCAGGGGTGATGTCAGGGAGTCCACTCTTGCATCTTCCTGCACACAGAAAATCACTAAAATCATTTACTTGAGATGTCTGGTTTTTGTGATTAGCTGTAATCTTTAGGGTTCAATTAAATTTTTTTTCTCAGCAAAAACCCCTGTATATCCTGGCTTCTCCCTTACCACAGTCACCTACAAACTGGCGCCTGCCATTCACCTCTACAAGGATTAAAGCAGGTGCTGCTGCAGCTGCCGACCTTCAACACCCTCTGGAAGGAGCTCAGGATGAAGAGCAGGAGCAAGGCCCTCTGTGCTCTGGAGAAACTGGCAGGACAGGTTTTCAGGTAGTTAGATATTTTCAGGAGCTGATTTTATGAGCCCAGTTGTTGTATGTCTGCATATCTATAAAAGCACTAAAATCCTTCATGGTGATGACTGCTTCTTGTGACTAGCAGTAACCCTCATGAGACTAGTAGAAATCTTCTGCAAAAATATGTGCTTGATTGCACGGACTCCCCCTTCACCAAAACCACGTTTGCGCTGACCTGCCCCTGACTCCTCGGAGCCGTCTCTCAGAGCCGACCGAGAGGCTCTCTCCAGGCCTGCAGTCTTGATTTCATCCCAAATAAACTTGACTCACAACTCACACATTGCGCTTCCTTTTTTAAGTCAACACCTTTCGGAGCAGCTCCTCAGAGCGCCCTGAGAGGCTCTCTCCCTGGCTACAGTCCTCAGTGAGGTTCCCGAATAAAACGTAACTCACGACTTTTCATTTCACTTTAGTCTCCGCTACCCATTGCCCCGAAGGGAGGTCTTTGGTGCTGCAGGTAAACGCAGTTGGCAGGACTGAGCCTCTAAGAGATTCGAGAAATGCTGAAGCTTGTGGGAACACAGACGAGAGTGGCGCGTCCTCCACAAGGAGAGCCTGCAGCGCCCCAAACGTCAGGACACGGAGCGGACGTGGGGTGGAGACGCTGCTTCCCACTTCACAGTTCAACAGGCGTTATTCCCAACTAATAGCCTGTCTGCTAGAGCCGTAAAAGTCTGGATGCACTGTAGGATGATTCGGAAATAATTCAGGCCTTCAGCTAAACCTCTCAGCAAGGAAAACAGAGTGGAGAAAAGGGGACCTTTTATCTGTTGAATGGCTTAGCCCTTCTGGCAGCTCTGCATCCTTTTCCCATAGTTGCCTGACAATATTGACTCCTCCTTCCATGATGATATTCCTAGTACGCACACAAAACACACACATGCACGCACGCACACACACACACACGCACACACACGCACACACACATACACACACCCCTCCAAACCTACCGCAGTCAAATGTGGCAGAAAGTGCAAGTGTGAAAGTGAAAGTCGCTCAGTCGTGTCCGACTCTTTGTGACCCCATGACTATACAGTCCATGGAATTCTCCAGGCCAGAATGCTGGAGTGGGTAGCCGTTCTGTTGTTCAGGGAATCTTCCTAACCCAGGGATTGAACCCAGGTCTCCAACACTGCAGGTGGATTCTTTACCAGCGGAGATGAGTCACGACAGGTGGCCAGCCAGGGAAAAATTCACCTTGCTCATGGCCTGAGGTCATCGACTCTGCCTGCTCATTACTAATTAGTCTTCCAGAAATACTCCCTGTCCTGTTTTGCTGCAAACAGAATAATTTCAGTGAGTGGATCTTAGGAAATTAGAAGTTATCCATTTAAATGTCAATTCCTGCTCTGCAACCGGAAGTTGAGAATTGAGGTCACCGCACGTCTTTAAGATGCAGGTTAAAGAATTTAAGGCTGCTTAAGGCAGCTCTTCCTCTTTTAATAAGAGTAAGTAAGGTTAAAGCTCCTTTTGTAACTGCTTGTAAGTTTATAATCACGCATCTATCTGGATAGAGTGGTTCAGGAGCCACCATTACAATGGTGGCAGACAAAATGCCTTGATGTGTTAAGCCTACTAGAATCGGGTATTTCCAGTTGTGTTTGTTAGATTTAAGGCTCCATTCTCCACCTTTTTAAGTGCAAAATGAGATTCAGGCCAGCAGAGTGAAATGGAGCCCTGATCTATGACCCAGATAATTCAGGTCCTTGTTGTAATTAATTATACAAGGAGGCCATTGGACAGACATCTGAGCCAGTAAAAGCCTCAGGGTTACTGGTCAGTGGAGACTGAGGAGGGCCGGCTGGGCAGGAGGCTGGGCCTCCCTGGTGCCCAGCAGCTGATTCCCCCACTCTGCCTCTGCGCCTGCACCAGGCCAGCCTTCCCAGGCTCCAACCACTTCCGGTTTGGGGCTTCGGGATTGGAATCGATTTTTGCTCAGATTAACTCTTCACTTTTCTAACATGCTTGTTAATCTTCTAACACTGTCCTCCACCTCAGAAGCCTGGAAAGGGCAGGGGACTCCGGGTGGGGGAGGACCCTGCTCACCCTTCTCTGCTCTTGCGTAGCCTTGACTCGACTTGGCCCAGAGCAGAAAAACAGGTGAACAACTGTCCTGACTGCTAATGAGTTCCATCCTTTCTCATCCCTGCCAGGCCTTGGGAAAGAAAACAAACAGCACCCAATTATCTCTGAGAATGCAAGCTGCCGAAAGGAGCAGGAGACTGCCTGTATTGTTTGCTTCTATATTGTTTGCAAATAAGTATCCTTGTGACAAACTGCACCTGAATGTCCTCCAGGGCTTGGCAGGTCTCAGGACACCACCCCCCAGGTGGTGACGGTCCCTCCTGTCCGAGTGAGGGCATTGGAAGCTGGGTGTCTGTATGTGAGGGGTTTTGGTTCAAGTCTTCATTCAGCATGCCAAGCATCTTTTTAGATAACGGATGCCTCAGTCAAAGGAGGAAGCGAAATCACACACCCAATTCTCAGTGTCCCTGAGAGTAGCTTGGTGTTACAGAGATGTGCAGCTAGAACATTCCTTTCTCATCAGTTGACTCGAGCTGATGCTCTGGAGAGGCGCCCTCGTTATCTTAAGGGAGGGGAACTCACTGAGAAATGGAATGCTCCCTGCCACATCGGCAAACAAGGATGCCACAGTCACCAGTGACCGCAGCCCTCCAGTGTGAGCCGCTGAGCCCTGAGAATTCCCAGGACCTATCAGCCATCAGACTACAGCCACTCCCCGGAGTAAGCCCTGAGGGAACTCAGGGTGTGAAAACACAGGACACTGCCCTAGATAAGCTGCAGCGCCTGTGAAAGGGACATTGTCAGTGAGCCCACACTCTTGCACTTCCCCACACATAGAAAGGCACTCAGTTCCTTACTTTGGGATATCTGGTTTTCTTTAGTTAACAATGATCTTTAGGTTCAGACTACCTGACCTTTGCTGTAAAACGTCTATGGAACTTGGCTCCTCCCTGCCCTGCTCAGAACAGTTCTCTCAGGGTCACTTGAGATGTGTCTCCTGGGCTTGAAGTCCTAAAAATTTCTGCCGAATAAGACATAACTCTCAACTTTTAGGCTCGGTGTACGTTTTCAGTTGACAGTGTTATCAGTATCAGTCACTCCATCTTAGCAGACTGCTACCAGCTTTGCAAGAGCAATCTGTCCATGTCCCTTAGCACTGATCAAAATGTTGAGGAAGCTTTTAAGACACTTTCTCTTAAAGTTCCATTCAAATGCTTCTGGATCCAGCTAAAAGTGTGGGCTGATCTCTGTCATCTGTGTTAGCGCCACTTGAGATCCAGTCAAAAATACTGCAAACCTAATATACCACTCCAAAGCTAAAGCAAACACTCACTTCAGGGGTCAAGATTCCATTTCCTGGCCTTTCAGCCAAGCTCTGTGGGTCAGTCAGGGAAAACCCTGATCTCAAGATCTCAGTGAAGCCAAGACTATTTCAACCCATGTGCTCAGGGAGTGCATCTTTCCCAACATAGCTGATAAAAAATGTATAAGACCTAATCGGAGGGATCCTTTCTGAACACATGAAAGTGTTCTGCTCTGACTCTCGGGAAAACGGGATTTGCTGGGGCAACTTGTGAACGTCTATCTCTCTGCCAGGCATTGGGTTCCTCTGCAGCTGGGAAGGATCTTCCCCCTTCTTTAGGGTAAACAAAGAGTGGGTGGACTTCCTATAAAGTTCTGGAATGGGTGCGTGATCAAGAAGGTTACGTGTTACCAATTATGACATGTAGTCTCAAGGGGCATTCATGCAACATCTGGAGCAAAAACGAAATGATAGAGAAAAAAAGAGCAAAGAAACTGTTGCAGTAAAAAGGAAAAAAAGGAATGAGTTTTTTTCTTTAACTTCCCTTGTGACTCAGACTAAAGAATCCGGCTGCAATGTGGGAGACCCAGGCTCGATCCTGGGTTGGGAAGGTCCCCTGGAGAAGAGACCGGCTACCTACTCCAGTATTCTGGCCTGGAGAATTTCATGGACGGAGGAGCCTGACAGGCTATAGCCCATGGGGTTGCAAAGAGCTGGGCATGACTTAAGGACTTTCACTTTTCCTGAGAACAAAGAAGATAAAGAGAACAGTGAGTAGGCCTGAACGTTCCTAGTTTGTTTGTTTTTTTACTTTAACTGCTTCTAACTCTGCGTGTCTATAACTAAGTTTGCTTTTCTGTCCCTTAATTCTGCAGGAGCGACACCTCACACCCATTTCCTTTGACTCTATGTTAAATACATCCTGTATCTGGTGTTCACCCTCACAACACCCTTCCCCTTGTAGTTACATATCAGAAAGAAGGCTGCAGATCCACGGCACTGACAGACTCGGTTGCTGGGTTGCGGACACCAGCCTATGACTGTCTTTGAAACAATGCAAGAGGAAGAAATCAAGATCCTAACAGCTTTGTTCCCCATCACTGACTCCTGACTGTGAGCCCTCATCTTATATGAGCCCCTTGACTCCTCGTGAAGCAAAGGGCTGACTCACTGGAAAAGATCGATGCTGGGAAAGATTGAGGGCAGGAGGAGAAGAGGACGACAGAGGATGAGATGGGTGGACGGCATCACTGACTCAATGGACAGGAGTTTGAACAAACTTCGGGAGATAGTGAAAGACAGGGAAGCCTGGCGTGCTGCAGTCCATGGGGTCACAAAGAGTCGGACATGACTGAGTGACTGAACAGCAACAAGGTTCTCTACGGAGTGGGGGCACAGCTCTGGAAGAATGAGCCTACTGTTCTCCCCTCTCAGCCAGGTGAGAGTTAAAGCCACCTTTATATTTCCTCCAAACTTTCTCTCTGTATTTTTCATTTGGCTTCGGTGGGCAGAGAAGGCCAAGATTTTGGCCAGCAACAAACTGAATACATCAAAGTGATCGCCGTGGATGAGCTTACATGGTGAGACTGTTTTGCCTTTTCTAAAATGCTTAACCAATATCCATTCATTTGACAATAGAAAACAACTTTTTAAAAGTAAGAGAAAAGGTTAAATGCAGGCTAATATCTGAGCTGGAAAGGAAGCTCCCAGTGGCTGAAGCATAACCTTCTCTGGGTTTGTAACTTTACATGATGCAAACAGAAAGCCAGAGCCGATCCCGTGGAAGGATCAACGTTTCCGCAGAAAGTGCCATAAAAACTTAATGACTACATTCTGAAACAGGGAACACAAGTCCTTCAAAATCAACCGCCAACATAACCAGGAAAATTGTGCTTTCCTCTCATGCTCAGGGACTGTATGGTCTAGACTCTCCTAAAAGTGGATGCCAGGGCCCGCCCGTCTCTTAGTTACTTGTTGCCGCCTCCAGCTTGCGCTTGTGGGGAGGGTCTTCGATGATCCTGTTGAGGTCCCCGCGGTTCCTCAAGTCCATCGGCTTCTCCCAGACGGACAACTGCATCGTCGGGTTGAAGAAGAAAACTCGATCATCGCCCGTCCAGACCACACACCTGTGCAAATCGAGAAACGTCTCTTAGTCTCCCTCAAAGGCATGCATCAAAAGACCATAGTGTGTGTTCTAAGTCGATCGGTCGTGTCTTACTCTGTGTGACCCTATGGACTGTAGCTCCTCTGTCCATGGGATTCTCCAGGCAAGAAAACTGGAGTGGGTTGCCTTGCCCTCCTCCAGGGGAACTTCCTGACCCAGGGATCAAACCCAAATCTCTTATGTCTCCTGCATTTGCAGACAGGTTAGTGTAGGCATGCGTCCAAACCCAAAAAGCCCTTTGGGGCTGAAATCCACACATTCACAAAGGTAATATTTTCACAAAGTATGAATAATAATAAAGATGTCTGGCTTTTCGGGGTGATTCTCAGATGTTTTTCATATATTCTCTCATTTGATTCACAGGCAGACAGCAACCTGACCTTCCTTTTACTGGTAAGGACAGCAAAGTTCAGAGAAGTGAGTGGCTTAACTGAGTCCCAGGAGGTCTGAGCTCTTCCCGAAGGCCAGTTCTCCTTTCAGTTGGATTCCCACTCTGACCCTGGGTCCAAGGACCAGGTAACACAGACCTTGGTTCCCGGTAAACTTCCCCAATTGGGCACTGACTGAGCAGCAGGGTTCATGGAGCCACATGGAGGCCACAGCTCATCCCTCTCCAGCTGAGAACCAGCAAACCGGCTACTGGAATTAGCAACCTCAGCCCTGGCATCCTGCTTTGTTTTCAGGAGAGCAAAGAATTAGCTTTGCATTTTCACATGTAGGAAACTAAAATCTCCAAAAGGAATAATATGCAGTTTGAAGACCTCATCTTTGTGAAAGGTTATCAGAGAGAAGGAAAGATTGCAAAGGAAACATAGTGAAGAAAAGAAAAACAGAGGAAAGGAACAGCTCCCTTCCCACGGAGCGAGTCTGCAGTGCGGGGACGCACACAGGGGTTCAGACCTGGCCTCGGTGCGCCCCAACAGCACGGCCGCTCAGGGTCACCGGAGTGGCCTCGAGAAATGAGCTCGGTCCTGCCTCTGGTCTGGGCCTTCCAGAAGGTTCCTCTTGGCCTAGGCCTCTTCCCTCCCGGGACCTCAGCTTCCCACAGTGACCTCTGAGGGCCCTGGAAGCTCCAGGACTCTCCCGGTCTCCTCGGAACCGTAGGAATGGGCAGCACTAGTCCTTGTGGACTGAAGCCCTCTGGTCCTTGATTTCTTGAGGGATTGGGGACACTTCCGGGCACTGCCTGGCCCCTGACCACCAGCTCCTACCTTACCATCAGACACACCTGGTCGCCTGCCTCCTCTCCGGATCCAGGCAGCACACATCAGTCTGCTTCCCACAGAAACAATCACTCCCACTTTTGAGCCTCTGTGCTCAGACCAGCCGGCCACTTCCCATGGGCCAGAGAGAGGGCTCAGCTCAGGGCCTGAGCCTCGTTCTGAAACTCTGTGCAGACCAGGTCCCTTCATAGAAATGCCCTTTAGATGGTCTGTCTGATTTACTGCCCGGCCAGGCCAGGTTCATGGGAGTGGTGAGCCAAATAACAACCCCAAAGAGGTCTATATCCTACTCCCAAGAACCTATGAATGTTACCTTACAGGGAAAAAGGGACCTTTCAAGTGTGATTAAGTTCATGTCTTGAGATGGACTGTCCAGGCAGGTTGAGTGTCATCAGAAGGGTCCTCATAAGGGAAGAGAGAGGTTGGGGAGTCAGAGTCAGAGAAGGGGATGGGAGGATGGAATCAGAAGACAGACAGACACACACACACACATGGGGTGGGTGGGTGAAGACAGAGATCAGAAGATGCTGCATTCTGGCCTTGACGTTGGAGGAAGGGGCTGCGGATACCAATGCCTCTAGAAGCTGGAAAGTCTACAGCAGAGTTTCCCCTGAGCCTTGCAAGGGAATCAGCCCCCTCCTCTCCACCTGGATTAAGCCCCGTGGGGTTGGATTCTGACCTCCAGAGCTGTGAGATGTGAGTTTCCACAGGTGGATAACCAGTAGACCTCACCCTTGACCCTCCCCATCCTGGGTGCCAGCATCAGGGTCTGCATCCAGCCAGCAGTGACCTAGACCCCCACATAGTATTGGCCCCTGCTGGCCTGGTCATCCAGGTAGAAAGCCATGACCTGCCTTCTCAGTGGATGCACCCTCCAGGTCTAGGCATGCCCTTGATCTTCAGGTGACCTGAGAGCTGCCCTCACCCTCAGTGAGTTCCATTCCATCATCTGCGTAAGTGGGGCCTGAAACAGACATTTGTGTTACCCTAACATGCCCGTTGCTGTGGTAAAATTGAGGCAAACATGAGGGTCAGCCTTTACTAAAGACTGGTTGACGGGCCAACAAGGGCTAGACCTGAGGGGCAGGATTGGCAAGCTGGACAAGGTTCCTGCCCGATGGCTGGTTCTGTTTGCTGCCCTCAGTGGTCCCGGACAGGGGACAGGTGACCTCTCAGCCTGGAGGAAGCTGCCTGCCTGCTGGTGTAGAAGTCGTCTGGCTTAAGAAGCTTTTACTGTGTATAAAGCTGCAGGTAATTATGCTGTTCTGTACATTATGTACAATTCTGCACTGCGTGAGTTCTCGCACAGAATTCTGGGCCAGCAGGGACAGTAAACCCTGCTGGAAGCACAGCCCCTTCCCTCTCAGACGCTCTGGGGGTGACGGAGTGCCTCCCGGTAGGTCTGAGGGCTGCGCTCCTGGCAACACTCAGCATGTATTCTTAGCACCATGAGTAGCCCACCTAGGTTATCTGGGCACCATGGGGTGGGGTGGGGGGAGGTATGTCTGTTGCGAACGCAGGCTGTTTGCAGCTTCAGCTAGATCAGAATGCAGGTGATGTCAAGTAAGAAGCCAGCAGACCAGCAGCAGTGCAGAGGGTGAAGCCCGGTCCTGGACACCCTCCCACACGGAGGGCATCCATCGGGCTTGTCTGGTGCACGCAGGCAGCTGGTCACCTGCCCACACACAGGCTTACAAAGCCTCTTTGGCCAGGCTGCAGCTGGAAAAATAGCTCCAAGACCAAAGCTCCTGGCAGCAAGTAGGTCGGTTTGTGACAGTAGGGATGATATCTTTTCACTCTGTTTGACTGCACTTGGCCTGAGTGGGAAAGTCTAGATGTCCTTTTGACTCGCTGCATCCCTATCTATCTATTTAAAAATTTAGGAGCTGCTGTGTGACCCCTGGGACCCCTGACCTCACCTGCAGGACAATGAACCTCTACAGCAGATACACCTGACAGGTACGGCTGTTCTGGCAGGAAGTCATCCTGTGCCCAGCACACCTTCACCCACACACACCCACACACACACTTGCACATGTGTGCACGCACACACACGTATTCACACAAACACATGCACACACATACATTCACATACACACTTGTGCATAAATGCACATGCACACACACACTCACACGTGTATGCACACACATAAATGCACACCAGTGATCTGGGCATCACAGCCCCACCTCCAGTGGCCTCAGCCCCATGGCTGACTGGTCTGTTCCCTCCTCTAGAGTCACTGGGGGGCACTCAGGAGTCCAGGGCCACGGACCCCTGCCTTCCAGGATGGCTCTGCCTCTGTGCATCTCAGCACCTCAAGCAGTGAACTCACTGCTGTGAACGCAGCGTCCTCATTTATAAAAGCTCAGGTTTAGTCCCAGATGATTTCTAACTTCTGTTCTATCTTCTCTTCTTCTCTGTTAATTTTCTGGTTTGGTCCGGGACCCCAGGCACGGTTACATCAATGCCCTTCCCTGTGGATCAAGCTTATGGGCAGGCACCGTCCCGGCTCCTGAGCTAGCCCGTCCTGGGCTCTGGGTAGCTGTGCTCACTGGGTCACTGCTGCACCTGGAGACCACGCCTGCCCTGGGGTCGCCTCCGCTAGCAGCCAGGTGGGGTCAAGGGCAGGGGCCAACTCCATGGTGACTGGTCTCCTGCTGAGACCACATCCTCTTAGCGCAGTCCTTCCCCCCACCACCACCTCCCCGCCCGCCTTCTTCTGCCCCTTCCCTTGAAACCATTCCTCAGTAACTCCGGGCACTGGGAGCGCTGTCCAAGGGCTGCTTCTGGGGACCCTGACTCAGGACAGACCCTAAAGGGGAACGACAGAGAAGAGTCTAAACTTCCAGGAGAGTTTCCGACAGCAAGAGGCAGGCAGTGTCTGTGCAGGACACATTCCCTCATCTCCTCCCTGAAGACCTCACTTTGGGGTTTTCAAAAACGAGACCTGGTCTCTCCAAATGTGGCACCATCACGGCTACGGTGACTGAAGGGCCCAGGGAGTGATGAGTTCGCTGAGAAAGTCTGGGGTGCGTGCGTCCACCGCCAGGGGACAGGACACCTCAGCCAGAATTACCAAGGGGCGGGCAGCCTCAAATGCAGAGGCAGGGAGGGGTTCATGCACCCGTGGGCACAGAGGGGTGCAGAGGTAGCCCCCAGCCAGCACCCCAAAAGCTATGTGAGGCCAGCCTCAGCCAACCCCGGCCTTCCCACCGGCTCTGGGAGGTGTCCTGGGGTCCCGGAGCTGCGGGTCTGCCGGGCCTGAGAAGGCTCTGGTTGACACATGAGGGGAGCCTGGGGACTAAGAAGCAGCTATAAGCAGGTGAGTGAGGCTGTCGCAGCCCCTGGGGGGTGAGGGGGCCCTGAGCCATGCTCCTGGTGGGCCAAGAGTGGAGGGGTCTCAGCTTCCCGCCCTGGGAGCTGCTGACAGCCGTCACCTCCCCGGCCGCTGGGCTGAGGGCAGACCGCGCACCTGGGCAGGCATCCTTCCCGAAGAAGGGGATACACTCAGACACAGAGACACGTGGGCTCCAAAAAGTCCCCCCGACGGGAGGCCCCAGGCGGATCCAGGTCATTATCCCACTGAGTTCCTGGGTTCCTTCCCATCTGCTCCAAGCCCGGCTGTTAAGAAAGAAGCTTCATGTCGATGGGAATTGACTGGGTTCTCCCCAGATGCGGGACGGGGTCTGTGCTGTACGCTGGCTGCCTCCAGGACGCACTGATTCCGTCAGCACCTGGCGCTGCGTACAGGGGTGGTCCCACCAGCCTTCCTCTCAGAGAGGAATTGCCTGGAGCACCGCGCGCGGAGCAGCCCCAACCGCCACCTCCACCGCCACCCCACCGCCACCTCCACCGCCACCCAGCCTCTCAGAAGAGCGGAGCCCATCAGAGACTTCACGGGGGATTATCACACCGGAGACAGAGGAATGACTACCATTAACACGCACACACTCACATCCAGAACACAAAGAGCCCACTTCCTGTGCCCCAGGGACGCCTGTGGAATGGAAGCAAAGAGCTGGCAGCAGGTCAACAAACGTGATTCCCCAGGAGAAATCTGCCCATCCACTGGTCACGCTCGCTCTCCACCGGACCGAGCCAGCTGTACGGTGCAGGATTAATTTCATGTACCGTTTATGCACATTTTCAGTTATACGTATACATTCCTCTGGCTTAATCACAATGTATACTTTCTGGATGGCTGCCATTTCCCTCTCCTCTCTAACTGTCCCCGAATCCCAGAGGGTGCAATTAGCGTGCCAGAGTTAGTTAAGTCTGGTACAGAACATCCACACTTAGCAGCCCTAGTGCACGAAGACCAGTTTGCAAACGGAAACGGGGACTGCTGGTTTGCCGTACAAAATGACCCCCCCCCATCACCGTCACACAGCACACCCCAGCGTTCGCGGCTCTGCAAGAGGGAAGAGATTTCCGCCTCTCTCTCCAAGCATCCAGCTCAGCCTGGCGGGGGAGGTCTCCGTGCCTCACTCTCCGGGTCTCCGCCCCTCCCAAACACGGAAGACATACCAGGTCCCTTGTCCCCGAGGGCGCTGTCCCAGGAGCAGAGTCCCGTCTGCAGGGTGGACCCGTGGCACTGGGTCACAGCCGCAGGGCTGAGGTCTCTGAACCCAGAAGGCAGCCCCTCTGTGTCCTTTGTTCTCTGCCCCCTTCCCCATTCTGCCCACCTTTGTCCCCAGGAAGGGGCTGACCTGGGAGGACTGAGCAGCCCCGGCCCCACGGGCCAGGTCGGGTGAGGCACTGGGGCCCACAGACACGAAGATTCAGGGAAAAGAGGGTGGAAACAGCTCTCCCCTCTTCCTCCTGGGACCTGGTGGTTTATGCTCAGAAATGCGCTTCTGGTTATGGCCTCATTCTGCACGGAGCTCCTGGGGTTCCCGGCGACCTCTGATGTGACAGCAAGCCTCCCGGGGACAGGAAGTGAAGCAGACACCTTCCGGGCAACTCCATCTGGACCACGGGCCTGGGCTTCCAGGGGAACTTGCCTTCTCGGAGAGTCTTGGTGCCACTTACTCCGCTGTCACATGCGTCAGAGGCCAGCTTCCGCACGGCAAGGACTCCTCACCGCAGGGACCCCCAAGCACTGGCTCCCCTGCCCGGCCCAATCAGGGCCAGAGCAGGGGGTGCTGCGGGAGCAGGCCTGGAGCTGGGCCAGTGGGAGCCTCCACTGAGAGGCCGCGTGTCCAGGGGAGAACAGGGTGAGGTGAGACGTGAGAGGCGCTCAGCACGCAGCCGTGACAAGTGGACATCCGCTCGGAGCACGCCTCCCAGCTCCTTGGCAGCCCGGCCCGTGCCTCTGGTCACCTCAGCTTCCGACAGCACCCGGGGGCCTGCGGGGTCCCTGGGCTCACGTCTCACAGGCCCAGTCCCCTGCCCCCGTCTCCCTGCCTCATGGTCAGAAGGACACCCCGCCGCGGGGTCCTGCCTCTCCGAGAGCTAACGGCAGCAGGCGCTCACGCGTTCTCCGTCTGGGTCAGCTCTCACACGCGTGGGGGACCTCGTGCATCCTGGCCTGTCGGGGAGTGGCTGGTGGGGATGCACGTGGAGGAACCGGCGTCCTGGCCTCCCCCTCCCCTGGAGGACCTCTTTGCTTCCTGAGGACCTGGGTGCCCCGGGGCGTGGGCTGACGACTAGCCCAGCCCGTGGATGGGGGTGGGAGCCCAGCCCGTGGATGGGGGTGGGGGTGGTGCGGGTCTGAGCTCACTGGGAGCAGCAGGTGCAGCCCCCAGGCCAGAGCAGCCCCTCCTGGAGGAAGACTGCTGTCATCCCAGGGCATGCTCTCCCCAAGTTTCCGAGGGCGCGACACTAAGGTTAAGCACACATCAGACCACGCCGCACGCAGCCGCTCCCAGCTGGGAAGCGGGGAGGCCACAGAAGGAGCCGAGGCTGGCGCTGCCCCCACGCCCCCAGCCCCGCACCCCACACGGCCCTGGTCCCTCCTGCACTTTTCAGGGCACACGCGGACCCAACCTCCCAGGCACTGGGGTGCCCTTCGCCCCGGAATGCTCAGGGAGGCCAGGCAGCCTCGCTCAGGTGGCGCTGAGTCAGGGAGGCTCAGAGAGAGGCGAGAGAAACGCCCTGGTTCAGCCGGTGGTCCCAATGCCCACTCGGAAAGCTGCAGGCGCGGTGCCTCCTGCCACCCCGCTGCCCTTTCCCCGAGAAAGGACAGCACCCTGAGGGCTCATCAGTGACTCATCCAGACCGACGACCCGCGGCGTGCGGGAGCGGCCCCCGAGGACGCCGTGACCCTAGGATCCCACGGAGCATTCTGCCCTCCAACACAGTGTCACCAAGAAGGTGAAACTGCAGCCTCCACAGTCAGAAGTCTCTAGGGCTCAAGGCCAGGTCTCCTACCCAACTATAACCCCCAGGACACCAACAAGTACATAGTGTGACAGGGTCACACACCTCGCTGAATTCACCGCAGCTGCTCATGTGATTTGCACTCAAGTGTGCTTGCTTTAGAAACACACGCCAGAGAGTTTGGTTCTAGAAAACCCCAGACGGCGTCTGTGGCATCATAAAAAAAATAACAGTTTAAATCTGGTTTGTCCCCCATTCAGTTCCTGGCACCAAGCTCCTAAAACCCTTGGAATTAGCTGAGCGATTGGGGCATCTTTTTTACTCATAAGGAGCGCCCCTGACCTCACGTGAGTTCAGGCTGATGACACGGTGATTGATGTGCCCCATGGAGGGTGGGGGCTGGTCCCAGAAAGACCGACCGCGTGATCAGAGGGTTGGTTTTCTGGCCCCACCCCCCACCCTCCAGGAGCAGGGAGGATGGCCTAGCTATAAAGCATTCAGAAAACTTCCTTTGGGGGTCAGAGAACCTCGCTGACGTCCTGGGGGGTGGCAGCCCCAGGAGGGCGTGGGGCCCGGAGACCCCTGTCCCACAGCCTGCCCTTGCCTGTGCCACCCAGCTGTCCCCGGACTGTGCCCTGTATAATACAGAGGTCATCACAAGTGAATCACTCTCCTAAGTCTTGCGAGTCGTCCTAGCAAATTTTCAAACCTGACGAGAGGCTGTGGGAGCCCGGGACTCGCAATCAGTCGGGGAGACGTGCAGGGGCAGAGGCCTGGGACTTGGCCCTCGGCCTGTGGGGTCTGCACTAACCCGGGAGCTGGCACCAGACCCGACTTGAATCCCAGGACACTCTCTCAGCGCTGGAAACACTGTATCGTTCGGGGTCAACATCGGGGGCCCCAGACCTGTGAGGCGTCCCCAGCACACTGAGCCCTAGAGCTGAAGGGCGGGAGGCTCTTGGGGGCTCATGACAGCGACCGCTGTGCAGAGAAGGAGAGGGGGCCCCGTCCGTCCAGTTAAGAGCAGGGCTTTCCGCGGTAAGCTGGTGGCCAGGGCAGGACAGATGCTGGGATCCACTCAGGACATCACACCGGGCAGACACCACACCTGGGGACTGCGGTCAGCTGCCACTCCTACCTTGACAGCAAGTTAAGTGGCTCTGTTCCTGTCCTCTAAATTAGCTGTTCCTGACAACCGTCTCCTGCAGTCTAATCTGCAGGCTTTAAAACTAATTTTACTATAAGAACCTTTTTTTCTGCTTCTAAATTATTCCATTATAAAAGGACATTTTTGAAAACCAGAGTCAGCAGCTCCCTCGTGGAGGGCGCTTTGAGTGCGGAGGCTCAGAGAACAGGAACCCTCCCAGGGCAGCCGCAGACAGCAGGCTCGTCTTTAATTAACAGCTCCTCAGTTGCACTTTTCCTGGAGTCCACAGAAAGGCCTTGGACGTGCAAAGTGTGCAGGCCTCTCCAGACACGGCCTTCCACAGATAACACGCGGCAGCATTCCTACTTTAATGCATATTTGCAAATATACTGGAGCAGGATAACCTATCCCTTAAATGCTATTTTTCCTTTGGCAGATGGTGGCAACAGCGTGGAACTCAACCAGCCAGGAGCTGCAAATGGCTTTGTTTTAAACAGCATTACCCACAGGGCATGCATTTCTCTTTGGCGGAGATGACAAACGCTGGTCAGACAGGGCTGTCTCCCCGGCCCCCAGGCTCGGGGGTCTTACCAGGGGGATCCCGGCACCGGGGTGGAGGCCACGGGCCTTGTGCCTTTGGGTGCGCTGTCCTCGCTGGTCACCAGGATCGACGGAGGCTCCTGGGAATAGAGAGAGCAGGAGAGCACTTTAAAACAGACTGAAACACTCCTCTTCAATTATAGGCAACCAAGTCAAGACTAACTAGTCTCCTGCAGACAGACCTGCCCATAGCGGCTATTTAGGTAATGACCGACTCAGCAGAGCCATCACACAGGCCTGGGGGGTCACGTGAGACTTTAGAATTCACGGCACAGCTGACAGTGTGGAGCGACCTAGACTAGGGCCTCCCTGTGATTATCCCAGATTGTCTCGGCTGCCTGCTTCTGCAGAAATAGACACAGGCAGAGCAGCTGAGAGATGGCTTCTGAATGGCCCGGCGTCCGGGGGCAGAAAACCGCCCTGGACTCATGTCTGGAAACAGGCTGACCGAGAGGCTGGAGTCACAGTGCCACTGAGCCCAGCCTCCAGTGGCGGAAAACCTCTGAGCAGCGAGGGCCCGGGAGGCTGGGCTGGCCCGGCCAGGCCCCGGCAGGAAGGGGAAGCAACAAGCCTGTGTCCTTGCAGGGTCCTGTCACTCCAAGGACGTACCCCACCCCCCATTTCTGGAGTATCCACCTGGGGGCAAAGTTCATGGCCTGTTTCACATGGTGCAGCTGACTGTGATACACAGTGGGGGCTGAAAAGCACTGTCTCTGTCTTCACATAGAAAATAGTGTCTGAACATGATATCCCCTAGAAGAAAATTAAGATTTATTTCCTAAAGTTAAAAAAAAACAACAAAAAACCACAGCGAGGACACCTGATCGTCGCTTCTTATGGACAGAAGCTGGACAGAAATAAAAGTCTTTCTGAGATTAGAAAACACGGGCAATTACAACCCCAACATACACGTGAATCCAAGAGTCAGACTGACTTATTTAGCTGCGCGGATATACAAGAGACACTGCATTTTGTTAAACAAAGGGAAAGTGAAAAGCGAAAGTGTTAGTCGCTCAGTTGTGTCCAGCTTTTTGTGACCCCATGAACTGTAGCTTGCCGGGCTCACTGTCCATGGGATTCTCCAGGCAAGAATACTGGAGTGGGTAGCCATTCCCTTCTCCAGGGGATCTACCCCATCCACAGGTTGAACCTAGATCTCCCGCATTGCAGGCAGATTCTTTACCATCTGAGCCACCAGGGAAGCCCTTAAACAAAAGGAAACAGAACCAAACTCCTATATGTGGAACTGAAAAATCACCATGAGAAAATTTTTTAAGAAGTCCCTGCTATCTCAAAGTTTGAGCAGCTCTAAGAGAAAGAGGGAACCACAGTGGGCACAATAAGCTCTGGTGGCAAAGGGAACATTCCTCTCCTTCTCCCACCTGCTTTCATTATTTTAATCTCACGTTTAGAAAATATAATAAGGACCGTGTCTTCTTTATCTCGAAAAATCAGTCAGATTACAAGGTCCTAGTACATTATTCCAAGCAGCAACCAGGTTCCGAGCTGAGAATGTTAGGGGCAATTAAAGCTCTAGATTCATTTTAAGAAAATTAAATGTCATCCTGAAAGCTAAGAATCTTTTTCTACCACCATCAGTGTCAGCGCTTTATGAGGTAGTGTAGGTTAGGACATGTCGGAGTGATCAAACGCCCAGGATGCCAAGGCTCCCCGCCCCGTGGGGCACCGCTGGTGGGCGGCCGTGAGAGGACAGGGCTGTTGCACCGAAAGCCCACACGCTTGTCCAGGGGCCCCCGAGGGCCGCACTGGGACCACAGCTCATTCCCACCTCCCAGCTTCCTTTCAAACAGAGTCATTAGCGAGGAAGGGGCTGGGTTCTGACAGCACCGAAATGTAAGATTCAAATATAAAGTTAAAAGATCACCAGGGTCCATCTCTATGGGGGAGATAAACCCCAAAGAAGTCACCTGAAGCTACAGTAAAGTCACAGGCAATGGAGTGAGACCTCCCCCTGCTCACGCCCTAGCAGGGCCCACGTGGCCGGGAGTGGACAGTCAGTGTCGGCAGAGCTGGCCAGAGGACGCGCAGGAAGGCCTGGGATGCAAGGGTCAGCGGACCAGGCCTAGAGGGGCCGCTGGGAATCGCGTTCATTAAAGGTTAGACAAGTGAGGCCCAGGGCTTGAGGGGTGGTCTTTCACACTCGACCATCCTGGTATCTTGCTGGGGTCTGCCCGGTGCCCTTCATTCATTGTGACAGGCAATTACACGGAATAAATGGTTTGTAATTTATATGATTATTCCCAATTCATAAGTTCAAGAACAACTTTTTTTTTTTTTAGAATTTTGGCGTAGTAGAAAATGTCTTAGTTTCCTATGAGAAGATAAGTTCAGGATAAATAATGAACAGAGTGTATTCAGAAAGAGTTGTGTTAAAAATTTAAGAGTATGTTAAGACCAGAGTTTATATTACTAATCCAATCAGGAAAACGAGGGGAGATTTTCATTACGAAGCTAATTGAACGATGAAACCCAATGAGGGGCCTCGGAGTAGTAGATTCCCCCTGATAATTTTTTCAGGGAAATACGGTGGGACATGATTTGTGATAGAGACTAATGCTTAAATTCGGCGATCCTGGGATTCTCCACCGCTAATTACCGAGGTCGTCTTCTGGTGCGGCACGCTGGTTATGATTTCCTGTTGGTGATAAAAATGGCTAATCATGGCATAAAACTCCCCTCCGCACTGAAGTAATAAAAGTGAATTAGACGCACAGGGTGCAGAGATAAAGAAAGTAGTTAAAGCAGAAGAAAGACGATCTGTCTAATAAATACGTAATGCTGGCATGGATGCTCATCTCATAGAGAGAAATCCTGCCTTCTCAGGAAGCAAGAGATTAATGTGCACTATCGCTCGTGACTCATTACACCATCCAGCCCCAGCACTAATGATGGAGAGGATGGTGGGGGCCACAGGTGAGGGTGCCCAGGGATGTCGCCAAGGGGAACAGGCAGGACAACCACAGGAGTGGGGACCCAACAGGCCGAGGTAGAGACAAGTCTGGTAACAGCATAGGAAGAGAGAATGTTCACACAACACTGGGGCAGACCAGAGGCCACCAGGGCATTCGAGGATCAGAGCCTGTTATGTGCCGTTTGTGACTTTCAAGGCCAGCAGTAAAAGCTGATTTCTTGGTTATTCATGGGAAGGGAAATGCACTCAACACGTTCTCGGTCCATCTAAAAAATGCCGCTTTACAGGGAAGGACCTGAGATTCTGTGTTCAGAGAACACAAGCGTGCATTGGTTTTCCTGTGACAGTGACTCCAAGCGCAGATCAGAGCTTCGGCCAAGGGCTGTCCAGCTGCACAGTCTGGCCGCCTGTGTGCACACGCCCTCTGAGATGCGGGGACAGCACATGTGAGAATCCAGGGCCACCACCCACGCCCCTCTGAGCAGAGCCTGCCAGTGAGCTCTGGACCTGGACACAGAAGGCAAGGCCAGGCTGCTCCCGCTTGGCTCCAAGACACCCCTCCCTTCTGCTGGGCTCTGCAGCGGCCCAGTCGCCAGCGGCCCAGTTGGCAGCGGCCACGGAGGGGACTACAAGGCACCACCGCCGAGAGTCAGGGGGGGAAACGGGTGGAGGGTGTGCGGGCCCCCAGGGCCCCCAGACTGGGGTTTTGCATCTCACGCCACCAACCTTGTCCTCTCCATCCCCCGCTGGGCTCTTCCTCTCCGTGTGCAGCACCAGGGCTGGGGGGCAGGGTGCCCGGCTGCACTCTCTGCTTTTATCTGTGGGACCAAAACAACCATCGTTAGCATCCGTTTGTCACATCAGTTTGTAAAACCGAAAAAGGACAAAGAGCAGCCTCGAGAATTCTAAGTGGTGGCGCATACAGTGTGTCCCACAGGAGGCTGTGCCACCCACGCTTCTGACCACACTGTGCTGACTAAGCCTCCACCAGGGCTTTGCATCCAGCCTGGCAACCCCATCTGAGCCTGCACAGCACTGATCATGGAGAGACTGGCCATGCACGCTGGATCAGGCCATGATGGAAAGGACTCAAGCCTCTCCAACAAGGACAAGGGGCCAGTGTGGGCGGCAGAGCCAGCAGGCTCTATCAGCGGCTATGATGGGCCACCCTGGCCCCCGATCCTGAGCAACAATGGGGGTCCATGCTGGTCACACCCTGGTTACCATTGTTCGTCGGTCACTAACGCAGGCTCTGGCTCCATGGGCAGCCTTCTCAGTGCTTTGACTGTGCAGACAGTAATTGCCTGATGGAAACTGGCAAAAGCCTGACTCTGGATATGAAAAGAGTTAGGCTTCGTCTTATTCTAAGATGTTGTGTAGCCTCAGACATCTGTAGGCAGTGACAGGCGGCAAGGTTAACCATGGGGTTAGGACCAAGGATGAGTAGAAACTCCAAGCCACCCAACCACAAACCAGCCTCACAAACAGATGCATCCACCCAGGAAACCCTGGAAGAATCCGGAAAGGGATGCATGACCTGGAGCTCCATTTGTGCAACAGGTCTGGGGAGGTCCCGGGGTGGTTCCTGCCCAGTAGGACGGAGGAAGGAAGGACACGGGATCAGTGTGTGTGGGTGTGTGCGCGCACATGTGTGTGTGTGTGTGCATGTACGCACGTGCATGTGTGTGTGCGTGTGCATGTGTGTATATATATATGTGTATGTGCGTGTGTGAGCGTGCTTGGGCTCACGTGGAGCCCAGCCATGGTGACCACAGCGGGCATTGATAGTGGGCTTTGATACCGGCCCGCTAGTGGCTGCAGAGCTGGGTCCAGGCTCCAGGGCAGCCTCTCCAGAGCCCTGGGTGAGGAAGCACCTCACTGCGGACACTCCACTAACAGCTGATCTCAGAGGTGACTCCGGGCCCTCAGGTCAGCTCTGGACCAGGACCAAACATCCAGTCCACACAGAGGAGCTCCGTCTTGACAAGACAAAAGCAGCCAGGAGCCAGCCTCGAGGCCTGGCCTCCGTCTGTTACAGGCAGGGCCAGATGGACAGAGGTGGCCCTGGCCACAGCCAGGCCCCTTGTCCGTGATGTCACTCTGAAGGGTGGCCGGGCCTGTGGGCTCTGCCCCAGGGCCAGCTGGCTGGACCTGGCTGCTTGACAGCCGTTAGCTCAGGCTTGGGGCAAACAGACCAAGCATGGCCCCCGGATCTCGTGGGCCTCCTGCTGCCCTCCACAATGAGTGTGTCTGGAGCCCAGACCGCACACTCCATTCCCACAAGGGCGGCCACTGCTGACCACTCTGCTCCCAGGCTGCTGTGACCACCACCCAGAGGCCTGCCTTGTGCCTGGAGACCCCACCTACGGGGCCATTTCACCCCCAGACTCGGGGAAGGAGCTCCCAGCTCTTCACTGAACCATAAACCCAATCTGAGTCAACAGACCACATTTCACACCATGCTCCACCCTGGAGGGCGGTGGGGCTTTACTTTATCACCCTTCATGGTGATGAGCAGAGCTCCTGGGCAGCTTCCAGAACCTGTGAGAACGAGCCCCTCCGCCAAAGCCCGCTTCTGGTCGAGACGCGAAGGGCTGTGTGGGCCAGGAGGCTGGCTCAGATGGGACAGTCCTGACCCACCCACTTCCTTTGTCTGCGAAACGGATCACGCCACCCACAAAAGACAGCGGAGCTGATAGAGGGGGTGATGTAGGAAGATGGTCACTGCCTGGCTGACACTGAAGCTCTGCTTGAAAAATCGGAGGAAGAGACGAGAGCGGCCCAGAGAACAGACCTCCCAAGACGGAGGGTTTCATAATAAAGTCACAAGGCTGTGTCCCCTACGTGTTATGCTGTGTGTGGGACCGTGTGCCCGAGTTAACGTAGGCCTCATCAATGCCCACAGCAGGGCCACCCGGCCCATAAGGCCTCCCGTGGCTGCTTGCTCATCTCCTTCTCTTGGGGACCCTTCAGGGCTGCAGACCCCAGAGCTCTACCCCTGGCAGCTCCCAGCAATAAGATGCTCCTCTGCAGGTGGAAAGAGCCACAAAGTCCCACCGGGTCAACAGTAGATTCTCAGTACCCTGGTCCCATGCCTCCCGCAGATGCTGACAGGTAATGCAGTCCAGAGTCAGGGAGCTCCAGCGGCTTTAGCTCAGGCCCCGATCCCGCCGGCCACCAGCTCTGTGCGCGGCGGAGGCGGGTTTGCAGGAAGCATCTGGGGGGCAGCCCTGGAACCCAGAGGTTCTCGCTGCTGCAGGTGAGGAACAGAGTGCGGAGCTGGAGCCCAGGGTGGGCAGACGGGGTTTGCAATGATGTCTGGGTGCGGTGACCTCGGAAAGACATCTACACCAGGCAGAAATGTGCAAGGGCCTGTGCCAGGGAGACGGCCACGGAAAGCAGCATCCGGAGACCCCACCAGAGCAGCTCTCCTGAGAAAAGGAGCCGGGAACATGGCACCCTGCCTTGCCATGGAGATCTCGGCTGGAGAACCTCCCCAGAGCCTCCCGAAGGACCTGGGACCCTCGACCTCTTCTCTGCGAAGGAGGTCAGAGAACAGGAAGAAGCTGAATGCCCCCCGAGGCCCCCCAGCAAGGCCCCAGGAAGGAAGAGGAGAGCTTGAACTTGCAAGGAAGCAGAACCGTCTGGTTACGAGCCTGGGCCCCGATTTCTAATCGCTGGGCCAGGGCCTGAGGCGTGTGCAGGCATGAGCAGATGGCTGTTCACCACCTAAGCACGTGGCCTGGGTTCCTTCCCAGACGGCAGGGGTCATGCCAGGACGCGGGTGTGTGCTGACACGGGGGGAGGGGGGTTGGGGGGCTCCAGAGAGAAAACAAGGTGATCAGGTATCCCTGAAATGTGAGGAGCAGCTTCTCATCGCGGGCCAATAATATATGCTGTGAAAAAGCGTGCGAGGAAGCTGATAGCAGCATCCGTGCCGTCACGACGTTATTCTCAGTGACAGCAGTCTTGCTTATGCCTGTTCCCTCATTACCTGAGAAAACATTCTTTTTTCATTTATTGAAAACACTTGATCCCTGTAAAGAAATTGGTTCTTTAAGTCCAGCATTTGGGCTGCATGCCTGGAGTTGGTCACAGGATGGCTTCTTTAAGAAGTCAGTCCTGATCATCACTCTAAAACCCCCTCACTGCCTGGCTGGGCTGGGGCCCAGAGCCCCCTGTAAAGCCTGCGTCTCCCCGTTCATCCTGGAAGGGCTCCCCAAGGGCCACTCCAGCTCCCTCTGACCTGCTTCACCCCCCTATGCTTCGATCTCTGCACAAACCTGATGGTGTCACCATCAAACACCCATTCGGGTATCAAAGAAACTAGTTTGTGGAGGGAAATCAACAAGTCATAAGACCCTGACCAGCTTAGGGGTGCCCACGATACATTTCCACCCTGTGAGGGAGGCAGGTGGTCCTATCTTTGGTGCGGCTGGTCTATTGATCCAGCCCAGCTCTGAGGTTGGAAGAGCTCTCAGACGGTCTGCAGTTCGCTTTTCCTCCTGGTAGGGATGAGCAACAAGAAGGCCTGGGCAGGTTGCGTGGAAGCCAAGAAGGAGAAAGGGCGCCTGTATGAAAACCACCACAAGATGCAGGACAAACACATTCAGTCCTTGTACAGAACCCAGAATAACCCTGGCTGTACATGGGGACAAGTGGGGAGAAGGGTGAGAAGTGAGACACCCCTCAACATGCTTCAGGGGGACTTCCTGGGGGTCCAGTGCTTCCAATGCAGGGGACTCCAGTTTGATCCCTTCCTGGGGACCTAAGATCTTACATGCCACATGGCTAGGCATAAAGATCAGAAAAAAAGACCTTTTTGAAAAAGAATGAAACATAAACAAAAAATGCTGTGGGAGTTTATGAGGGTGACGGGAGGGGATACACAATAGCCCTGGGAAGGTGGACAGTGGTGGTAGCTTGTCCACTCGTTCTCGTGGGCAAGACAGCTCAGCAATGGATCAACCTCGCCTCCCTGAAAGAAGAACCAGGTGGGCTCCCTGTGTCCTCACCTGAGCTCGGGGGTCACCAGCATGTCACCTGTTGGTCAGTAGTCCCCTCGAAGACACCTGTTCCCTTAGAGAACCAGAGATATAAGGACTCAGAGGTGTCTGCCATAATCTAGGGTCAGGTCTCAGACCAAAGACGGCTGATTGATGTCAGCAACGGGACAGTGACTGTAGCTGGAACTTCAGCCAAGGCTGCTTATACTGGATAAAGCACGAGGATTCTTTTAAACATTTAAAGATTGCTTTCTTAATTAGTAAAGTGAGGAAGCACTGCAGACTTCAAAATTGTCTACCATCAAACATATATGAAAGCATGCCAGTGTCTTCTAACTCAAAAGGTGATTCTGAACTTGAATCTCATTTTAAGGCAATACACTTTGTCCTCTCTTGGTCTCAGTTTCCTCAAATGTGTGTGTGTGTGTGTGTGTGTGTGTGTGTGTGTGTGTGTGTGTGCGTGCGCATGTGTGTGTGTGTGTGTGTGTGTGTGTGTGTGTGTGTGTGTGTGTGAGTCACTCAGTCATGTCCAACTCTTTGTGACCCCATGGACTGTAGCCCACCAGGCTCCTCTGTCCATGGGATTCTCCAGGCAAGAACACTGGAGTGGGTTGCCGTTTCCTCCAGGGAGTCTTCCTGACCCAGCGATGGAACCCAGGTCTCCTGCATTGCTGGAAGATTCTGGGATTCTGAAAGTCAACAGGACATCTGGACCTGTCTGTGGATATTGTAAGAAACAGAAGATGCCAACTGGGACCTTGGTTCCTGCTGGGGAGAAAGGAAGTAAATTAACCCCATGGAGGAGAAGGAAAGAGACAATGGACCTTCTCTGTCCTGAAAACCAAGAGTGACTTCTGACGGGTTGTTCCCTGGGAACCAGCCTCCTCTGACCCATTTGCAATCAGTGGGGAATCTCCCTTAGGCTGAGGGGACCCCAGATCTGCAGATGGTCTGCACCACACGACCCTGGCAGTGACTTCCTGGGGGTGCCCGTGAAGTTGCAGGTGGCACCAGGATGGTTTGAGCTCCCTGGTTGTTGCAGACACGGGCCTCGGTGGGAAGTTGACAGAGTCTGTCCACACCACTAAACCCCACGGTCACACTGCCCTCTGCCTACAGAGGTTGGAAGCAACAGACTGGTCCCAGCAGCGGGGGCTATGCTCGGAAACAGAGGTGACCACCACTCCTGGAGAAGCCTCTGTAGAACGGGGGGAGTCAGACAGCAATCCCGGCGTCAGGGGGCCCCAGCTTTTGTTTGCCACAATCTAGAGACCCCACTTCCACACACGAGTGTTCTCACCTCCGAGAACCAACACGGCATCAGCCACTCGGGGAAATGTCTTAAGGAGAATAATGAATGCTGTTCTAATCTTGAACCCTGTCTCCCTGTAACCATCATCTTAAAATAATTCCTGCGATGATTGAGCAAAGTGGAAACAATCACCCCATTTTATACCAAAGTAACTCAGACAAGGGAAGCCGCTTTCCAGGCTGCAAAACAAACCACTGGGGAGGGCCAAAATTATTTGCCAACTTTAGAGGCGCTGGACTCCTTTGAAGACTGTGATGATAAAGTAAAGGAAGAATGTGACTCATGTTGAAGAAGCTAAAAGGGACGCACTCAGGGCTGCTGCGTGTGGTTCTGGGAGAGGCTGGAGGGGGCACTGACCCTCAGACCTCCTCCTCCACATAAACCATGGCCCTGGGAACCTGGCCAAAGTCCAGCTTTACTGCTGCCCAGGTGGCACCTTAGCAAGAGCTGCAGGCCCTGGGGAACCCACAGAGGCAGGAGAGACACAGAGAGATCCCAGGGACTGCGAGCCGGCCAGCAGGAGCGCCGTGGGGGGGCGGCTCTCAAGCCTGCTCAGGGGTCAGCAGGGCGGCCTGAGGCCAGGACCCCAGGCCCTGGAGAGAGCCGAGGCCCCAAAGTCAGTGAATGCGGCCTGCGGCTGCGGGAACCCGCTTCAGGCTCACAAACACTCCGCCCAGCAGCAAAGGCTGGCCAAGGCCTCCCCGCCTCTGCTGTAACTGAAGATCATTTTCAGGTAAGTGGCAAATCATTTCTGAGTCCTCCTGCATTTTTCATAGGTGGTGATTTCTCAGAGTTGACAAGCTGCAGAGAGAATTCATTTTCTAACCCGTTAGTAACACCCTGGGTTTCCCTTTGCAGGAACAAAGGGTTTTAAAACACTCTCAGGAGAACTTAGCTTCCTCCAAAGAAAGGGTCACAACATCGCTGTGTGGCCCCACCCCCAAAAGCCGACTGTTTCTTCTCCTGCAAAGCGACCACACGGAGCCTGTCTCCATCCCCCTGGCCCCAGCCAGGACCGCAGACCAGAGCTTCTGGATCCTGCCGCTGGCCTGGCTGACTTAACAGGGATCTGATGTCACCACTGGACAGAAGGGCGTGGACATGACGGGCCATCCTCACCGGACTCCTGAGCCTGAGGCACCCCGGCGCTCTCGTGAAGGCAGCCTGCTTTAGACCATGGGCAGCCACGTTAGATGGTGGCATCACCGATTCGATGGAGATGAGTTTGGGTGAACTCCGGGAGTTGGTGATGGACAGGGAGGCCTGGCGTGCTGCAGTCCATGGAGTCGCAAGGAGTCGGACACGACTGAGCGGCTGAACTGACTGACTGACTGAGCCTTGTTAGAACGGACATGAAGGAAACTGCCCACAGCTCAGTGAGCTGTTGGATGTTGATGGTCAGGGCACACCTGCCCCGTTTAAGGGTCCAGCATTTGCCTCACAGGGACGTGGGTCTCCCGGCACAGGGGGGATGTCAAGAGTGGGAAGGAGCCTGGCTCCACGCTGTGCCAGACCAGAGAGCAGCTCCCAAGTTCCCCAGGCAGCGTAGAGCCCAGGGAGCAGGTCCAGAGGAAGTCAGCACCCAGGACAGTGTGGTCCAGGGATGCCTTAGAGGGCTGGCCACCCAGTCCACCACCCTGACCTCAGGAAACATGTGTTCAGTGGATGAATGGATGAAGGAGCCGCAGGGACTCCAAGGACAGGTGCCGTTTCAAACATGTGCTCAAAGTCCTGATCGTCATTCCTAAGTAGGGATATCAGAGGCCAGAGACGCGTGAAATGAGACGATTTCTGTAAGAGATGAAAAATCTTCTGTGCACTTAGTCAGACGTGTGGTGAGCCAGCTATGACCTCCCCGCAGACGCAGCCCAGGAGAAGAGGAGACGGCTGGGTAGAGGTGGAGGTGGGGAGGGAGGGGGCGTGGGGGGGAGAAGAGTGAGCGACGCCCCTGCAGGCTGCACACCGACACTCAGAACCCGTCTCTCCGGCCCAGGTAGAGCGCGTTGCAAAAGGGCAGCATTCAAACTTTTCCGAAAAGCATAAATCCATTTCACAGTCCCATGCTGAGTGGCTTCAGCAACACCCACCTTTCAAGGCAGCAGGGGGATTAAAGGCGCTGAAAGACTGAAAGCACCCGCCCACCATTGCACCTTGCCCTGGGGAGGCCGCAGAGCGCCCGCCCGGCAGTGAGTACGCCCCCCACGTGGGCGTTGCGGGCATCACAGGAGGGCTGGTTCCTGCGGGCACCCTGGGACTGGAGCCGGCATCAGGGCTCAGGCGCCATCCACCCGAGAGGCAGCGGTGTGCCCCCAGCGCACACACAGGCGCACACACACACACACACACACACACACACACGCACACACAGAAAAGACGGCTGCTTTGATGATCTTTCAGCCATCACGGAAGTTAAACTCATCACACAGAAACCCTCTGCTTAGTTAGCTTACTGTCTGGTCCACACATGCCAGGAAGGAATGGAAAAAAAAAAAAAACACACGTGCAGAAAGTGAGATGACTGTTTCTACAGCTGACATAAAAGCAAGTTATCTGTGCTATAAAAACTGTCCGTCCTGTGCATCGCTTTCAAGCACCGCCACAATATTGTCAAGCAATTAGCCTCCAATTAAAATAAATTAATTAATTAAAAAGAAAAACGTGGCTGCATCTTTGAAAACCGCCCTCATGTGTATCACTTCCCCTCTTCCGATGCCACGATCACCGGATCATCGCCCGCTTGGGCACTGGCGCCTGTAGACGCGTCGGGGCAGGCTGTGTGTGTGCCCCACGTCCAGCAAGCCTCCCAAGGCCGCCGCAAGCCACCACCCCGGGGCCGGCACCGAGCAGCTGGCTTGGGGCCACGGTCAGCCGGAGGGCAGGTGAAAGGCGGGAGGGAGGGGCCCCGGGACAGCACCCCCCACGACGCCCCTGTACACCCCCTCCTGAACATCTCCCGTCTCCACTGAGGCCTGACCCTTCCGGGTCCACACTCCAGACCTCCCGTCTCTAATGAGGCTTGCGCGCCCAGACTGTAGCCATGCGGCCCCCGAGCCCCTCTGCTGCAGTTTACAGTCTGTTTTCACTTATCTCTGCCTCCAACAACACGACCTGGCATGCTGCCGTTTTTATGTAGGCAGCCCCTACCTTCCTGGGCAGTTGTTAAATCTCTCCCGCTCTTTCGTCCTGAGGCTTTTTCTAGCTGCCTCACATGTTCCTTCAGCTTTAACAACCGCGGCTCCCACTGGGGCCTGAGGTCGCAGGAGAAGGGGTCTGACTTAGTGGAGTCAAAATGGCTGAATGGGATGCCCCCCAGCCCCCCCAGCAGCTGTAGACCTCGGTCATCTTTGGGCCCCTGAGAACGCTGCCTCCTGCTTCTGCTCACTGAGCCTCTCTGTTTTAATGGGACGATGGATTTCAGACAAGACGATGGCCTGGGTGATGCTCCCAGGAGCCCAGGGCGAGTCTCCCACGCAGGGGCAGGAAACGAGCAAGCCCCCTGGCTGAGGTCCTCCACGTGGTCTCAGATGAGGATGACAAAGTCTGAGGGCGACTGGCTCTCGTCCTGTCAGCTGAACTTCGACAGACACCATGAGGAGTGTCTCAGGACTCCCGGGGGCTCCTCTAAAGGGCCTCTCAGGGCTGAGTGTGATTCCAGGCAGGGCTCCCCCACCCTGGGGGACAGGACCCCTCGTCGTCGGGGGACGGGCCTTGGTTTAGAATCTGGGGGTGGAGCCCCCAGACCTGCAGTCTCCCCGCCGGAAGCTCCGGGGAAGCACACGGCTCGGGCAGCCTCCCCGTCCCCTCAGTGGCTCTGGGCCCCTGGGGACCAGCACCTGCCTCGTGCAAACGCTGTGGACTGTCTGGTTTCTGCACTCACCGGCTCTCTCTTCTGTCAAGTTCAATCAACACACGGGACTCCAATGCCCCCTCCAAAGAGCCCCAGGTTAACTGGTTAATGAGAAAGCAGCCTCCCCAAGAGCGCAGGGCTCCCTGCTGCAAAGACTGGAGCCCTGAGCAGCTCCACGAGCAGCTCCACGAGTTCCCTGACGCTGGCCTCGGTCCCTGGGGACACACTCCTGTGTGGTCCTCACCACGGGGGCTCTGTGGTTCCGTCTCACGGGGACACCAGGCAAGCATCCCGTCGTGGGGGGCCAGGGTGGCTCTAGTCACTATCCCTCCTGCCCTCCCCCACGGTGGGGCAGGGGCAGACTGACCAGGCCCCATCAGGGGCAGGGTCCCCAGGCCACCTGGGCAGAAGCTGCGCCTGTGCACAGCCCTGGAAGGAACCCCTCTGCTTTCTCTCCTGGGTCCTGGGGACCCACATGGCACTTCGGGGCAGGACTGGCTCCAGCTGTAGGTATAGAAACATCAAAATGGGCATCATTTAGTTGTAAACTTTCCTCTCTGTCCGGGAATGGACCAAGCAGAGGCGTTCAAACTGTGCTGTCCAGAGTGACTGGGGAGAAGCTCAGTCACCCTGCCCCACGGGCCACCGTCCCCCAGATCCCCTGGGCCCCTCCAACCTCACAGCAGCCAGGAGTCCAAGCCAGCCCAGCCCCAGGATCCTGGGAGGTTCGAGCAAAGCCCACCCCGCCAACAGGACTGCCATGGAGGGCTGGGAGGCAGGGCCTCCCAGCAACGTCTTCCAATCTGGGGTCATTCAACAAGGACCACAGATTTTTGCTTGATTTGGGTTTGGGGATTAATGGAAAGGTTGCTGATCGCTAATCCACAGCAGGTGAGTAGAACCTCACCAGCACCTCCTGGTCATGTGAACAGTCCTCACGTGGCGGTGGGGTCGTCACACTATTCATCAGGGCGGGTCCTTCCGTAGGGAGCGCCCAGAAACCCTGATTGCCCAGCAGATGGTTCTGTCCTGACTGCAGAGAGGTGACAGCCGGCAGCTCAGAAGCCCCCACATTCTCGTTTCCGCACCGGGCGGCAGCAGAGTCCCCACGGCTCACAACTGTTTCTTCATTTTTTGGCCAAAAGCACGTGGCAAGCATGGCCCTGCTCCAAGGTAGCAGGAAGCAGGAGGGGGTCCAAGGGGAAAGAAAGGCAGGCAAAGCCAGGTGAGCTGCGGGCATCAGGCACCAACCAACCCCGCGACCGGGGTGCCTGGGCGAGGACAGGACAGGACAGGCCCCTCTGGAGCTGGCAGGTGACTCCACAGGTGGAGAAAGGGTCCAGAGGTGGATGCAGGGGGGCGAGGGGCGGAAACAGCTGATGGAGACGATGGAGAGCAAGTCCCAGGGCTGAGACAGCCACATCCAGGACCCGACGCGGGCCCAGGTGCCAGGGCAGGTGACCAGAGGCAGGCCCGAGGGGGAGTGAGGCCACTCAGGCCAGCATGAGACCAGCTGACCCTGGGGTGGTCAGGACAGGGAGCAGTCAACGCTGAAAATATGAGGACAGCAACACATGGACTGTCAGTGCAAATAATGCCATGCGTACTGCATTATACGCGGTATGTTACAGAGCGCTTTACACAAGTAGCAAAATGGTGACATTTGATTTTCACACTGACGTTTTTTTCAAGGCTACTAGCTCCTGCTACTATTATTTCATAGAAAAAGAATCTCAAAAGAGACCCGTAGTTTTCTTAAGAGCATTTTGACAGCAGTAAAATTAAAAGTTAGGAGTCTTAAGAGTTCAAATATTGTATTTAACACCTTAGTTATCTTGACATGAGTATTCATGGCTTCAGATTTTAAACCATCCTCAAAGTACCTTTTTATATAACCTTTAGTTATACGTGGAAGAGAAACGCATGATTAAATATATTCATATTCTAAATGACATCATTCACTTGTATCAAATAGGAACATTCATATAAAAATTCAATATTAAAGCAGTTATAATATAAAAGGGAGATTTGTGAGACCCCCATTTCTGGAATAGGACTTATGATCACTGAGCCTATTCTATTGTCAGCAATGTTCATCCTGTAAAAGAGGGTGTGTGTCCGGGCCTCTGGGCTGATGCAGCTGTTGGTGGGGATGCTCACTGTGTGAATTTTGGGGTTCAGGAGAGGAGGGGCATGACTCCCCCAGCACACGGCCACCATGGAACTGAACCAGCCTCCTCTTCCCGGGAATCTCCCTGGTCAGTGTGGTCGGGACACACCCTCCGGCTTTCTGGCCAGAGCCAGGCCCTCCCCTGACAGTGGAGCCCCGACCTGGGAGGAGGCAGCTGTAGTGGTGCTCAGGTAGGGAGCACCCTCTCCTTTCTCCTGATCAGTGGAGCTCAGGGATCAGGGAGGAGGGGCAGCGCCACTGCGTCCTGGGGGTGCCAGGCTGGTGCTGGGCTCAGCACAGGGGTGGGCACAGGAGTCAGACCGGCCTGGGGATGGAAACCCAGTGGGGTCACTTACTGGCCTGAAATTTGGGGACAATCTCTCACCTCCTTCGAGCCTCAACTTTTCCAACAGAACGGGAAAACGAATATCTTAGTCGGCTCAGGCTGCCATAACAAAACACGTAGATGCCGTTCTGGAGGTGGGAAGCCTGGGGTCAGGTGCCAGCACTGTGGGTTTTGAAGAGCCGTGTCCTTCTGGCCAGGAGACGCCACCTTCTCCAAGTGTCTTTCTGTGGCAGAGAGACTGCTCTTTGTCTCTATCAGAGCACCAACCTCACCATCAGGGCCTCACCCACATGACCTCATCTAAACCCAATGACCTCCCAAACGCTCCACCTCCAGATCTGACCGCACGGAGGGTTAGGGCCTCAGCATATGAATTTGGGAAGTGGGGGGTAGGAACGTTCAGTCCGTAGCAGCACCCCATGCAAGCTTCTGTCTATGGACAGAGATACTGAATATGCTGAGCACAATGTCTGCCAAGGCAGGTGCTCATGCAACAAGATCTGAGTGATTACTGGGGCAAAATCCTCCTAAAGAAGCCTCCTCTACTGCACAGGGTCTGCCTGCCATTGAGCAAGCAGAGAGGGCCCCAGCCTAGACAGAGACTGGGAAGGGCCCCACGAGTCAGGAGCAGGGGTCTCCCTGCGTCCCTGCTTCCCACATGTGCAAAGTCAGCCCCAGGTCCAAGTATCTTACGTGCAAAATGCCTGTTCTTACTGGATCTAATGAAAAATTGTAGAAATTATTCTATCATGAACCTTGTAAGGGAAACACTTGACAGCCCTTTGCAAATACAACAGGAAAGACCATTCATTCCTCCCCAAGCGTCATAGCTCACATTAAGACGTAGCTGCAAATCAGGACACAGAGGTCAAAACTGTTCTGCTGCAGCGTGAATCTAAGTGCATCTGTGGTGTGTGTGTGTGTGTGTGTGTGTGTGTGTGTGTGTGTGTGTGTATGTGCTGTGTGTGTGCATGCACATTTCTAGGCTTTAAACCAAATCATGTTGCTGAATATACTAGACCCTTTTACAAGTCCCTGAGTTTCCAGGGCGAGTGGACACAGGAAAAAAGGCGTGATGAGCAGCCAAATACTTCTTTAAAAAGTTCACCTTTCACTGTCCTTGTACAGAAGTGAGGGGAGTATGCACGAGGGTCTATCACCGTAAAGACAGTGAGCCTTGCTGAGTGGCTCCTGTCCCCTGCATCCAGCTGGAGGCCTGGCACCAGGAACGCCTCACTAAGTGTATCATTTAAAAGGAATTGACGTCTGTTTTAAAAAATTCTCTTAGATATAAATCATGATGTGTGATAAATCCATCCTAACCTAACCCACTGGCATGATCTAAACAGATATTTACAAGGTGCATGCCCAACACACAGAAATGTCCTTATGTTTCTGATCACTCTGCAGGACTAAAGCCAAGGCGGGTTTCGCGAGAACTGTCAGACTGCACAGCCTGACTGCGTTCGGCTTGGATTTACACGCCTGCCGCTCCAGCATGTGTGGGCCGGCTAGTCTCTGAAGAGCTTCCTAGTGAGGAGGCCTGACTTCTGCCGACGAATCTATATGAGCGTGCCGTCCTCGCCAAGCTGATTTATTTTCACATTTAGGGGTAATAAAATCAATAGTGCAGTGCTATGTCAGTGGATGAAATTAACTCAGAGTTTTTTCTTTTGGAACCAACGCCTTTCAGTTATTTTCTTTATTTTCAAAAGGGAAGTTATTCCAGTCATTTGATACAAATGGCTTTAATTAGTTTAAGGCAAACATAACCTTTAACAAAAATACAGGCTGGGGACCGCTGGTCTGTGTGCTGCTGGAGAGAAAAACAGCGCTGCCCCCGAGGTTGATTTGTCATGGCAGCTGTACGATCCGATCCGGTTCAGCATCACAGCAAACCACCCATCATCTAAAAGAGTAATTCCTCTGCTGAGGCCATCAAAAAGCCGGCCCATCCCTGCACAGAAACATATTTTTATGACAAGGGCAGTTGCGTGGAGTGGTGGGGAGGAGGTGGTCCATCGCATCCATGCCCTGCCTATTCTGCTGGGTACCACCCGAGACAGAGCTGGCTCTGGCTGAGGGCAGGGTAGATATTTTCCAAGGGTCTTGCATTTTTAAAGACTCTCTCTTTGAAAGGTATTAAAAATTAAAAAAATAAGTCAATCCTACACTTGCCATGAAGCATCTGCTAGAAAGAGACCCTTGGTTTCGGAAATACTCAAACAGAGGATTCTTATCTTAGGTTTACCTTTTCCCAGGTCTAAGGGGCTGGTTACCACCTGAGTGGTAACCTGATCAGTGAGAATCAGAATTACTGATCCAGAAGCCAGCATTTCTGCTGCACATCTGGGCTTGGACACCGAAGCCCTCATCACCCCCTCCTCCGCAGGACAGAATCGAATCCATTCCTCCCTGGCCATTCTTGTTCTCTAGGACTCCTGCCCTGATGAGCACAGGACGCAGCTCCACATCTCTGCCGTGTCTGCGATGACTCCCCAGCCCTCCGGCATGGGGGCTCGGGGCTCGGGGCTCCTCTCCACTGCTGTCCGTGACTCTCTGCATCCACGTCTCTGCTGCCTCTGCGATGACTCCCCAGCCCTCCCACGTGGGGGCTCAGGACTTCTCTCCACTGCTGTCCGTGACTCTCTGCATCCATGTCTCTGCTGCCTCTGCGATGACTCCCCAGCTCTCCCACACGCGGGCTCGGGGACTCCTCTCCAGTGCCGTCCGTGACTCTCTGCATCCACATCTCTGCTGCCTCTGCGATGACTCCCCAGCCCTCCCACGCGGGGGCTCGGGGGCTCCTCTCCAGTGCCGTCCGTGACTCTCTGCATCCACGTCTCTGCTGTTTCTGCTATGACTCCCCAGCTCTCCAGGACGGGGGCCCAGGGCTCGGGGGCTCCTCTCCACTGCTGTCCGTGACTCTCCGCATCCATGTCTCTGCTGCCTCTGCGATGACTCCCCAGCCCTCCCACGCAGGGGCTCGGGGGCTCCTCTCCAGTGCTGTCCGTGACTCTCTGCATCCACGTCTCTGCTGCCTCTGCGATGACTCCCCAGCCCTCCAGCACAGGGGCTCGGGGCTCGGGGCTCGTCCTCTCCAGTGCTGTCTGTGACCCTCCGCGTCGAGCGGTGCATCCCTTCTCTGTCCTGCGCGCTGTCCATTCCCAGTCTCTATACTAAAATCATTGGCCGATGCATCTCTCCTTCTTGGCAGATGAACCCCGTGAGGTAAGAGCCACGTACCTACATGTGGATTGCTGTTCAGTGGGCATCACCTGACTCTTTTGGTCCAAGTCACCTCCCCACTTGGACTGTCCCTTCTCTCTGCTCCTGGCAGGGCTATGGGCTTCTCCAGCTCACCATGTTCTCTGAGTCTGTGCCTCTGCAGTGAAGGCTTGTTTGCTGGAACCCGTAAAGGCAGAGACATCCTTTGCCAACAAAGGTCTGTCTAGTTAAAGCTATGGTTTTTCTAGTAGTCATGTATGGTTGTGAGAGTTGGACCATAGAGAAGGCTGAGTGACAAAGAACTGATGCTTTCGAGCTGTGGTGTTGGAGAAGACTCTTTAGAGTCCCTTGGACTGCAAGGAGATCAAACTGTGTGCGCTAAGTCGCTTCAGTCGTATTTGACTCTGTGACCCCATGCACTGTAGCCCGCCAGGCTCCTCTGTCCATGGGATTCTCCAGGCAAGAATACTGGAGTGGGTTGCCATGCCCTCCTCCAGGGAATCTTCCTGACCCAGGGATCAAACCTAGGTTGGATTCTTTACTGCTGAGCCACCAGGAAGCCTTGGAGATCAAACCAGTCAATCTTAAAGGCAATCAATTCTGAATCTTCATTGTGAAGGATTGATGATGAAGCTGATGCTCCAATACTTTGGCCACACAATGTGAAGAGCCAACTCTGAAAAAGACCCTGATGCTGGGAAAGATTGAAGGCAGGAGGAGAAGGGGACGACAGAGGATGAGATGATTGGATGTCATCACTGACTCAACGGAGATGAGTTTGAGCAAACTCTGAGAGATAGTGAGGGACAGGGAAGCCTGGTGTGCTACAGTCCATGGAGGCACAGAGAGTCAGACACAGTTTGGTGACCTGCGAACAACTTATCACTAAATATGCACATTACATTTATATATTAACCAAATATATATTTATATCATTACTCTATGGCATATATACAAATATACGTAATAATATTAATATTCCAGTCTCATTGAGATAAAGATAATGCTCTGTTTACCCCAACCTAGAACAGTTGGTCAGGCGTAATGCAAGAGGGATATTTATGCAAAAGGCTTTGAAGAGGTCAGAAGCTCCAGGAACTGGAGGGAGGTGTCCAGGGAGGCATCACTGCCTTATCTGATCCCTAATCCACACCGCCAGCCATAGGGTAGTGGCCCCTTCACCCCGCGCAGGGTCCCTTCCCTCCCACCCCTCCCTCATCCCTCCCTCTGGCCTGTGGTGACCAGAGGCAAGTCCTCTAGACTTCGGCCATGGGTGGATGGAAAAAGCACGGCTGAAGGGCTGGATGAGGGACAAGAGTCTTGAGATACCAAAAGTTGTACAGGTGACAGGCAGGTACTGGGTTCACGTCTAACCATCACTGCCACCCCAGCTGCAAGCAGGTGGGACCTCCTGAAAGAAGGAGTTGTGACGTCAAGAGGCCAGGGGTCCATGCTAACCCATAGCTGTCATCCAGGGAGATGACGAGGCTCCGAGAGTCCGGCACGGAGACATCCCACCTGGCGTTCCGCTCTGCTGATGGTCACAGGAAACTGACCGGTACCCCCCCATCCCACCCATCCCTCCTTGGGCTCATAAGGAGGGCTGGTCCCCTGACGGAGGTTGCCGGTCTCCCTGCAACTGCTCCTTAAAACTTGAAACGGAAAACTAGAGTCTGAGGTGTGTGTTCTTCAGCCCAGGGTCTCCCACGGCCTCCCTCGGTCTTTCAAGTTTCCCGGACTTCCCGCTGCCCCTTCACTGTCCCTCACCTCACAAAAACTGCCTTATAATGCTGGTTACTTGGGGGCCACGCGGGCCTGTGCAGGCCCACTGTCCCATGCTCTGGAGGACTTGAGGTGTGCAGTGCAGGTCAAAACAAGGGACACACCACACTGTCCCTCGCAAAGGGCACGGCCTACCTAACACAGCCCACGTGGTCCACACGACCCCAGGCCAGCCTTCCACCTGATGGACGGCAGGTGCACGGGACCTTGGGGGTGAGGTTTTAAAACACGGGGTACTGTATCCCCGAATGCGGCTCCCTCCTGAAAATGACTGTCTGCTCTGGCCTCCGACTGGCAGTCTGTGCAGTTCCCAGCACGCTCCGCCCTGGGAAGCCCTCCACCGCTGCCTCCACGCAATTATACAGCCAGGAGCACACGGCTTTTGACAAGAAGATGGAGGGCTTGGCTGTCGTGGTGGTTAATTGGGGGTGTATTTATGTGTTTTGGAATGCTTGTGACGTTCCCTGGCTGTTTCTGATGCAATTAGTTCCATTGATGGCCAGGTTTATGAGCTGAAGGAGTGAGGATCAGAGCACCACGCCTGATACAACAGCACACAATAAAAATGAGTGGGCTCTGCTGGCTTCCTGCAGAACACCAGAAATGGGCTTCGGGTTTTTTACTGGGAGTAAAAGCTCCTTGGGCGCTGCACAATTTTACCTCTATCACTTGGAAAATACAGAGGCCACAGTCGGGGGAAATGAACTCTGATAATAAGAGGCAATGTTATGAAAAACAATTTTACTGGAGGCAGCCCCAGAATTCCATTTAGTTTTGGGCAAAAAACATTCGCTGAATGTTTACAGTTTCAATTACTCTATATTCAGTTCATGGACACATGATAGCATTGAATTCAGGGACCATCACTATAGAAAAATTCAAAGGATGTCTCACACGGATGTTTCAATTAGTTTGGACTTTGGATTTTTTGCGTGTGTCAGGGTGGGACCCTAACATTCTTTTTAAATCAATTTTAAATTGTCATAGAGGGTTAAATACCGTATCTTGGATCCCAGGTGAGTGAAAGACCACATTGGGACTTTTTTCAGCGGCACATTGGTATCCCTGTCTGGCTGTTCCAGCGTTTTGTTCTGTCTCGTCTGTGGCTATAAACAGGTCTTGACTGTCACACGCAGGCCCGGAACACACCTGCGGGGCACGCAGGGGGTTTATTGAAGGTCTGTCCCCATAAGGAGAGCTGCTGGGTTCAGAGGCCACATGGTTTTGTGACTTTGATATTGTTGCCAAATCACCACCTCTTATTGCATTGTAATGAGTGGTGTGCCTTCTACTTAGAAGCGGGGGCCCTTGGCTTCCTGAGTCTGGCTCACAATGGGGCCTGCAAAGAACACATGCCAATCTGACGAAGTGAAAAACGCAGGTCTTATGGTGACTCACCTAATTTTTCACTCCTCGTTCCAACAAAATATTTTTTGAGAACTCCCGGTGTCCCGGCCACCTATCCTGGCCCAGAGGAGCAGAGGATAGAATGAAAACATGAAGTTGCCTGCACCCGTGGGAGCCTATCTCCTTGGAACTGGGGCCTGGGAGTCATTAGGGGTCGTGTCTGTGCATCAGACAGGGTTGATGCGGTTCGCTGAGCTGCGCGTCCTTGGGTAAAACTGTGTATCCACAGGGGCTGCCCGCTCCCCTCTGAGCTGTGGCTCAGTTGTATAGAGGATTAAGGGCCCTTCTGTCTAGGATGCGTGTGTGTGTCTAGGATAAGGATGGTGAAATACCGTTTTCCTTCTGACTTTCCTTGTGACTGTGGTTTCTATGACAAACCAAGGCAGCATATCTAAACGCAGAGACGTCAGTTTGCAGACAAAGGTCTGCAGAGTCAAAGCTGTGGTTTTTCCAGTAGTCATGTACGGATGTGAGAGTTGGACCATAAAGAAGTCTGTGAGCGCCAAAGAATTGATGCTTTTGAACTGTGGTGCCGGAGAAGACTCTTAAGAGTCCCTTGGACTGCATGGAGATCATATCAGTTAATCCTAAAGAAAATCGACTCTAAATATTCATTGGAAAGACTGATGCTGAAGCTGAAGCTCCAATAATTTGGCCACCTGAGGCAAAGGGCTGACTCATTGGAAAAGAAAAGACCCTGATGCTGGGAAAGATTGAGGACAGGAGGAGAAGGGGGCTATAGAGATGGATGGAAAGATGGTTGGATGGCCTCATTGATGCAATGGACATGAATCTGAGCAAACTCTGGGAGACAGTAAAGGACAGAGAAGCCTGGGATGCTACAGTCCATGGGATTGAGGAGTCAGGCACGGCTTAGTGACTAGACAACAAACAACAATAGCGGTTTCTATGCCCCAGGTTTTAAGGGGTCAGATTCACTGTTCTCTTCTGTTAGAGCTCCTGGGTTCTTGTCTTGAAAGACCTATCTTACTCCAAAACCTGGTCACAATTCTCCCGCGATTTTCCCTAGGAGCTTCACACAGCTTCATTTTGCATGCCACGGATACTCCACGTGGACCTTAATCAGGTGAAGGTGTGAGCTGCGGATACATCTGTGTAATTCACCAGGCAGCTACTCTGCTCCCTCAACACCAAGACCCGGACAATCCACGTGGCCCTTTGATCTGAAACGCTTTCCTGTTGGACACTGAGTGCCTGTGGGATCCGAGTCCATCCCTGGGCCTACACGCACCTATTTGTTAATAGATATGAGCAGACCTCTTCCCATTGCACTTTGCTTTATGGTGCTTTGAAAATGTTGCATTTTTTACAAATTGAGGGTCTGTGGCAACTTAGCACTGTCAAGATGATAGTTACATTTTTAGCAATGAAGTATTTCTAAATTAAGGTATGTCCATTGATTTTTTTTAGACATACTACAGTTGCATACAGAATAAGCTGCAGAGTAGTATAAACGTAACTTTTATATGCACTGAGAAGCCACAACATTCCTGTGACTGGCTTTATTGTGGCATCTGCTTTATTGCGATGGGCTAGAACCAAACTCGCAGTATCTCTGAGGTGATTCGTGTACTGATCGTATATTTTTGCTCACACACATGCTATTTTAAGATGGAAAATTTGTCTGATGATACACATGTTGGTAAATCCAACCCACCAAGGTTTTCACTGTTCCGTTTCCTGAGGTCCCTGACAGAGGCAGGCAGCCCCGGAGAGCCAGCTCTTCCAGCGTCTGCAGAAAATCTGCCTTCGACACGACAGCCCGGGCTGTGTTTCAGGGTCAAAGGCTTGGAACTTGCTCTGACAAGCACGGGGAACGGGGTGACATGGGGATTAGCAACCCACCCGGGAGCCTGGAGCTGTGATCAGCGTGCCTGAATCGCAGCTTGCTTGTCCTCATCTGGCTGTTGGGGGTGCACAGCTCAGCTCAGAAACGAGAGACCAGATGGATGGACCGAAGGGCACCTCAGGCTCAGCACATGGTGAATTTAACCAGACCAGCTGATGGAATCAAGCTGAAATTGAAACAGGAACTCCCCAAATCGCAGGGTTATTAGCTTTGGGAATCCCTCTCTGAAACGGGCCAAAGGAAGGCTGCCTTATCCGTAGACAGTAGCTCCTGGACGGCCCTCCCTCCTCCCCACCCCGAGAGCATCCGGGGAGGGGCCCACAGAACCAGACAGAGTCGCGCCCACCCTGGGTGCCTGACGCTCCCACCAGCAGTGGGAGGTGGTCCCCCGAGTGGCCCTCCTTGTGGGCCTGGCTCCTCCCCTGGCCTGGGATGGTCCACCACCCTCCCCAGCCTGTCCTGTCTTCCTATGGCTGCATCCTGGGTGGGATGCTGGCTCAAGCATCGCCTTCTGCAGAGCCCCAAGCACCGGGTGGTCAGCTCTGTCTGTGGACGCCTCTCTCATCCCTCTGGCAGTGCAAAGGGGTTGGGCACAGTCACCTGTAACCTAGTATCAACTAGAATGGGGGGAGGTCCTTGAAAACCATGTCACAGGGTGCGTCCTCAGGGCCGGGCCCAGGGCTGGTAGACAGTGGGCACACTAAACAAGCGGAAGGAAGGCCGACCACCCTGATCACAGGTGGGCTCCCACTTCTGCTGGCCCCGCTGGTGTGCCGGCGGGTAAAGAGTCCAGCATTCATGAAAGTCACACTGGAGGGGACACAACACCGCGGGAAAACCAACGGATAAGAAGTCAATGGACAAAGGAAAGGGACAAGATGTTCAGAGCACAGCGTGGATCAGTCACAGAGCGAGCCCGCTACTAGGCCCTGGGCGGGCGCCGAGTGTAAGGGCTGCAGCCTCCGGATCGCCCACCCACTGGACGCTCCAGCTTGGGGTAACCTCCCTCTCCGGCGGCAGTGGGAAGAGGCTGCTCTGTCTTAGAGAAGAAGTAACTCGCCCTCCCTGTGAAGTGAGCCTCCAGCTGCTGTGACAGATGGAGCTGTGACCTCTGCCCTGGAGACGGGGCGTTTGTAGGCTCAGCGCCGTCTGAATACCTGGTGGGAACGCGCTTGGTCATCACTCTTCAAAGCTCCATGATCACTGACGTCCTTGAAACCAAGACGGAGGGGCACGCTCGTGGCCTCTGGGCAGGTACCTCTCACGTCTGCGGAGAAGGACATGTGCCCCCCCGCACCCCATACAGAGAGGAAGAGGAGGCAGGATGCTGGGGCCTGGGTCAAGGGTGTCACTGTGGCTGGTGCACCCATGCCCAAGACTGCAGCATTTTATGCAGACAGCCTGGATGTGCCTGGGACGCCTCCCCTCTCCCGGCTCAGAAGGTCCAGTCTCTACCATCCTGAAAGTCTGTGAGCACAGCCTGACCCCCCAACCAGTGCAGACTCCGAGACAGAGCAGGAGGGTCGCGGGAGCAGGAGCCTACCTTCTCACACCTCAGGGTCACCACCCAGAGTCTCAGCTTTTCCTGGGGCACCACCACCAAGCAACTCATCAGACCTAAAGACAAACACCAAGCATCTCTACTACCATCACGTGGCAGCCATTCACCTTTTAGTAAAAGCGAGGAAATTTGGATTGCTGATCCCAAGGACGCTAAGAGAAGAGGAGGAACTTTTTAGACAAGGAGGTACTTAGGAAGAGCCCTGACCAGCCCCCAAAAGGGAGGGAGAATGAAGGAACTGGGCAACAGGACAGTAAAAGAGTAGGGGGCTGCTCCTGAGAAGCAGAGACGTGGTGAGAAGCTGCTGATGAGGGCACAGCCTGCCCCCCACCACCCCCCTCTCTGCACACGGCGCGTCCCTCGTGGTCCTTCAGCATCAGGGAATGGAAGTCTCATCACACCTTCCCGTGGGGACCCTCTCAGTTCCCTCTTCCCAAGCATCACACAGGGGTTCCCTTCTCCCCACATCCATTGTTTTCTGACACAAACTGCAGAAAGTTTGTCAAGGAACAAAATGCAAAATAAAGCAAAAAATAAAAGCATGCATCATCCAGTGCTAGGAAACAAAACTAAACGCTTGTGAGTGTTTTGTTTAATTTCTAATCTTTACTGATGGACACATCTACCCAGGCGAGATGATCAAGGGTAGCAAGACTGTGCAGAGTGCCGGGCCCTCGTTAAGAAAAATAACACAAAATTAAAAAAAAAAGTTAGATACAAACATGAACCTTTACTTCAGGTGAGGAAAGAAAACACATTTTGAAAATTCAAAAATATATGTATCTATATTTCACCATTACTTTACTAACGTGTGAGATGAGTGCAATTGTGCAGTAGTTTGAGCATTCTTTGGCATTGCCTTTCTTTGGGATTGGAATGAAAACTGACCTTTTCCAGTCCCGTGGCCACTGCTGAGTTTTCCAGATTTGCTGGCATATTGAGTGCAGCACTTTCACAGAGTTGTCTTTCAGGATTTGAAATAGCTCAACTGGAATTCCATCACCTCCACTAGCTTTGTTCTTAGTGATGCTTCCTAAGGCCCTCTTGACTTCACATTCCAGGATGTCTGGCTCTAGGTGAGTGATCACACCATCGTGATTGTCTGGGTCATGAAGAACTTTTATGTACAATTCTTCTGTGTATTCTTGCCACCTCTTCTTAATATCTTCTGCTTCTGTTAGGTCCCTACTATTTCTGTCCTTTATTGAGCCCATCTTTGCATGAAATGTTCCCTTGGTATCTCTAATTTTCTTGAAGAGATCTCTAGTCTTTCCCATTCTATTGTTTTCTTCTATTTCTTTGCACTGATCACTGAGGAAGCCTTTCTCATCTCTCCTTGCTTTTCTTTGGAACTCTGCATTCAAATGGGTATATATTTCCTTTTCTCCTTTGCTTTTTGCTTCTCTTCTTTTCACAGCTATCTGTAAGCCCTCCTCAGACAGACATTTTGCTTTTTTGAATTTCTTTTTCTTGGGGATGGTCTTGATTCCTGTCTCCTGTACAATGTCATGAACCTCCATCCATAGTTCATCAGGCACCCTGTCTATCAGATCTAGTCCCTTAAATCTATTTGTCACTTCCACTGTATACTCATAAGGGATTTGATTTAGGTCATACCTGAATGGTCTAGTGGTTTTTCCCTACTTTCTGCAATTTAAGTCTGAATTTGGCAATAAGCAGTTCATGATCTGAGCCACAGTCTGCTCCTGGTCTTGTTTTTGCTGACTGTATAGAGCTTCTCCATCCTTGGCTGCAAAGAATATAATCAATCTGATTTCGGTGTCGACCATCTGGTAATGTCCATGTGTAGAGTCTTCTCTTGTGTTGTTGGAAGAAGGTGTTTGCTATGACCAATGCGTTCTCTTGGCAGAACTCTATTACCCTTTGCCCTGCTTCATTCTGTACTCCAAGGCCAAATTTGCCTGTTATGCCAGGTGTTTCCTGACTTCCTACTTTTGCATTCCAGTCCCCCATAATGAAAAGGACATCTTTTGGGGTGTTAGTTCTAGAAGGTCTTCTAGGTCTTCATAGAACTGTTCAACTTCAGCTTCTTCGGCATTACTGGTCGGGGCATAGACTTGAATTACCGTGATATTGAATGGTTTGCCTTTGTGAACTGATGCAAGATTGCTGGGAGAAATATCAATAACCTCAGATATACAGATGACACCACCCTTATGGCAGAAAGCGAAGAAGAACTAAAGAACCTCTTGTTGAAAGTGAAAGTGGAGAGTGAAAAAGTTGGCTTAAAGCTCAACATTCAGAAAACTAAGCTCATGGCATCCGGTCCCATCACTTCATGGCAGATAGATGGGGAAACAGTGGAAACAGTGGCTGACTTTATTATCCTGGGCGCCAAAATCACTGCAGATGGTGATTGCAGCCATGAAATTAAAAGACGCTTACTCCTTGGAAGGGAAGTTATGGCCAACCTAGATAGCATATTAAAAAACAGAGACATTACGTTGCCAACAAAGGTCTGTCTAGTCAAGGCTATGGTTTTTCCAGTGGTCATGTATGGATGTGAGAATTGGACTATAAAGAAAGCTGAGTGGTGAAGAATTGATGCTTTTGAACTGTGGTGTTGGAGAAGACTCTTGAGAGCCCCTTGGACCGCGAGGAGATCCAACCAGTCCATCCTAAAGGAGATCAGTCCTGGGTGTTCATTGGAAGGAGTGATGTTGAAGCTGAAACTCCAATACTTTGGCCACCTGATGCGAAGAGATGAGACTCATTTGAAAAGACCCTGATGCTGGGAAGGATTGGGGGCAGGAGGAGAAGGGGACGACAGAGGATGAGATGGCTGGATGGCATCACCAAGTCTATGGACACGGGTTTGGGTGGATTCAGGGAACTGGTGATGGATAGGGAGGCCTGGCGTGCTGTGGTTCATGGGGTCGCAAAGAGTCGGACATGACTGAGTGACTGAATTGATTGATTGATTGATATTTCAGTTAATCAAGAAAAAATTACATTATATTTATATCAACAGCCTTTGATACTTCTAAAATTCTTTTTGCTCCTACATTTTTGAGCTGCATCCCTCTCAGACACTTCTTTGTATGATAATTTTGTAACATCATGGCATTACTCTGTAGAAAAATAGAAATGTAATTGCATTTTGCTGTAATATCATTGATAACAGCCGCTACACCTGAAGCTGTGTCTGTGCCTGCAGCCAGGCTGGCCGGGGGCAGGGTCCCTGCCCAGGGACACAAGCATTCAGGTCAGTTCTGCTTTGCAGCATTACCGTCATCGCATTTACACACTGTGTTAGAAAATATAATTGGACCAGGGAGGACTTGTATTTGACTAGTTGCTTTTGAGAAATGAATCCTTATCTCACCGTCTTACTCATGCAATGACTGGATGCATTTTCCCCTGACCAGCTCTGCACACTTTCAGCCTGGTCCTCACGTGTCCTGGCGGCACCAAGCGCCATCAGACCTTCCGCTGGTCCTGCATCCTCATTTCATGACACAGACTGAGAGGGGCCAAGATGCAGCAGATCCCCCAGAGTCAGGCCCACCGGGTGCAGCTGGCACCGCTTTGCTGGAAGCGGGCAGAGATGCTCAGAAACTGCCTCCTACACTCGGGGACTAAAGAAGCCCCAAGCTCCTTCCCTGCAGGAGGGATGCGTGGTGGTGGAGAGGGGAGAAATGGACAGACAGCAGCCCAGGAGAGCAGAGTCCGACACCCTGGCAGATTCACACGAAGAACACATGGTCACATGGATGCGGAGCCAGGAGCTCCCGGGGCCTTGGTGAACTCCTGAAAGGGGGGGACCCTGGAGCTCTAGCTTCCTTCTTTTCTCTGCAGATCATCACAGAAACTCTGGACATGCCTGCTCTGTTAGCCTGTTATCACACACGTTCTCCCTGCTGCCCAGAGCTCCTGGCGAGCATGGCTTTAAAGGCTGCTTAATCTTTCGGTAGAAAGACAGATGGCTGGGTTCTCAGCCCCCACTGCTGGGCACTGAGGCTTCATTCTTAAGTCCCTTGTTTTCAACTGTGTTCTGTGAGTGTCCTAATGCACCCTTCTCTGGGGGCCTGGATGATGGTTAACTGGTGGCTCAGATGGTAAAGAATCCGCCTGCAATGCGGGAGACCTGGGTTTGATCTCTGGGTCGGGGAGATCCCTTGGAGGAGGGAAAAGCTACCCACTCCAGTATTCTTGCCTGGAGAATCCCATGGACTGAAGAGACTGGCAGGCTACAGTCCATGGGGTCACAAAAAGTTGGACACGACTGAGCAACTAATTGCACACCCAACCTTGGGATCTACCGCTCAGCTTGCCGAGGAGCCTGGCCCCTCGCTCACCCCTGTCCTGGGGTGGCCTCTGCTGGCAGTGCTGCATCAGCCTTCTTTCCGGATGAAGAAAGCAGGTCCAAGATCCCTCCCGAGCCCCACGGCTACGCAGGGCTGACGGGGTCACCCTGCTCCAATGGGCTGCGGCCGCTGTTGGGTTTCTGATGACAGAGTCCCAGGATTGGAACCGCTGGGCTCACGGGTTTGGAAATATTGAGTCTCAATTTTTAGCAACCTCCTTTTCTTTTCAGAAACATTGTAGCAAACTATATTATCACCAACTACACATGCTGCTTTACCATCTGTATGAAGAACTGTGTAGAAAACACTCACTAAGAGATGTTGGTAACAGTCCCACATTAGCAATAGCCTGGAAAATCCCATGGACAGGGGAGCCTGGTAGGCTACAGTCCATGGGGTTGCGAAGAGTCGGACACGACTGAGTGACTTCACTTTCACTTTTCCCTTTCATGCACTGGAGAAGGAAATGGCAACCCACTCCAGTATTCTTGCCTGGAGAATCCTAGGGACGGCGGAGTCTGGTGAGCTGCCGTCTGGGGTCACACAGAGTCGGACACGACTGAAGTGACTTAGCAGTAGCAGTAGTAGCAATGTCCAACCAAAAGTAAGCATGTTTATGCTCAAACCATGGGGTACCCTCTACAGGAGCAGTTAAAACTGGAAATTCTTTCTATGTCACTGTATTTTGGTCTTCAAGGTACATCGCTAAGCAAAAAGTCAGAAATACTTGTACTACACGACCCCATGCTAGTTTTAAAATAGCCTTCATATTTTTATGAAAACACATGAATGCCAAAAGGAGTAGGAAGAATTTGATTATCACAACAAATTGCTAATAGAAGCCTCCTTTAGGGAAAGAGTAAGGCTGAGAGGAGCAGGATCTATACACTTCTAAACTGCTTCTGTTTTTTTCAATAGAATCTATTCACAAATAGAATCTGATTAGATCTACTCTTTAATTAGGGGAAAAAAGTAAACATTTAATAATTAGGTTTCTAGTCTACAGAGATGCATAGCTCTGCTTAAGATTGTCTGACAACTTGTGTTAATCAATTAACCACCCTCCTCAGCGCCAATTTGGGGTGGAGAGGTTCTTCTGGTTCCCTGCCGATGGGGACAGGGGGCAAAGACCACGCGGATGTGGTTTATCATGACGCTGCTGGGAGCGCCGCTTCTCAACTCAAGAACCCCCGTGAACAGCCCTCGAAGAGCGTGAATGACTGTGGCGGCCTCTCAAGGAGCCGGAGCCGCATCTATGACTGATGCTCGAGCCACATCTCCAGCCTCAGAGATGCACACACTCGATTCCCGGCGCCCCCCTCCCAGAGCAGCCGTGTGGGAGGAGGGTCTGCTTCAGACCCTCCGTGTATTCCACCGTGACGCCCACGGGGCGTCTCAGCACTGCAGACTGGCTCATCTCCATGAAGGATGCAGTGTCTGATGAGGTTGATGACTCAGAAGTCCCCAAGACTGCTCTTTAGTCATATGACAAATTGTTTCCAGTGGAATACCCCAGCTGACCCCACACGCGAAGATGCTTCCACCTTAAGAAAATGCCTTGTGAACTCTGCCATAAACACAGCCCTGGTGTCCACCCACTTGGGCTGGAGATTAGTCATCCCATGTAAGAACCACTGACTCGGGGACGTGGTCCCTCCCTGCAATCCTCAGCATCTCAGGGGAGTTAGAGTGAAAGGCAGGTGGGGGATAAGAGCGGAGAAGGCAGGTCCTCCTGGTCGCTGTGCCAGGGAGCTGACCTCATGGCTCTGCTAGTCGGCTGGTCAGAACTGGTCTGTGGATCACCACTGGCCACCTTGACTCAGGACACCAGGGAAACCCAGTCCCAGGCCAGCAGCCACAATCCAGCTACAACTCTGCCCTGGCAGGGGGTGGCAGCAACCTTGAGTGGACGGCTTGTACGTCCACACAGCACAGCCAAGGGCGACACGGGGGCACGTCAGGTCTCAGACCAAGAAGGGGGCTGACATCACCAGCCCACCTGATGGTGTCCATAGGTCATCAGGGCTCTGGGGCCTCGGCATCTCTCATAACCCTTTGGGGTTCCCCCATTTGGGTCATCGTGTGAATGTCCCTGTGAACATCCAGGATTGGGGCCCTGGGCATCAACACCACACTCTCAGCTCACCCGGTGGCTTCAGGGTGATGCAGGTTGCAGGTTCACAGCCCTGGAACGCTGGCTCAGGGACGCAGGGGCTATTTTTGTAGGAGATGATAAATTATAAAATTTGCTCTATTCACTGTCATTTTAAATGGGTCATTTGGTCTTTGGGTGTGATACACCCAACGTGGATTCCAGTCTGTCATAGAAATAAGTGGAATATTTTGGTGAAGTTGGCCGTAGGCGTGTAGCTAAGGATGTCCAGCCCTCCTGGGCTTCTCTGTTGAATTTCACTCATTTCCAATGTCATGGCACTGTCATCAGCTATTGACGCTGTTGCCAAGCTTCTGACGACAGAAGTCGCTTGGTCTGCAGGGTGCGCACCGCCATCTGTGCTGTAAGAAGGGTGCCACTGGGCTCGGCGGGGGAGCAGGGTCGGCCTGCCTCCAGGGGTCTGTTCTGAGCACTGATGACAGGATCTCTCTTGTCTGAGGCCTGTGCAAACCTCAGTGTGTCCTGGATGGATGTGAAGGGGGTGGCCAAGGTAGGATTCCAGAAGGGAATGTTGATCGCAACCCAGAGCCACCACCAGCAGGCTCTGAAGTCCCAGTCAAGCGACTTGTTCTCTTAACCTTCATATGCATGGCTGAGAAATGGGCTACGAGGGTCAGACCCGCCACACACACTAGCAAGCACCCGTCTAGCCCTTTCTAAAGTGGGGAGTCCTGTGTGTCAAATGCCAGCTGGCCCACACCACCAACAGAGCTCAGAGCTGAGCATCCCTTTAGTTCTGGGCTGGTGTAACCATATGCCGATGTCCTCAAGCTGAAGGACATTGCCGGAACATTCTCCCTCTGGAGGCTGCAGAAACCCATTGACCTGCAGTGGGCCAAGGGGAATTCCATTTTCAGAGCAGAGGCCTTCATGCAGGGCCCCTCTTGGTGCGGGATGTTTTCCATCTGCCTTTCTCAACTGGCCTGCAGGGTCAGCGGGTGGACTGGGGACCAGACCTGTCAGAGCCTGGACTCGAAGCGCAGCGCAGCCAGGGGGAGGGCGCAGGAGTGGGTGGGAGGGGGCAGACGTCTAAGGAGGGGGCAGACATCTAAGGAGGGGCCAGACATCTCTAAAGAGGGGGGCAGACGTCTAAGGAGGGGGGCAGACGTCTAAGGAGGGGGCAAACGTCTAAGGAGGGGGCAGACGTCTAAGGAGGGGCCAGACGTCTAAGGAGGGGGGCCACTCTGTCTATACCATGTCACATGCATCATACATCCTCACATTGTTGAAGACATTTTTAGTGTTCGGGGGCTGCTGAGATTAATTACCATGAACTGATTTGTTATTGTTCAGTCGCCAAGTTGTGTCCAACTCTTTGTAACCCCATCGACTGCAGCATGCCAGGCCTCCCTGTCCCTCACCATCTCCCAGAATTTGCCCAAGTTTATGTCCACTGAATCGGTGATGCCATCCGAATATCTCATCCTGTCACCCTTTTCTCTTTCTGTCTTCAATCATTCCCAGCATCCGGGTCTTTTCCAGTGAGTCAGCTCTTCTCATCAGGTGGCCAAAGTATTGGAGCTTCAGCATCAGTCCTTCCAACGAATACTCAGGGTTGATTTCCTTTAGGATTGACTGGTTTGATCCCCTTACTGTCCAAGGGACTCTCAAAAGTTCTGTCTTCTTTATGGTCCATCTCTCACATCCATGCATGACTACTGAAAAGACCATAGCCTTGACTATATGGACCTTTGTGGGCAAGGTGATGTCTTTGCTTTTTAATACATTGTCTAAGTTTGTCATGAACTGATTTAAGCACCGGAAATTCAATATCTCACAGTCTGGAGGCCAAAAGTCCAACGTCAAGGTGTCAACAGAGCTCCTGCTGAGGTTCTAGGGGACGCTCCTTCCTGCCTCCTCCAGCTCCCAGTGGCTCCCGGCATCCTTAGCTTGTGGCTGCATCACTCCAGCCTCTGCCTCTGTCTTCACCGAGCCTTGTTGCCTAGGTTTCTGTGTGTCCCTCCTTCTCTCAGAAGGACACTAGTCATTGGGCTTACAGTTCATCCTGAAGCCTAGATGATCCTGCTTCAAAATCCTTAGCTAGTGATATCTACAAAAATCTGCTTTCCAAATTAAGTCACATTCTGAGGTTCCTGGTAGACAAGAATTTGGGGGGGGTCACTATTCATTTCCATCTTTTTATATAGTCCAGAGGTTTCCAGTAGTCATGTATGGATGTGAGAGTTGAACCATAAAGAAGGCTGAGTGCCAAAGAATTGATGCTTTCAAATTGTGGTGCTGGAGAAGACTCTTGAGAGTCCCTTGGACTGCAAGGAGATCCAACCAGTCTATCCTAAAGGAAATCAACCCTGAATATTCATTGGAAGGACTGATGCTGAAGCTGAAGCTCCAATAATTTGGCCACCTGATGTGAAGAGCTGACTCATTGGAAAAGACCCTGATGCTGGGAAAGATTGAGGGTAGGAGGAGAAGGGATGACAGAGGATGAGATGGTTGGATGGCATCACCGACTCAATGGACACGAGTTTGAGCAAGCTCTGGATATACTGAAGGACAGGGAGGCCTGGCGTGCTGCAGTCCATGGGATCACAAATAACCCAACACGACTGACAACAACGACAACACTCACCCCCACAATCCTCCTGAAATAGATCTCCTCAGAAGAGGCACAAGGACGGCTCCTGCTTCTAACTCGGTACAAACTGAAACCATCAAGGGGTTTGCACAGAAGAACGGTCAGGAATGAAAACACCGAGACAGTCAAAGGTATACACGCTGCTTGGTCCTTTGAACTGAGAAGGAACCTGGGGCCTAAAGCTGCCCAGTTCCTGGTTTCATCTGCAGGTGCAGGAAGAGGTTCTCCTTAAGGCTGGGGATTCTCGGATTCCAGGGTCAGGTCTGCGAGCCCAGGGCTCGGCCTGTCCACATTCAGGATCCGGTCTCTCCCTCTGGGACTGACCCTAGCCCTGCACCTTTGCTCCTCTTACGGCCACTCTGAGAACCAGTTGAGTCACATCCACTGACTCGTTTCATAACCAGACCCCTCCTCCCTCCATCCAACCTCATCACACCTGGTTTGATTGCCTTCTGTGCCTGATAAGTGGTTCCCTTAAAAAGGGAAAGAAAATGTTCCTCTTAGCACTTTATCCTTTCATCCCCGCAGATCTCTTTCATGGGAAGCTGTGTAATTAGAAAGGGAAGGAAGGTCTCCTCGTGCGGCATAAATTAAACCCATCCTGGCAACCGGCTGTGTCACTTACCTCTCAGATATGGAGCTATGAAATCTAAACAGGTTTTCAATTTCTCCTAATGTCAAAAAATGGCAATAAAATCAAAAAGGGAGAGAAAAGGAAAAGGAGAGAGGCTCGGGAAGAGCGTCCGCACCGAAACTACATCAGGTGTGAGTTATTGCCTGAGATGCCTTTCTCTGCGGAATTGCCTCCTCCCCGCCCCTCACGCACTGAGACCCTTTCAAAGGCTGAACTTCCGTTTGGAAAAAAAAATGAAGACTCCTCGTCAGTGGCCTCAGCTGCAGGGGACACTGCTTCCTGGGAAGGCGGCACCCGCCCCCAGGGTCCTCGCTGGGGACACGGGTCCCGCAGGCCCAGCCTGGCTCTCCTGATGCACAGCGCACGGGCGGACCAGAGGCAGAGCCAGGTCCAAGGTGGTGGGCAGCACGCAGCTCTGGCTCAGGCCCCAGTGTGGGGTCTTTTCCCACCTGCACTCCCCCCACCAAGCCTCTGTGGGGCCTGCGGGGTCCCAGGGATCTCTGCAGACACAGAGGTGGGGGGCGTGCTACAGACCCCTGAACCCACCCTCAAGATTCCTGGTCTGCGGAATCAGCTGGTGGTTCTGCATTCTAGAAAAAAAAAGCACAGACAGCACTTAAACGGTGCCTTGGACACCAACCCCGAGAGAGGGTTGTCACTGGGAAGGCTGAGCGGTCCCCAGCAGAACGGCTGGTCTGGGGGTCAGGAGTGGTCACCCAGTGGGCTGAGGTGACGAGGAGCAGTGTGGGCCTCCAGGTGGACAGACACAAGCGTGGTGACCGACCACAGTCTTGGGGGGCTCTGACCCGGCCTCCCGGGCCCTCTGCCAACCTGGGACAGTCAAGCCCTGGCGGGGGAGCAGGCCAGGGGGCGGAACAGCGACCCTCCGGGCAGGTACCAGGGTCTGGAAGGCAGACTGTGAACCAGGCGGTGGGGGGCACAGCCCACACGGAGAGGGGCCCTGGCACGCCTGAGGTCACGGCCAGTGGCCAGGCGTGGGGAGGCAGCTGTACCCCCAAGCAGTGACCACGGTGGGGACCGGGGCGTCATGGGAAAGTGCCTGCTGCTCGCAGGCCTGGAAGCGGGGCTGAGAGCAGCGAGGGGCGGAGGGGAACCCGGGGCAGCTCCGACCACAGACCTCTCCAGAGGCAGCTCAGGGCCTGGCTTCACACGCGGAGGACTAGGAACGTGGGGAGAGGATGGGTGGCTTCAGGGAGGGGGCGCACGGCAGGGTCTGGGACGTCTCTTCACCCCCAGGGGCTGGGAAGGGCCGGGAGGCAGACGGTCTCCCCAACCCTCTCCTGCTCCCAACTCCAGAGAGCTCTGTGTGGCACCCGTGGCTGGCAGTTTCCTCAGTGCCCATCCCCAGACCCTGTCCAAGACCCTTCAAGGGGTGCTTCGTCCCAGTGTGTGACCACGGCAGCGGGCGTTCCACCCCGGGTGGCTGTCAGCAGAGCCCGGAAAGCACCACCCGGTTGTTCGTGGGGAGGTCCCCACCCTCTGAACCCAACACGTGGGCCCCCCTTCGAACTCTTTGAACACCACTCCAGATAGAGATGCCAGCTTCCCCGGTGGAGTGATGTCCCCTGAGCGTCCCAAACTGGCTTAAATCCGCAAGTGTGTTGCTCATGGAGGGGCCCCTTGGGGCAGGGCGGGCGGTTCAGGGCCCTGGACCCAGGGTCAGCTCGGTTCCTCCACCCGGACACGGTCACAGAGGGCCTGTCTGCTTGGGCCACGGCCGTCTCTCCCCTCTGCGGCATCTGCTCTGCCCTGTCCTGGCTGCTGGGGGTTTAAGAACACGGACGGGGGAAAAGTAAAGATGCAGAAGAGGGTCCCGCAGAGTAGGGCAGGGCGTCCTCTCCCGGAGGCGGGCCCTGTCCCCGCTCGCGGGGTGGGGGCTCCCTGTGACCTCCTCTGACGTGGACTCTGCAGGCCCAGCAGCAGGTCAACTGTGAACAACCAAGGCATCCAGAACCCCTGAACGGGTCTTGGCAGGAAGAAAGAGAGCACCGACATCAGCTGGGGGCAGCCTCAACCTCCAAACGCCTGGCCAGGCAGCTTCGGGGCTGGGGGGAGAGGGGCTGTGACCCCTCCGGGGCCTGATTCCCACAGGCCCCCCACCCTGTGCCGCCCTGCCCTGTTCCCTCGGGCTCCAGGATCCGCATCCCTGGATCACAGAGCTGACCGAGAAACCCACCCTGGAGTCGCTGGGTCTGGACCACACCTTTCTGTGTACACAGCCGATCCGGAGTCTACACCCCACAACCACCTCCCCCTCTGCCTCCAGGGACCCTGCCTCCCCCACTGGCATCACCCCGGGGCTGGGGCCTGGCGGTGGGGACCACCCTCACCCAAGCCTGCCAGGACCAGTCAACCCGCGGTCCTGACCCATCTCCTTGGCCCACCCGCTCTCTCCCAAGGGCCACCGTGAAGGTGCTGGGCTCGACAACAAGTCCCCCCAGTGGCAATGGCCTCCCCACGTGGTCATGAGTCACCTCTACACGAAGTAAGTCCCAGGACCCTGGGGGCTGCGAGAGGGTGGGGCTGGACCGCATCAGCCGCCCTGAGCCCGGTCCTCTGAGTCACCCCGTGTCCTGAAGGTCAGCAAGCCTGGCCTCCTCCACCGCCCTCCTCTGAGGCCCCGCCCAACACTGCCCCTCCACGAGGGACCCCCAAGCCAGTGCCCCTCCTGCAGGGGGACCCCCAGCTTATCACAATTGGCAAAGCCCCCTGCCCGAGCCGGGCTGTGACAGCACCATCACCTGAGTGGCCCGGCCCCCGCGCCTGGGAGGGTCTGCGGGGCTGACTTGCCCCAGCAAGGCCCCCTGGTTCCGGCCGGGTCCACATCCATCAGCTCAGCAGAGATCATGGGTTCTGGCCCCAGCTCTGAGCCGACCTCTGTGGAGGTGACGTCTCGGCAGACAGAGCTCCGTCGTCGGGGTCAAAACAAAAACAGCACTGATATCTGGGTGCCGGGTCGCCTGTCCCTGCCCGACCGCTGCTTGGGAGGAGGGAAGACACTCTGGTGGCAGCAAACCCCGTCTCAGCCCATTCTTAGCAAATATGAAAAACCCGGGGAGCCAGCGACCATTCACACACAAATATAAACCAAGCTCACTGATAGTTTCTAGTGCAACAGTAAGCACAAGTGCACACCCGCACACTCTGCTCATATTCCAAAGCGGGAGCTTTGTTTCAAAATCATCAAGAAATCACCATTAGGACTTGGAGGAACAGACGTTTTTACATGCACGCAGCGTGATGAATAAAACAATTCTATTATCAGAGATTTAAACGTTCTAAATCAATGTACTTAGAAAAATAAATAACCCCTACCACTTGCAAGGCCTGCCAACCTTCTCTGAATAATCACTCAAATTCTGCAGGTTCTGGCAGCTAGTCACCCCCATCTGTCTCCCCATCACAATGACTGGCCCTGTGGATGGCATTACCATCACTATTGTATGCTATCATTATTTGAATACTTATTAAAAGAAGCTGTGAAATAAAATATTTTTAATCTACATAAATTAATCTAGATGAAGGTAAGTATCGAATTCATTTTAAGCTGGAAGAATATTTTATGTTTTAATATTAATTTTCAGATACTGTGTGATATATCTCAGTCTTGGCAATTTAACACCTCAGATAGCTGTATCCCAAATACACTGTGGGCCTGGAAATTCAGCATTCTTGGGTCAGGCTGTATAATGAAACTGCCATGATTTCACTGGGCTGGCGAGACTAACACAAGGGAGAATTTTGGAATCTAGATATTTTTCTTTTCCTCGATATCAGACATGTATTTTTGTAAGGAGCATCGATGGGATAAAGATTAGCAGGAGAAAAATAAAGGCCCTGACCTGAAATTCAGAGTAACACACTCCCAGGCATCCTGACGCCCTGTCTCCTTTTGCCCATCACTTCGAGGACACAGGGAGCTCTTCCTGTGCCCATTCTGCAGATGTGGACACTGATGTTGAGAGATGTGCTCCGCCTGGGGCTCTGGCTTTGCGGGGATTGTCCACACCAGTGCCTCCCGGCTCCTTGCCGCCCCCAAGCCCGACCCCACCCCTCAGCAGAGTGGAGAACCTACCCACCTCGCTTTAGTCCCTGCCATTACCAAGGCCACCTCTGGAAGGACTCTCCCTGCAAAGCACCCTCCAGCACAGAGACAGCAAAATGGTCAAAGCCCAGGGGGACACAGCAGAAAGAGAAGCAAGGTAGTGGGCGTCCCAACTTCACCAAGTCATTTAAACCTGCCGACTCTGACACCGAGGTCGCTAAGAACATGCTTAGCCCTGGGAACATCACAGGATGAGATTCCAGGTCAGGAGGAGCCCAGCAGTTCTGCCCTGGGGCTGGGGTCTCTGACTCCTCCCCTCTGGGGGTCCCCTCAACACATCTACTTCTAAGTCCTTTTTCTGGCTTTGCTAACCCCTCCGTCAGGCCCAGGTTACACACATATTTCACTTATTAGTAATAAATTAAATCTGCAGTCAATAATTCATTTTCCAAAAATTAATTTGGGAGCAGCAATACCCAGCTCCCCAAGTAAAATCAAGTAGGCGTTGAAGCCTGGGCAACCCCAAGTCGTTATTTCACATCCTTCCTGTTTTCTCATTTTCCTCCAGTAAAGATTTACAATTTCCATGAAGAGCTGCCATGCACTTTAATGTTTTAATCAAAATAAAATGTCTGGAGACGTTGTGTTCAATCTCCTCTTCTGATTCAGTCCCACCTGGGGACCCTCTGAGGCTTGTTTTCAGACTCTGCCTGCAGGGTTTGCATCCGTGCTCTGAGGATGCCAGCAAGGGGTCCACAGGGGGCAGGGGAGACTGGCAAGCCATACTTTGAGGGCAGTGTGGTGCCGTCAGGCCAGTGAGGCCCCCAGGGACACAGAGTGGGCAGTGTGGTGCCATCAGGACAGCATGGCTCAGTGCTCAATGCCAAAGGCACCACAGCCCTCCAGCTGCAAGTAAAAGAACTAGGCTGGCCTGGTAGGGCCAAGGGCCATTCTGAGCCATCGTGGGCCCTCAGGCCTCTAGCAGGTAGGACTAGCATTAGACCAGATGCCCCACATCAGGACAGAGTCCAGTCACCTGACATGCAGGTACCCACAGCTCTGTCTTACCATGCCATCAGGCCCCAGGGGGTGATGGAGGGCTTCCTGCTGCAATTCCCTTCCTGGTGTTCTGGACCCAAACTGTATGGCAATCCTGCTCGTAAACACAACACTTCTAGCTACACTGACATCCATCATTCGTCAACACCTTTGCTACCAGCTCCACCTCCATCATGTCCACCACCATCACCATCAGATCATCACCACCACCACTGTCATCATCACTACCACCACCATCATCACCATCACCATCATCACCACCATCACCACCATCACCATCATCACCACCATCACTACCATCATTACCATTACCATCACAATTACCACTACCATCCTCACCACTACCATTATCACCACCATCATCACCACCATCATGATCATCACCATCATCATCACCACCACGATCACCACCATGATCACCATCATCATCATCATTACCACCACCACCCATCATCACCACCATCATCACCACCACCACCATCACCACCATCACCATCATCACCACCATCACCATCATGGCAGCTGCCTTTACCATCTTCACTATAACTCCTAACATTTTTGGAGCCCTACTGTGTACAAGGCCCTGCATTAATTATCCTCACAGATAGCATTTAATTTAATTCTTCCTTCTACCTTCTGCACTATAAATATCCATATTTTATAGTAAAGAAACCAAGGAAGAGAGAGTTAAAGAGACCTTCCTAAGATCATACAACTTTTCCATGGTAAAGCTTAATACTGAGCCCCAGACCTCTGACTCTAGGACCATGGTGTCTAAACCCTAAACTGCTCGGTAGAGCCCTGACAGTGTCCCGTGCTAACCAGCTCCATTCTCCTCGTCTCGGCCTGATGCCTCTTCTCTAGCACCAGACCATGATTGCCAGGAAGGCTAGAAGGCCACTCTTGACTCCCCTTTGGCCCATGGCCTGGACTCCCAGCCAGGTCCCTCTCCTGGGCATCCCTCATCTCTTGCTTATTATGTTGCTGTGTCCTGGAACTGAGCTAGAGGTGTTTTGGTCCTCTGGACAGTGGCCGGTTTCCCTGCAGGGGAGTGGGATCAGCAGAGCCAGTTCTAAACGCCCACTTGACCTCGTGCCTCTCCTCCTTGGAGCCTCCTGAGTCCCCCTGCGCTGCCACGCACATTTGACTATCACTCAGCATGGTTCCTGGGGAGGGACCCAGGGCCAGAGACTCAGCACAGAGTCACAGGGTCAGGGAGGGGTCAGGGAGAAAGAAGGGCGTGCCTGGGATGCTGACACAGGCAGACACCCACTGGGGAGTCAGGGTGCCCAGGGGAGGGAGCCCACTCCCCACCAAGGCCCACAGGGAAGGGGATCCCGGGAGAAGAGCCCCGATGGGCACACAAAAGACAGGTCCCGAAGGAGCCTCCCCTGCGCCCAGCCGGCCTCTCTCTCTCTTCCTGACCCATCTGCTCATCTATGGACCCACACACACAGAAGCAGAACAGAAGTCTGGGAGACAGTTACCCCCACCCCAACCGGCCACAGTCCATCAGCAAAATGAGACATTTTATAAGGAATCAGCCTACATGCAAACTGACACAGAGAACCACAGAGAACCTCCACTCTTGGAGGAGAGCCTACTTAATTACGATGTTTCAAGTGTCCATCAATCCAACATCCCCAGGTGTTCTGGAAAAGCCCCCCTCCCCTTTCTGATCAGGGCCTCAGTGAGATCCTCCCGGACTCTGAAGTTAGACTGGAGAGCAGGGGGTCTCCACTGAGGAAACAGGGCCCCAGGTCTGGAGGGGAGGAGAGGGCTCCATGGAGCATCTTCCATGTTACAGGGAGCACGACCCTCACCCAGGAAGATCTTGGGGTGACAGCGTTGAGGTGAGACAAAGCAGCTGAGTGAAGTGACGGTGGTGAGTTCCCATAAAGAGAAATTCAGGAAACAATCCCATTTCAATCACATCAAAAAGAATAAAATACCTAAGAATAAGCCTACCTAAATGAGGTAATGCAGGAGGAAGTGGCAACCCACTCCAGTATCCTTGCCTGAAAAATCCCACGGACAGAGGAGCCTGGAGGGCTACAGTCCAAAGGGTCATAAAGAGTCAGACACGACTGACTGAGCACCGAGCAATGAGGTAAAACAACTGTACTCAGAAAACTGTAAGACGGATGAAAGGAACTGCAGACAACACAAACACGGAAAGATATACCATGGCCTTTGCTTGGAAGAACTAATATTGTTAAAATTATCATAATAACCCAAGAAAATCTATGGATTGAATGCATCCCCTGTCAAAATACCAATTTTTCAAGAACTAGAACAAATAATTTTAAAATTTGTATGGAAAAAATAAATAAATAAAAAATAAAATTTGTATGGAAACACAAAAGACCCCAAATAGCTCAGACAACTTGAAGAAAGAACAGAGCTGGAGGAATCAAGCTTCCTGATTTCAGACTATTTCAGACTACAGACTGATTCCAGACTGATCGCAGACTACAGGCTGATTCCAGACTGATCGCAGACTACAGGCTGGTTCCAGACTGATCGCACACTACAGGCTGATTCCAGACTGATCTCAGACTACAGGCTGATTCCAGACTGATCGCACACTACAGGCTGATTCCAGACCGATCTCAGACTACAGGCTGATTCCAGACCGATCTCAGACTACAGGCTGATTCCAGACCGATCGCACACTACAGGCTGATTCCAGACCGATCGCACACTACAGACTGATTCCAGACCGATCGCACACTACAGGCTGATTCCAGACCGATCGCACACTACAGGCTGATTCCAGACCAATCGCAGACTACAGGCTGATTCCAGACCGATCGCACACTACAGGCTGATTCCAGACCGATCGCACACTACAGGCTGATTCCAGACCGATCGCACACTACAGGCTGATTCCAGACCGATCGCACACTACAGGCTGATTCCAGACCGATCGCACACTACAGGCTGATTCCAGACCGATCGCACACTACAGGCTGATTCCAGACCGATCGCACACTACAGGCTGATTCCAGACCGATCGCACACTACAGGCTGATTCCAGACCGATCGCACACTACAGGCTGATTCCACCGATCTCAGACTACAGGCTGATTCCAGACCGATTGCACACTACAGGCTGATTCCAGACCGATCTCAGACTACAGGCTGATTCCAGACCGATCGCACACTACAGGCTGATTCCAGACTGATCGCACACTACAGGCTGATTTCAGACTGATCGCACACTACAGGCTGATTCCAGACTGATCGCACACTACAGGCTGATTCCAGACTGATCGCACACTACAGGCTGATTCCAGACTGATCGCACACTACAGGCTGATTCCAGACTGATCGCAGACTACAGGCTGATTCCAGACTGATCGCACACTACAGGCTGATTCCAGACTGATCGCACACTACAGGCTGATTCCAGACTGATCGCACACTACAGGCTGATTCCAGACTGATCGCAGACTACAGGCTGATTCCAGACTGATCGCACACTACAGGCTGATTCCAGACTGATCGCACACTACAGGCTGATTCCAGACTGATCGCACACTACAGGCTGATTCCAGACTGATCGCACACTACAGGCTGATTCCAGACTGATCGCACACTACAGGCTGATTCCAGACTGATCGCACACTACAGGCTGATTCCAGACTGATCGCACACTACAGGCTGATTCCAGACTGATCGCACACTACAGGCTGATTCCAGACTGATCGCACACTACAGGCTGATTCCAGACTGATCGCAGACTACAGGCTGATTCCAGACTGATCGCAGACTACAGGCTGATTCCAGACTGATCGCACACTACAGGCTGATTCCAGACTGATCGCACACTACAGGCTGATTCCAGACTGATCGCACACTACAGGCTGATTCCAGACTGATCGCACACTACAGGCTGATTCCAGACTGATCGCACACTACAGGCTGATTCCAGACTGATCGCACACTACAGGCTGATTCCAGACTGATTGCAGACTACACAGGCTGATTCCAGACTGATCGCACACTACAGGCTGATTCCAGACTGATCGCACACTACAGGCTGATTCCAGACTGATCGCACACTATAAAGCCACAGTAATCAAAACAGTGTGGTACTGGCACAAAATCAGACATATAAAGCAACGGAACACGACAGAGAGCCCAGAAATAAACTCACACGCTTTTGATCAATGGGTGTAAAACAAAGGAGGCAAGAATATATAATGGGGGAAATGCCGTCTTTTCAATAAGTGATGCTGGGAAAATTGAACAGCTATATGCAAACGAATGAGATTAGAACATTCTTAACAAACGTACAAAACAAACCCAAAATGGATTAGAGACTCAAACATCAATCTTACTGCTATGAGACTCGGAGAGGAAAACATATGCAGAACACTAACACAAAATGCAGCTGTAGCTTTTGTGAATCTTTCACCAAAGTTAAAGGAAACAGTAGCGAAAATAAACAAATTAGACCTAATTAAACTTAAAAGCTTGCACAGCAAAAGAAACCATCAATAAACGAAAATGACAATCTACGGGTTGGGAGAAAATATTTACAAATGATGTGACTGATGAAGGCTTAATATTCAAAATATATATAACGGCTAATACAACTCAACATCAAGAAAGAACAACTTGGTTAAAAAGTGGACAGAAGACCTGAATAGACATTTTCCCCAAGAAGACACAGAGATGGCCAACGGGCAGGTAGAAAGATGCTGGTTCAGATCATAACCTTTAGTGCCTAATTTAAACTGGAGAAAGAAGCTAGGATTTTGATGCAGTTTATTTTGCAGGCAAAGCCCTTTAACACAAAGACCCATGGTGTGGGCAAGTTCAGCATGATGGGAGACCCCCAGGAGGTGGAATGTGGCAGGGCCCAGGACTCGGGGCCTAGACTTGCTAGAGCCTCACAAATTGCCATGACACATTATACCCTGAGACACACTGACACCTTCACCCACCTCCCTGACCCAGGGAGGGCACGCCAGGCTGCGGCCCAAGGTTCAGCCAAGGGAGGAAGCCTGCAAGAAAGATGATAAATGACTTCTTTCATGCATGCAGCCTGTGTTACAACACTCAGAGCTTCCACTACTCAGCCACAGGGCAGGAGTTACATAGTCTGAGAAAGATGCCTCTGGACGTGGACTCAGGCCTGAGACTGGGCCCTGCCTCAGGAAGTGCCAGGCCACCTGGTCACTCAACCGCTGCTGCTGCCTGGACACCCAGTTGCTGGCAGCACCCATTTCTCTGACTGAAAGGATTATGCCAGAACTATAAAACATCTGTCATCAAACAGACCGAAATGTCCATGGCATTTGTCCCGGGCAAAGCCATCTTTGTGCTTTGTGCTGTATCTGACCACTCATAGACCTTCTTGTTTCTTTCCCAGGTTATGAAACCATGACAGATGACAAGACACATGTAACACCAAGGCACTGTGCAGACACACCCACAAACACACTCAGGGACGCACGTTCTCTCTGTGGGAGCCAGGGCTGCCTGGGGAAGCACAGGGAGGGGACTCCACAGAGAAACAGCTCTGCCCCTCTGGAGGTGTGGCCCCAGGGGAGAGGCACGACCTCTCTGCCCCTCGGCATCTTCATCAGGGAGGACAAGCACCATAACACCTGCCAGCGCCCTCCCTGTGGGCACGCAAGGCAAGCAAGATAAATGCTGTCCCTGTGATGATCATTCCCGTGGGGTTATCACAAAGCTTCCCCAGGGAAGCCTAGATTATTTTAGGGAGCACGGTAGCACCCAGAGTTGGCTTACAGAGAATTATATTTCCAGACTGGAAGCTTACATTTCTACCCTCTGCTGAAAATCTCTCAGCTGAATTTAATTCTTGGTTTGGTCTTCAGTCTAGCAAAACTCAAAAACACAATGCACAAAGGCTTTGAGGCTCAGAGTGCAGTGTGGTCACGCCACCCTCATCTCTCAGGTGGACAAGAGGCTGTCTCACCCCCGGGTGATGCACTGAGGTGCAAGCAAGGTCAGCCAAGCTGCGTCTGCTTCCTGATTCCCTCTCTCTGCCTGCTGACAGCATCTTAACTCAGACGGAGACTGGGCGAGAAAGCCGTCCCCTCTCTGTGTTGCTCTCAGACACATGGCACCGTTTATCTTGCAAGGTCTTAAAAAAAAGATCTTGAAAATCCTTCTCAGTGTCCACATTCATGACCTGACATTAGGAGTATCCCAGATGCATGATGGGAAACTCATTCATCCAGCCAAATGCATGATGGGAACGTTCATTCATTTAGAAATGCCACCTGTAACATGAAAATTATTAGACCTCACCTAATGAACCCATAATTAAATTTAGCCTCCAAAAAAGAATGGAAAATAAAAGAGGCAAGTTTCCAAATTTGACAAGTGTGTATTACAGATAATTCTTTGAAGGGTCTCTGGGTCCCTCTAATTTGCACACACATAAGTCTGCTATTCCAAGATTCTTAATGATACCTGAAACTACTAAATTAGGCTTGTTGTTTACTGATGGCTAATAAAACAACTAATTAACTTGTGAAGGCTGTGAGTAACCACAGATGCAAATAAAAGCTCATTTTACAATAAGGTGAAAATTGCAGACACTTGGTGAAGCCTGGGAGAAAGGTCCCCAACCCACCCTCCTTGCACCTTCAGCTCCTGCTGTGCTTGCAGATTTTAGTCACCACATGCGTGTGTAGCTGCTTCAGTCATTTCTGACTCTTTGCAACCCCACGGACTCGAGCCCGCCAGGCTTCTCTGTCCATGGAATTCTCTAGGCAAGAACACTGGAGTGGGTTGACATTTTTTCCTCCAGGGGATCTTTCTGACCCAGGGATTGAAGGCTTATCTCCTGCATGGCAGGCAGGTTCTTTACCACTGAGCCACCTGGGAGGTCCATTTTAGTCACTAATGAGCCCCCAATGCTCCTTTGTACTTCTTTGAGATGGGCAGCCCAGAAAACCGTTTCCTAATCAGCCTCCACCAGAAGTGGCATCAGCAATGGGGGTGCTGAGGAGTGGCTGCAGCCCCCCCTCCCAGAGGCCAGGCAGGACCACCCTCCTGTGGCCAGCACAGCCCCAACACCTGGAATGTGTCAGATTTCATGATGGGAAGAAGGATCACCCAGACTCTGCAGAATCAGCACCAGCACGTAGACTGTCCTGAGGTGCTGGGAGGCTGGAGATTTGGACGTTTCTCAAACACTGCAACAAATATAATTGGAGTTTTAACTCAAGTTATAAAATAATTCTTCACTGGGACCAACCATTTGCATCCATTCTATAAGGTATTTGTGCTTCCCTGGTGACTCAGGTGGTAAAGAATTTTCCTTCAATGTGGGAGACCCAGGTTTGATCCCTGGGTCTAGGAAGATCCCCTGGAGAAGGGAATGGCTACCCACTCCAGTATTCTTGCCTAGAGGATCCCATGGACAGAGAAGCCTGATGGGATAGAGTCCATGGAGTTGCAAAGAGTGGAACACAACTGAGGAACTAACATTATAAGGTACTTACACAGATCAAACCAGTCCATCCTAAAGGAAATCAGTCCTGAATATTAATTGAAAGGACTGATGCTGAAGCTGAAGCTCCACTCCTTCGGCCACATGATGCAAAGAGCTGACTCACTGGAAAAGACTCTGAAGCTGGGAAAGATTGAAGGTGGGAGGAGAAGGGGATGACAGATGATGAGATGGTTGGATGGCGTCACCGACCTAATAGACACGAGTTTGAGCAAGCTCCAGATGTTGGTGATGGACAGGGAGGCCTGGCGTGCCACAGTCCATGGGGTCGCAAAGTTGGACAAGACTGAGAGAGTGAACAGGAATAAGATATGATTCTGCTCCTCAGATTCCTAGTGAAATATCAGAGAGCAGCTAAGAGCTCAGACTCCGGCAGCTCTGCAGCCTCAGTCAGGCTCCGGCTCAGCCGCCCTCTGTACATCTGGCCAGGCTGCATCTGGTCCCTTCCAGCAGATCTGGACAAACCCCAGAGCCGTGACCAGGGCAGCTGGGAAGGTTCGATGAACTCACTTAAGCAAAGCACTTAGAAGGGCGCCTGGCTCCAGGTAAGCCCTGAACAAATGCAACTGCTGTATTCTGCTCTCTGCTCTGTTTGCTGAACAAATGCCCAATTCAAGGAGCAATTTACACAAGAACGTGAGAACTTAGGTCAGCAGAAGCTTAGGGCTGCTGGCGTGCTGAGCTCCAGGGATGAAAAGGAGGAAAATGGAACACCTGTCCTATGAGAGGCCAGGATGCACAGCTGGACGACCAGTTTCCTGGGTCCTGAGAAGCCCTCACGGGTACCGGTCTGTCCCGCATTGAGGATGCTGTGAACCTCTAACCCAGCAGAGGTGTGTAAGGATGGGGAGGCGTTTTAATGTAAAACTAACAAAACTAAACCCAGCGACCCCGATGAGCAGAACTGGGCTTTTTTGGTGTGTGGTCCCAGATTTTTTTTTTTTTTTTTGCAGAAACATACAGGTTTTGTGGTCTTCCCCGAATGTGGCTCCAAGGCCCAGCCAAGCGAGAGGCGGGATCCCATGGCCAAGCTTACAGGCGAGACAGCTTGGCTGGTCCTGAGCTTCCCTCACAGAGCCAACTCCTCAGGCCCAGAGACCCTTCCAGTCTTCAGACACCACTCCCTGAGCCCAGAGTGCCGTCAGCCCAGTGCCCCGGGAGGCCTCCACGGCCCGAGGCTCACGGGTCCCCTCAGTGCTCCCTGAGCTCCTCCCAGGGCAAGTCTCCAGCACCTTCGCCCGGGTCTCTGCCTGCAGCTGGGGCAGCGAGCCCTGCTCCCAGATTAGGGCCTCTTTCAGGACGCGGATGCTTCGACAGTCTGGCCGTGGATGGAGCCTGCGTGGAGCTGTTCCATGCAGGGCGCCGCTCACAGTCTACACCTTCCGCCTTCACTGAAGACTGAGTGTCAGGAGCGCAAAGACGCTGGTTCCCCCAGAGCTCAGCTCTGCCTCCGCCTCTCCGGGAGTGCCCGACACTAGTTTCAGGGGTGGGGGCCTGGCAGGGGTGTTCCGTCCAGCTAAGGAAGGACTCCAACACCAAGGCACTCCCCGAGCCCTGAGAAAAATCGCACTGAATTCCCTCAGCAGCCCTAGCGGGGGGCACGCTCCCGTGGAAGCCGGGGCTTGGAGCTGGGTCCGTCAGCTTCTCCAGACGACGCGGAGCAGGCTCGGGGGTTTGGGTCAGCCAGGTCGCGCCCCCAGCTCCTCCCAGGTCCTCCTGGGTGTGACACGGCCTCAACAGGGATGGGACGTGCTCAGCGCTGCTGCTGCTGCCGACCCACCAGTGATTTCCGGACATGAGGAGGCCTCCAGGCCCTAAGCCGCCCCAGGGGCTTTGCCATCTGCGGTCCCACAAGCCCCACGCAGGGTCCGCATCACCCCTCGAGCCAGAACCGAGAGATTATCAGATTGTTTTTAAGTTGCTGCTACATAAACATACTAACTGCTGAGAGATTACCTTAAAATGTACATTTACAGGTAAATGGAGGTTTTAATTCCGATCCAGTCTGATTGAAATGGAATAAACACAATCGGCGAAAGCAGGAGCCTTCTGCTCCGCAGAGACTGTTAACTGAGGAGACGAGGGGTAGGACCCGGAGGGACACTGTGCCCGCGGGGGAGAGCAGACCCTGCCGGGGCGAGGGCGGGAGGAGACGCAGGGTCTGAGGGCGGTGGTCTGGCCCTGAGAGGGCGCTCCGTGCTGGCCACGGCCAGACAGAGGGGTGCGGGGCAGGGGAGGGGGTGGGCCCCCCAGTGCTTCAGAGGAATCACTGAGGACCGGGAGAGACGACCTCCGCAGTGAGTGAGCTCCCAGCCACTCCGCCCTTGGTCAAGAGGCAGAGACAGGAAAACCGTCCCACCTGTGCAAAGCCCCAGGTAAGATCGGAAACCAGAACTTCTGCAAAGAAAAGGATAAAGTGTGTTGTAGAGAGGCATGAACATGTTCTTTCCCACAACAAACCTACATGACCGAGGAGAACAGGGACCAAGCCAAGCGCAGAGAAGAGGCCGGCCTGCGCTTGGTGCGACACTGTTGGTGAACGGAACTGAGACAGCAGACACGCGAAGATCAGTAGAAAACATTCCTTAGAAAACAAACTGCCGGTCAGCCCAGGGCAGGAGATTCCACTTCCACTGACCATGGTGGGCAATACCTACTGGCGGTGTTTATGAAAAGACACATTTCGTGCCAACCTCGAGCCGGCCGTGGGAGGTGTGCCACATGCATTGTCCTAGAAGGGATGTGCCTTTGCCCATGGCTGGAAGAGGAAGACGCTGTTGTCCAGAGACCCTGGCTGGTGGCAAAGGAGATGGGGGAAGGGGCAAGGAGGCAGGACAGAAGCAGGTCTGGATCTGAGAAACAGACATGGCTGGTGTCCTGTCGCCTGCAGAGCGTCCCCACGTGTAACCTTCCCACAGGACAATGATGGCGCTAGTGCACCTGGAAGCCAGGAGGGTGGCCACGTGGCAAAGCCAGGAGGGAAGGGGACAGCTTTGATCTGACCCCAGGTGGTTCAGTTCAGTTCAGTCGCTCAGTCGTGTCCAACTCTTTGCAATCCCATGAACCGCAGCACGCCAGGCCTCCCTGTCCATCACCAACTCCCGGAGTCCACCCAAACCCATGTCCATTGAGTCGATAATGCCATTCAACCATCTCATCCTCTGTCGTCCCCTTCTCCTCCTGCCCTCAAACTTTCCCAGCATCAGGGTCTTTTCCAAGGAGTCAGCTCTTCGCATCCGGTGGCCAAAGTATTGGAGTTTCAGCCTCAGCATCAGTCCTTCCAATGAATATTCAGGACTGATTTCCTTTAGGATGGACTGGTTGGATCTCCTTGCAGTCCAAGGGACTCTCAAGAGTCTTCTCCAGCACCACAGTTCAAAAGCATCAATTCTTCGGTGCTCAGCTTTCTCTATAGTCCAACTCTCACATCCATACATGACCACTGGAAAAACCACAGCCTTGACTACATGGACTTTTGTTGACCAAGTAATGTCTCTGCTTTTCAATATGCTGTCTAGGTTGGTCATAACTTTCCTTCCAAGGAGTAAGCGTCTTTTAATTTCATGGCTGCAATCATCATCAGCAGTGATTTTGGAGGCCAGAAAAATAAAGTCTCTCACTGTTTCCACTGTTTCCCCATCTATTTGCCATGAAGTGATGGCACCAGATGCCATGATCTTAGTTTTCTGAATGTTGAGCTTTAAGCCAACTTTTTCACTCTCCTCTTTCACTTTCATCAGGAGGCTCTTTAGTTCTTCTTCGCTTTCTGCCATAAGGGTGGTGTCATCTGCATATCTAAGGTTATTGATATTTCTCCTGGCAATCTTGATTCCAGTTTGTGCTTCATCCAGCCCAGCGTTTCTCATGATGTACTCTGCATATAAGTTAAATAAGCAGGGTGACAATATACAACCTTGACGTACTCCTTTTCCTATTTGGAATCAGTCTGTTGTTCCACATCCAGTTCTAACTGTTGCTTCCTGACCTGCATACGGGTTTCTCAAGAGGCAGGTCAGGTGGTCTGGTATTCCCATCTCTTTCAGAATTTTCCACAGTTTATTGTGATCCACACAATCAAAGGCTTTGGCATAGTCAATAAAGCAGAGGTAGATGTTTTTCTGGAACTCTCCTGCTTTTTCGATGAGCCAGCGGATGTTGGCAATTTGATCTGTGGTTCCTCTGCCTTTTCTAAATCCATTGAACATCTGGAAGTTCACATTTCACGTATTGCTGAAGCCTGGCTTGGAGAATTTTAAGCATTACTTTACTAGGGTGTGAGATGAGTGCAATTGTGTGGTAGTTTGAGCATTCTTTGGCACTGCCTTTCTTAGGGATTGGAATGAAAACTGACCTTTTCCAGTCCTGTGGCCACTGCTGAGTTTTCCAGATTTGCTGGCATATTGAGTGCAGCACTTTCACAGCATCATCTTTCATGATTTGAAATAGCTCAACTGGAATTCTATCACCTCCACTAGCACCCCGGGAGGTGCTGGCTTCTTAATCAAGGATGTAACAGCCCGTCCCCAGGGCATGAGCCGCAAGCAGAGCCGGTGGCCACGATGCTGGGACAATCAGAAATAAGACTTTTCCCTGCATGTTGCCCTCCTGGCTCTTGGCCTTCCTGTCTCCCTGAGCACATTCCCTGGCCCACCGACTTGCATCGCTGTAACCTTGCATGCCTCTTGTGGTATCTCTCCGTGAAGTTCTGTGAGTGCCACATTAGAACGTGCCAATACGTTGTTTCCCTTGTGGCTCAGCTCGTAAAGAATCCGCCTGCAACGCAGGAGACCTGAGTTCGATCCCTGGGTTGGGAAAATCCCCTGGAGAAGGGAAAGGCTACCCACTCCAGTATTCTGGCCTGGAGAAGTCCACGGACTGCACAGTCCGGATACGACTGAGTGACTTTCACTTTGACTTTCAGTACATCTAAGAGAAATGAAATTGCTGGAGATGCTGTTTCTACAGCACCCGGGGGAAGAGCCGGTCACCCTGTTGGCCGCCCACTGTCACACTGGGAATAGAACTGCCAGTCACTCCCTCTGCAGTGACCGTGGCAGTTTCTGGCTTGGGAGTTGTCACGACACTTCATATTGACAGTTTTCATATGAGAACTCTAGAAGGTCAGACCCAGCTAAACTTTAATACTCTTTTGGAACTGTCTCCTCTCTCCATGAGGAAACCACCCATTTCAACCTGTTGATTTCATGCACAGAATGTAGGAAGTTGAAGCATCAGTGGTTTAGAAACGAGCCAGCCCATCACCTGGACCACTTCTCATCTGGAAGCCCATCGTGAAAGCACAGAGACCAGCCACCATCAAACAAGGTGGGAAGGAAGAGGTCAGAGAGATTGTGAGGGCTGCTGGCTCAAAGGCAGCCCTCTCGGAGAGACCCCACACTCAACACAGCCCCCCGCAATGCACCTGAGTCTGCGACCAGCCACCGGACCCACTGTGTCCCCCGCCCCTGACGGCTCAGGTCGGGAGGGTCCACAGTCAGGGAATGAGACCCTGACTCACAGGGAGGCTCCTGCTTCTTGTGTCACCTCCTAAGCACAGGGTCTGGGGAGAAGCGCCCCAGCCCTGGGTGGACAGAGCTGTGGGACAGTTTTCATGAATTTTGACTCAAGGGAAGAAAGCTTATCATTCAATCCACTTATCAGTGTGGGCATGCCTTCCGTTGTGCTGATCATTTCTTTTCATTTCTTTATAAATGTCAGTGCATTTTATCAGGTAGGTTCCAAGAATGTCTACCGCTTAGCCATCCTGCATGTCATGGTGGGACTCTCCTTTTAAACCTGTCGGATGAATCCTGTTAAACCTGGAGCCCATCCGTCTACGCCTCTAAGAGGGCCGTCTGCCATCCTCTGCACACCCGAGTGCCGGTCCCGCTTCAGGCCTCGTGGAGACACCACGCACCCCACAGCAGCTCTTGGAGAAACATTATAATTGCTTCGACTTATAAACAAGATGATCAAGTGGCATCAGGAGTATGGGGGGGTATTCCCAGGAGCCCCTGGGCTGGAGGGACCGTCAGTGTAGAGGGACATTTGGGCAAAGCCAAGTGGGTTATTAGAGTGGCTCTGCCATCTCAGATGGACCCAGATCACTTCTAAAGGCACCAGGCTGTCCTCCGCAGACACACGCACACACCTTGTGGCCCAGGTGAGCTCCAGCTGCACTGAATGCCTACGGAGTGGCCAGAGACCCTGCTGCTCTGGTAGCCTTGTCCCTGAGCGAGTGTGTCCATCAATCCTCAGATCCTGACTCCCCCTTCCCGTCCATCCTCAGACCCTGACTACTCCCATCTGTCCATCCTCAGACCCTGACTCCCCCTCCCGTTCATCCTCAGACCCTGACTACCCCTCCCGTCCATCCTCAGACCCTGACTCCCCCCTCCCGTCCATCCTCAGACCTTGACTCCTCCCGCCCACCCGGTTGAGCCCTGGCCGCACTCCGGGGGACCTGGACATCCTCAGCCCTCCTCCCACAGACAGCGCACAGGGGGACAGGTCGGTCGACTTCTGGTCTGAGTTGTCGCCACCAGCACCAGGCTGCCTGTATATTTCGCTGTCTCCCAGGTGATGCCTGTGCCTGGTCTCAGAGCCTGGCACACAGAGGTGCTCAGTAAATATATGTTGGGGGGTTGAGGGGCTCTTGGCTCAAGACTGCCCTGCAGCCATGGCCCCTGACCCTAAGTGACACGGGGTGTGGCGCTCAGGCCCCAGGGCAGCTCCTTCACTGCCCTGCCCACGTCCCCACCTTCCCCAGGAAGGCTTTCCCAGCCAGCCCCACCCCTCAGGCACCTCCAGGGCACAGGGTCCCCTGATGGACGGCTCCCCGAGGCCACAGCTGCAGGGGTTGAGAATCTCCTATTTATGGCACACTAAGCAATTTAAACCACACTTGTCACCATAAGACAGTGCCACGTCACCAGTGGAAGGCAAAATTAAGGTCAATATTTACCATACATGCTGTGGTTGAAAGACCACCCTCTGCCTCCCTGGGACTCTCCTGGGGGGTAGGCTGAACCCCAGTCCTGGTGGAGCTCTGCCTGCTGGGCAGGTCCCGCACACACACACACACACCCCATGTAGGCACACATATCACACACACACACTGGATTCTGCCACCCTGCCTCTGTGACTTGGGAAACATGTCGGGTTCTCACTCCACTGAGACACGGGCCAAACAAAACACAGACCAGAACCCGGCAGTGCCAGCGACCCCCTCGGAGCCCCCCATCCTTTCCGCTCTCAACCCCCGTCTCTCCAGTCCCACTCTGCATGTTCTGCATCACGGTCAGGAGCACAGACCTGGGCACCCTGGATTTCAGGGCTGGGTAGCAAGATGACTACCTTTCCCAGGGCTTGTTCTGAGGCCACAGGAGGCCAGACGTATAAAGAGTACACGTCCCCTCCTGGAGACCCAGCGTCCCACCCAATCCTCTAGAAAGCATTCAGCCCAAGGAAATGATCATTCCAACGTTCAACAACAGATTTCCGAGAAAGCACACACTCAGAATTTTCAAACCTTTGCTTTTCAGAGACATTTTGAGCAGAATGCATCTTAAAATTTTATCAAGGAAATCATCTCTTTTTTATATTGCATTGGTAAGGCCAACTTTATATTTCTGTGCATTTATAAGGATTCCCAAAGGACATATTTCCTGTGAATTAAAAAATTTCACCATGTTTCTCCTTTTATGTTACACTAGTCTAGCTGTGTACATACAAAGGCGTTTTCTATTCTGAGAAGCTGTTGTTGGTTAAGAAGGAGACGGTGGCAAGGAGACTGAGTTCCGAGATGATAACATCAGGACTCAGAACCGCAGGGCTCTTCTCTCACTGTCATTCTCCGCAGAGACCTCCAAGGGGCACCTGGGGAGCGATCCTCCAGGGAGAGGGCAGGAAAGGCCTCGGAGAGAGACCCTGCCCAGGAAGAAAGAACAGTGTGCCCAGAAACACCCCCTGCACAGCAGAAGGCAGCCTGAGAAAGAGGAGTCTTCCTGGCCACGTCTCCAAGCAGGAGATTTCTAAATGGTGTATAACATATACGCGGCATCCACAAGCAATAAACCTGTAGAATTTTCCAAACAGGCTAAAACTTACAGGTACTATCATCATCCATTAAAAACAGATTCAAGCTCTTTACAAAACGCACCATTTGTCCACAGCTGACCACGTCCCCGGGCAGACATTCCACGCAGACCCCGAGACGCGTCACCCCAAACAGGAGGCTGTGTGGCCGCTCACCTGTGGCCTTCACATCCTCCGGGGCGCAGTGGGGGTCCCTCTGTAGAAGGGTCGCCCTGCCACGCAGGAGACGTTGTGTGGGCACCCCTTCCCCTGGGACCCCAGCCTGCAGGGTGGACGGCCTGACCTCGGGCATGGGGTGCTCACTGCTACCTGTGCCCTCGCAGGCTCCCAGGCCCTAGTCCTCAGAGAGCACGGAAAGACACCCTTCCCTGCAAAACCTGGGAGTAATCCACATGCTGCAAGAGCCCAAACCCGGAGCTCGACCGTGTACCGTGTCAGGTGGGAAACAAAAGGGGGATCTCCTCCTGGCCACCCTGTCCCGGGTCCCTCCCCCAACTCTCCCAGATGAAGAGTAAGGAAACACTAAAATTCTGGGTAAATAAACTAAAAAAAGCAAGTCTGGCAAGTTCCAATCTTGATAAAATCACTGTTTCTACCCTAATCAGGGCACCTCTGCTTTAGGAATTCTGAGACAGTGATAAGTAGAATGTGCTGTACTATTGCTGGAGACAGTAATCCTGACTTGGAGAGATGACAACATGGTTTGTAACAACACTACCCCACCCCACTCTGCAGTCTGTCATGCATCGAGCACTTCTGCTCATTAAAGCCATCAGTGCATCACTGAGGGGGAGCCTGGGATCCCGTTTCACAGATGGATACACAGAGGCGCTGGGGGCACAACCTCTGCTCAGCACCCAAGCTGGCAGCACCGGGATTCCAGCTCGCTCCCCTCGGACACCAGAGCTCAGGCTTCCTTCTGCCTGGTGCATCTTTTTATTAATACCTTATCCGAGCACAAAGACCGCGGGGACAGCAGAACTGATACCGGGGGATGGAGCTTCTGTGTGCGGGACCACATGCCCCAGACATGAAGGTACAGCAGCGAAGTCCAGAATGGGGCCTGGCCGAGCTGCTCAGGCCAAATCGTCAGTGAGGGTCAAGAGGACTGGCTCCTAGGAGACCCCTGTGTCTATCCACACAGGTACATTCAGAACGGGGTGGGTAGGGAGAACACAGGAGACCCTACGTCTGCCCACACGGGTACATTCAGAACGGGGTAGGGGGTAGAACACAGGAGACCCCCGCATTTACCCACACAGGTACAGTCAGAACAGGTGGTGGGGAGAACACAGGAGACCCCCACATTTACCCACACAGGTACAGTTGGAATGGGTGGGTGGGGAGAACACAAACCGTCCTCATTTCCCTTGTGTTCTTCACGTCATGGCTCCAAGGACTCCAGTTCAGAGCACAGCCTTCTTGACACTCACATTTGTTTTTACTCCAGACAAGGGCATCTTTTGATTAATTTCAAGACCTACCCACCATTTAATGCTGACAACCAAAGCAACACGTCGGAAGGAAACCCTAACATCTCACAGCTTGTACAGAAGCGCCTCTGTCCCTGGGGTTCTCCAGGCAAGAATACTGGAGTGGGCCTTCCTGACCCAGGGATCAAACCCAGGTCTCCCGCAATGCAGGCAGATTCTTTATCATCTGAGCCACCAGGGAAGCCCCTAAGTACAGAAGTGATTCCTTCAACATACCAGAACAAGGACCCCGCATCACTGCACAGCCCTGGACATGCCCCTCCACTCCTCACGTGGGTAATGCTATGATCAGTGCGTGTGTAACGATACCCAAAGTTAGGATAAAATTAGTGTTCTTGGCCTCACCAGTGCAGACTCAAAATCAGTGACTTTGGTTTAGATCATCTTGATGAGACAAACTCAGCAGACATGAGTTTGAGCAAGCTCCGGGAGTTGGTGATGGGCAGGGAGGCCTGATGTGCTGCAGTCCATGGGGTCGCAAAGAGTCAGACACGACTGAGCGACAGAACAGCAACAATGAGACACAGTGACCTGAAGGAGACACACCTCAGAGTCACATCCAGACCGCAAATACAAACGTCCCTTAAACACTAACTTGCCTGATACTTTTCCACTCGGCCGAATTCTAGTCAGTCCTAGAGACAGGTGACCACCTTTCAAAGAAGGGTGAAGAACACAGAAAGGATAGGGTTTTCAAGTTTTCCTTCAGGGCCGTAAAAATTAAGCGCACAGCCACGGACATTTGCATTCAGAAGAAGCAGGTTTCCTACTCCTCAGCTAAGGAACTGAAGCGTGGTCTTATTAAGCAGACAACTAGAGGAAGTGAGAAATAATCAATGCAACAGCTGGTGTGAAAGAGAAAAATACATCCGCAAATTCAATTTCAAGGCATTCAAGGTAAATTAGCCACACAGTAAATACATGTAATCAAAAATAATTATAGTTTATAAGTTTAAAAGCCCAGGCAGTGAAAACTCAGTTCATTTTGAACAAAGAGGAATCTTGTTTCTGCCTAGGGGCATATGGACAGAGAAAATGCTGTTTTTTAATGTTTGAGCAAAATTTGGAAGGAATTGCGATTTCCTGCTTCAAAATTAAAGCACAGAAACCAGACAACGGCCGAAATGCGGCGTCCGTACCCCTGCTGGCCTCCGCGTCAGCTCCTAGGAGCACCCCTGTGTCAGCTCCTAGGAGCAGAGGCTGCTCGGACATCCCGGACAGCGGGGCTCGGGCAGGGAGGAAGTGACTGTTCCCCTCCCGGGGGCTTACCTGCTTCCCCACGTGGGTCCCCTGTCTTTGGCCTCCTCACCAAGGCCAGGCTGGAGGCCCCAGGAGAGAGTCAACCGCCTCAAAGGGCTGCTGTCCAGAACTTTCCATGGGTGTGGCCACGGGTCTCGGGCAGGGAGCTTTCCTTCAACCAGGAGTCACCACCCGGGATGGACATGGGGCCCCTGTCCCCTTGGGGGGTGCCCACCTCTGTGCCCCAGGCAGAACAGTCTGGGAAAGACCACCCCCATATCTCATCCTCCCAGGCTGGGCTTAGAACTGCGAAGCCGACAAGCAGAACGCACTTGGGGTCATGAGGTGTGGGCACAGATGGGCGGGGTCGACCCCGCGTGCAATCTCAGGTTATGCCCCCCCCAGGTGGGCTGTGGCCCCGCTGTCAGGGCTGGGGCCAGAGGGGTACCCACCCCACCTCCACACACACCTGACACAGACCTGGGACGGCAATGCCTCTGGGGACGAGCACTTCCGCGATCACAGACAACCTGCGGTTTTCACGAACTGATTTCTCCGCTCAGCCAAACAACCAGCCCAGCCACCGCGAAAGAATCCATCAGGCTGACTGTCTCTGAATTGGCCATTTAGGACTGAATAGATGTGCACGTTACAGACATGAGCACACGGCCTAGGAGGTGCAATGTGATTATTGCAAAACGATTACAGTCATACTCGCTAAAACATTGATCACTTATGAATAATGTTCCTTATCCCTCACTTTTTCACAGGAAAGGGAAACCCCGCTCATGGTGTCTGTCTAGCACTGGAGTATTCATCTGAGCACCAGCATCTTCAAAGTTGAATTGAGAACCTTCTCTTCGACCTGAGAAAACTCCAAATGGGGGCTCTGCCAGCAGGACGTTCACGGCCCCACCCCACTGCACCCCCACTCCTCAGGGCCTCGCTGGGGCCCAGCAGGCTCCCGCCTGCATCTGGCAGGGCCTGAGGCTCCCCAGGAGCGCGTCCTCACCCGCTCGCTATCCCCTGTCCCCCAGGGCCACCTCCCGAACCCGCCCGCAGCCCAGCCAGGCTGAGCTCAGACCTTGGCCTTGGGTTTCTCCGGAGGCTGTCAGCCTGAACACCAGTGAACAGATAACACAGCAATAAACAGTAATAAACCTGCTCGTTAGAGCCTGGAGGGACTCACAGGAGATTAGAAATGGAGTTGATCACCTCCATGAGTGACTGACACCAAACACACTAAGACCAGGTTCTCGCTTTTGTATCGACAGAAAGATGTGTGTGAGACACAGTGCATGTGTGTGCATAGTGTGTGTTTATAGGGAAGCACAGAAGGCTGCCCACCACACTTCCACCAGGACCGACCGTGTTCTCAGGGAGTGAGGTCAGACGGGACCCAAGCATTTTCACGCGCACAGTGCAGACTGCTCAGTCGTTTGGACTCCCTCCTGAGCATGCGTGACTTCTGTCCTTAATCCGGACGGCCACTGTGCCCCCCTCCTGCCAGCCTGCCTCCTCCGGGGCCAGCAGCTCCACCCTGGCTCTGCAGAGGGGACCGGCTAAAGAAGCCGAGTCTGGGCAGTTTTCACCCGCAGCAAATCTCGAGCAGGTGGTGAGGCACCGAGTAAAACAACCATTTTGCAAAAGACACAAAGGTTCTGCCAGCTGGTGGGACTGGTGGTCCCCACTGCAGGGCACACGCTGAGTCTCTGGTCAGCAAAGCCTTCTGGCTCCACAGGCCGCAGAGCCCAGGCTGGACTGGTCATCAGCAGGCCCGCTGGACGGCAGCAGCTCCCAGAGTCCAGGCCCCCGGGGGTAGCTCACAGGCCCCCCGGAGCAGCTCAGGGCCGGGCTCCCTGCCACAGAGAGAGGCCTGGCCTGCAGCCCCGGGAAGGTGGACTGGCACATGGCAGCCAGCGTGAGGGACTGAGTGGGAGAGTGAGCCCCACGTCAGCACAGAGGTGACACCAGTGGGGAGGCATGGTCTGGGTGAAAATCCAGCACTTGCATCTGCTGGGGGTGCAGGAAACAGACCCTAAGAGCCACCACCAAAAGGGTGAAAACAGAGTCAGCAGGTGTTGCCAGCTCATGGTCGTGTCCAGGGAACCATGGTCGGCGTGACCCTCGAATCTGGGGCTGGACTTCTGCCAGGCCAGGAGGACTCAGCCACCGTGTGCATCCCGAGGGGAGGTGGCCCTCCTCCGGAGTCACCATGGATGCCACAGCAGGCCTGGGAAAGGCAGCCTCGATTTTAGGGTGGGTGACGCCAAGCCTCTCCGACAGTAGAAAGTGACTAGGTCACCCAGCTGCACCCCTGGGGGTCCCCCTCTGTGATCATACAACCGTGGCTGGAAAATGAGCAAGTCAGGCTTGAAGCACCTGTGCCAGCAGCTTTTCTCCCTCTCACGTGTCTGCATCCTCGTGATGGGGAGCACCTGTCATCCTACTAGGAATCCCCTGGTCCTGTGACTGCCAGGCAACCTCTCAACTTGCTGAGCAGCTGCCCAGCTGATGCTTATTGCTGCCCAACACCAGCATTTTGCTATTTGTTACACAGCATCACTGGGAGGTTAGCCAACTGGTACACCTCACGTACCTAAAACCAGCACAAGCACACGTGCACCTCCCAGAGGAGGCTTCGAGAGAGCCTGTGTAACTGACTCCGTCTCCTGTGCTTTGGCCCACAGCTCGTTTTGCTTGATGAATCCTGAAAAAAAGTTTTAAAATAGTTCTGCTCTTTCTCTGTTAAATTTCAGCATGCAGAAAATTGCCAAGGAAGAGCTGCTGTGTTCTAACAGAGCTGACGCCTCCAGGGGCACGTGCACAGAGTCTGCCGGGAGCTGCTCAATCAAGGGTGCCTGGAAACCCTTCTGTCTCAGCTCCATCACACAAGTGACTGCCTCCAGCCACAAGACAAGAGTCCAAGGGTGGAGGCTGGCTTCGTGAAATTCCCCACCAGCCTCCAGTCTCTGCGTCTGAAAAGCACTGTGTGTGCTTGGCATTTCGGGTCACTCCTGCAGTACTGGCAGGTAGCTTTAAGAATAATATATATACAAAACTATTGGAGATATAAATTACTGCCAGATTTAAAACTCACAAAAATCACAGCTCTGTTGAGAGTCAGTTTCCTATGTCCTGAGACTACTAACTCACCCAAGGGAAAGTGTCAGTCACAGGATGCCAATGTCTTTTGAGGAAATGATACAATTTCCCAAAATGTTTCCAAGAAGGTACTTTACTCTGCTAACAGCAGCCTCTGTTTCCACCACCTTCTCCTGCAGTAGGTAATACAATACAGAAGGGAAGGCAGGAGTCACGGAGTAAAATATTGAGATCTCATTAAAATTTTTCCATCTTTTGATTATTAGATTATCCTTTATTATTTGATTATTTGATTATGATTTTTTGATTTTCTATACTTTTATTAACTTATGCATTTCAACTTTTGATCCCTTTATTCATAACACTATATTTTTTATCAATAAGAGATACTATTTATGTGAGTGCTAAATCACTTCAGTCGTGCCCAACTCTGCGACCCCGTGGAATATAGCTCACCAGGCTTGTCTGGCCATGGGGTTTCCCAGGCAAGAATACTGGAGTGGGTTGCCATTTCCTCCTCCAGGGGATGTTCCTGATCCAGGACCCTCGTCTCTTATATCTCTTGCATTGACAGGTTCTTGACTACAGTGCACATACATCAAAATTCAGATTAAGCATTCAAGTTTTTCTGGCTTTTTGTGACTCTTCTCTTGCATTTGTACACTTTACTAAATTCTTTTCTCTCCAGATGTTTTCCTAGTTAGCACTATTTTTCTATGTCATTCATATCCATTTTTAACAGTACATTAAAACATAAAATGTGAAACTATCAAATGCATGTATATTGCAGTAAAAAAAGCATCTGTACTTCCCATTAAATTTATAGGAAGTTATTTAATTCTTTAAAAATTCTTGGAAGCAGATTATCAGGTATTTTTATTTTGATTATTTCCTGCTCCAATCAATCCTAATCCACTGAATCCCAAAGATCCAATGTGCCTTGCAAGTTCACTGTTGGAAATGCATTTCATAGTAAAATAAGCTAATTTCACTAATGTGACTTCATGAATGACTGCGATGATAAATAGTATTTTTGCAGTTTATCACTAGCTGTTAAGCACACCGAACTGCTAAAATTGTGGAATGAAATATGGAGCCTAGGGAGCAAAATTATCACAACCTCTAATGTGGAAGTTTTGAGGAAACAAGGGCTTCCTGGCTTGCAGACAGAACTGAAGGGGATCAGGGGTCAGCTATGAACTCCGGGAACCATCTCTGAAGGTGACGTTTGCATCCTCCTATCCCAGCAGCATAGCTTTTAGCATGTTGGTGACATCTACTCAATCACAGCCACCCTCACTGGGTGGAAGAGCTGTGAATCTTTAATCAGCTCTCTCCCTGTGTCGGATCACAGCGGCGGACGACCCGGGATAAGGACACTGCATAGAGCGACTGTGTGAGGAGAGCCCACCAGGACCCGACCCCTAGCAGAAGGCACTAGAGCAGGTGAGCGAGGGCGTCTCCGGGGTCCTGCGGAGCCTCCAGCTGCCCCTCTCGTTCTCCACGCGGCAGCAGTTGGGTGTGAGCAGGCAGTCCAGGCTTCTACGACACTCGATCAGGTGAACGTGTGCCTTGCCCTTAGCCCCCACACTGTGTATTCTTAGGAGATAAGGCAACACTTCCCAGCTGTGAGGCGGGGTGGCAGGCCCTTGTCCCAGCCTGGCAGAGGCGCCCTTCACTTGCAGTAAGAGTCAGCCTTGAAAACGCAGCATGTGTGTTCACCCTCAGTCACGTCCAGTTCTGTGCAACTCCATGGACTATAGCCTGCCAGGCTCCTCTGTCCATAGACTTATCCAGGGATGAATACAGGAGTGGGTTGCCATTTCCTTCTCCAGGGGATCTTCCTAACCCAGGAATTGAACCTGCGTCTTCCGCATTGGCTGGCAGATTCTTTTCCCCTGTGCCACGTGGGAAGCCCTGAACACGTAACAGGGAAGAACAAATCTGGCTGCATCTTGGATCTGTTTCTTTTACTTTAACCTTTGTGTTCTGTTGCTTTTGCTGCAAGTTAAGAATATTGCCAGCAGCCTGAAATATACATTCTCAAGGCTCTGACCTTTAAAGGTATAACACTTTCCCACTCGTATAGACGTAAAAAGTTGCTGAACAGAGAAAAACATGTGTCTTGTTGAGGGTTTACAGGAACATTGTGACCTGACCTTCCTGAAGAGCTGCAAGAACAAGGGATTCCAACACCAAGAAATTTATAGCAGCCAACCACACCTGCTCCTCTTTTAGTATAAAAGCCACCTGAATTCTCACTTGGGGAACATGGTTCTCAGGGACATTAGTCCATTATGTTCTCGGTCTGCCGGCTTTTGGAACAAAGTCACTATTCACGGCTCCCACAACTTGTCTCTCAGTTTGCTGGCCCCTTGTGCAGGGAGCAGAACAAGTTTGAATTCAATTAAAAAAACGAAACTCGTCCATGGTCCAGCTCCCTGCCACCTGCCCAGCCCCATCTCTCACCTCACCTCTCCTAGCCTCCTTGGGGCCCTTGAGTGCATCAGACTCACTCCTGACTCAGGTCTCCCTGTGGCCGTCCCCTCTGCTGGAATGGTCTTCCCCCAGAGAGTCACACAGCTGAGCCCCTCACCTCCTTGAGCTTTGCCCAAAAGGTCACCCCTTCTGGAAGCCCACCTGCCCCCCGTTTCACTGGGATGGCCCCTCTGCTCCTGCATGTCTCCTTCTCACCCGCCAGCTTGTTTTCTATAAATGTGTCACTTTCCAGCGTCCCAGGTAACCCCCATCACACCTTATCTTTAAATGTCATTTGCCTCATCTGCTGCAGTTACACCTCTCAAGCTTTTGATTTTGTTTCTCAAGGTTTGATGGTGCTTTGGTCGCTAAGTCATGTCCAACTCTTGTGACCCCGTGGACTGTAACCTGCCAGGATCCTCTGTCCTTAGTATTTTCTAAGTAAGAATACTGGAGTGGGTTGCCATTTCCTTTTCCAAGGGATCTTCCTGACCCTTTTCTAGATGCCAAAAACAGTCCTGTGCACAGAGAGGTGCTTCATGAGTATTTATTGAAGTGAGTGAATGAATAAATAAAGGAAGATAAGTTAATGCATCCACTAGTTTAATATCTCATTGTATTATACCCGATGAAGTAAAAGTGCAGACAGACCGTCTGAGGCCACACAGAAAATTCCACCATCTCACAGAGTACTTTAGGCGGGCGTCGATGTTCTAAAGGAAGCAGTTACGTTTCCCAGGTGACCCGAAGCGGGCGCCTCTGGTGATTTGCAGTGGTGGGTGCTGGCCATTATTTGCAGAACTGTGTTCTTGGCAAGGCCGGAGCCCACACCACTTAACTCCGTGTCCTCTGTACTGACTTGAGGCAGATGAGCAGTAAATAAACCTCTGCTGAACGAATAGAGGATTGAAAGTGTGACCTCTTCTTGCTTGGCTGAGCCCACATTCGTGTGGAGACTGTGGGGCTCCCAACACAGACGGCGGGTCGGGCAGTTTCATGGTTTACTCTGAGAGGCTGAAACAAGCCAAAGTCTGCAGACTTTAGTCTGGAGAGTGTGGCTGGGACTCCTAATGGCCAGACCTGTGCTCACGCCCGCAGTGACTGGAGAGCTGCCCACACTCGTTGAGCAGCTGGTCAAGGGGTCAGCGCAGTAGCAGAATGTCAACCCCACGGTTCCACCAGCCCAACTGCTTCTCTTCTACATATCCTCCTGCAGGAGGAGAGGGGCTGCACCCAGTGACACCAGTGGTTTGTACGTTCCGGGGCTCTTTCATCACAGGTGGTGAGAACTGAGTTGTATTTGCTTATATGCATGTGTTCTTTGATTGGGTACTTTATCCATTTTTGAATCAGAGTATTAGGTACAGCCCCCCCACCACTAAAGTCCTATTTCAGAGCATTCCTAACTCAAGCGTGGTGAAATAAATGAGTTTATATTCATCAACATACATCTTTGTGTTTTGGAAAATCATGGAACCATTAGTGACATCAGAGTTTGCCCATCCTGCCGCCCTTCCAGCCCTGCCACAGCAGTCATCCCGACCCAGGCCTGGGTCAGCCTCATCCCTCAGTCCAGCCACCCCTACTCGAGCCTGGGTCAGCCTCGCCCCTCAGTCCAGAGCTGCCCATGTTGGGACCCGGGTATGTGGCTACACGTTCAGTCCAGCTTGAACTGGTTGCTCCTTGGATCTGATATTTTGAAACATTTCTGCAAAAGGTACAAGCTTTCATTCCAAAAGAAGGTCTAATGGAGCAAGCCAGTGCTCCGTGGTAGGGGGCCCCTCCTCCAACGCTGCCTGCAGCCCAGCATGTGTGGAAACTCACCAGCAGGGTGGCATCACTGATGGGGTGGGAGGGCAAGGCTGGCGAGCAGGGCCCCCAGGAAACACTGGGAAGGAGCCGCATTCAGGGAGAGGCTTCCCGGAAGCTGCATATGTGTCCATGCCAAGCCTTGCTCTGTGTTCATCACTGCTGTTGGCTCGAGGGTGCCAAGACTCCGTGGGAAACAGGAAATGATGCTGCACTTGGAAGCTGCAGAATTGGCTCGAGCAGTGAGAACCATGGCTGGACCAGAGGCTCACACCCGGGCGGCTGACGGAGACTGCTCCTGAAAAGCTGGGGCCTTGGGCTGGAAACAGGCCCCGGATGGTCCAGCCCTCTCGTCATCATGAGGGCTGGCTTCAGCCTGGATCCAGCACTGCAGAGCCCAGAGCCCCTCTGCCCATACACACCACACCTTGGGGCAGTGGCTCAGGGGTTAGCTGTCTCTCCTGGTCACGAGGGCGTCCCTGGCCAACACCGCACACCAGGACACGTCCTTGCCCACCACGCACATGAGCTCTGAGAACATAAAAGCAAAGGCCCCGAGGAGCATGTGCCCCTCCCTCTGCTGTGGGGCAAGCAGAGACCTTTACCCAAAGGACAGTCCGTGGGGCCTGGGGGACCCGCCAGCTGGAGCACAATGCAGCTCAGAGCGGAGCAGGGACGGACTCACACTCTCCCCAGAGACACAAGCCGTACTCGCAGTCCCCCTACTGAAATGCAGTTCCACACCCTTTATCAGACATAAAAAATAACCATCCCTGAATTGTTTGCTGATACAGGAACCAGAGATAGGAAGACAGACAGAGGGACGGCCACAGAAGACACATAAGGGGCAGCCAGAATAAAAACGAGAATTAAATGTCAACACATGTCTTATCTCCCCAAAGTAAAGCCACATCAAGCAAAGAATATGCTCCCTGGTTATCTGTTTGTTTATTACCTCGAAAGAAAGCTTTTTGCAGATTTTGACAAGTGGTCAAACAGTGGAAACAACTTTGTTAATAATCAGACATCTTTCCCAAACACCGCAGTCAACAATTTCTGTTTGCAGAGACTGCCAGACGCCCCTGCTGCTCAGAGCCCAGCTGCTGATCCAGAGTAATGAGAGGTCAGCAGAGCGGCAGGGAGCACAGGGCTCTTTTATGGGATTGACCTCGAGGCCCTCGACACCGCGCATGCTGGCGAGAAATTGCCTCCTGCGCTGCAGAAATTCTGCCGCTTGACTTTCTCCCAGGAGCCTGGCTAAACAGGGTTGCGGCCACATCCTAATCTTCAGAGACCCTGCAGGGTCCTGACGAAGTTGAGTGGGGGGGGGGGGGGGGAAGTGCGGTTATAAAGTGTCCAGAACACAGAGGACTGCCATGCCAGCTCGTCGGGCAGAGGTCGGGTGGGTTAGGGAAATGGGACCCTGGGGTGAGGAAAGGGTCCTTTCCCTGCACTCCTCCTGCTGTCTGTCCCTATGATGGGAGGTGGCCCTCAACCTCAGAACGCAGTCCCGCTAGGAGCCCAGCAATACCACGTTACTCTCTTCCACCTCGACTTCAATTCTGTGCAGAGATGTGGCCTTGTTTAGGTGGAGGACACAGTCGCCTGCCACGCCTGCTCTTACTCGGAATGTGCAGGGAGCCGGGGTGGGGAAGGCGCTTGCCATGTGGCCCCCACTTGCTTCCACCCTCTGGCTGTGGGGGCTTTTTTGATCTGCACAGAAGCTAGAAATGTCTCCCCACCACCACACTGTCTCCCTTCATTCATTTATTGAACACATTTAGGGACAGATTTATTGTTTTCTCTCCACCTCCTCTTCCTAACCCGAGAGCTTCCTGAGAGCAGAGGTTTTGCCTTTTTCATAAACCAGCAACCTCATGCCTTTGGCATCATCCCTGGCTGCAGACCCAGACTTGCCTGTGAGTGTCCATGAGTCTCTGGCAGAGGCGTGGGTCAGCGGTGGCCTGCTGCAGGGCTGGGGACACTGATGCCCAGGACTTTCTGAAGGAAGTTGCCATTATCTTTATCACCTCCACCATAGTTTGGTCTCAGGTCAAACAACAGGGAGGGAAAACAGCCCCACCCATCAGCAGAAAACTGGATTAAAGACTTACTGAGCATGGCCCTGCCCATCAGAACAAGACCCAGATTCCCCCACAGTCAGTCTCTCCCTCAGGAAGCTTCCATAAGCCTCTTATCCTTCTCCATCATAGGGCAGACAGAATGAAAACCACAATCACAGAAAACTAACCAAGCTCATCACATGGACCAGAGCCTTATCTAACTCAATGAAAATATGGCCATGCCACGTAGGGCCACTCAAGATGGATGGGTCTTGGTGGAGAGTTTTGACAAAACACGATCCACTGGAGAAGGTAATGGCAAACCACTTCAGCATTCTTACCTTCAGAACCCCATGAACAGTATGAAAAGGCAAAAAGATATGACACTGAAAGATGAACTCACCAGGTCACTAGGTGCCCAATATGTTACTGGAGATCAGTGAAGAAATAACTCCAGGAAGAATGAAGAGACGGAGCCAAAGCGAAAACAGTACCCAGCTGTGGATGTGACTGGTGATGGACGTAAAGTCCGATGCTATAAAGGGAAATATTGCATAAGAACCTGGAATGTCAGGTCCATGAATCAAGGAAAATCGGAAATGGTCAAACAGGAAATGGCAAGACTGAACATTGACATTTTAGGAATCAATGAACTAAGATGGACTGGAATGGGTGAATTTAACTCAGATGACCATTATATCTTCTACTGTGGGCAAGAACCCCTTAGAAGAAATGGAGTAGCCATCATAGTCAACGAAAGAGTCCAAAATGTAATACCTGGGTGCAATCTCAAAAATGAAAGAATGATCTCTGTTCATTTCCAAGGAAAACCATTCAATATCACAGTAATCCAAGTCTATGCCCTGATTTGTAATGCTGAAGAAGCTGAACTTGAAGAAGACCTACAAGACCTTCTAGAACTAACACCCAAAAAAAGATGTCCTTTTCATTATAGGGGACTGGAATGCAGAAGTAGGAAGTAAAGAAATACTTGTAGTAACAGGCAAATTTGGTCTTTTGAGTACAAAATGAAACAGGGAAAAGGCTAACAGGGTTTCGCCAAAAGAATGCACTGGTCATAGCAAACACCCTCTTCCAACAGCACAAGAGAAGACTCTATGCATGGACATCACCAGATGGTCAACACTGAAATCAGATTGATTATATTCTTTGCAGCCAAAGATGGACAAGCTCTAAACAGTCAGCAAAAACAAGACCAGGAGCTGACTGTGGCTCAGATCATGAACTCCTTATTGCCAAATTCAGACTTAAATTGAAGAAAGTAGGGAAAACCACTAGACCATTCAGGTATGACCTAAATCAAATCCCTTATGATTATACAGTGGAAGTGACAAATAGATTCGAGGGATTAGATCTGATAGACTGAGTGCCTGAAGAACTATGGACAGAGGTTCGTGACACTGTACAGGAGGCAGTGATCAAGACCATTCCCAAGAAAAAGAAAAGCAAAAAGGCAAAAAGGCAAAAGCAAAGAAAAGCAAGAAAAGCAAAAAGGCAAAATGGTTGTCTGAGGAGGCCTTACAAATAGCTGAGAAAAGAAGAGAAGCCAAAGGCAAAGGAGAAAAGGAAAGATATTCCCATCTGAATGCAGAGTTCCAAAGAATAGCAAGGAGAGATAAGAAAGCCTTCCTCAGTGATCAGGGCAAAGAAATAGAGGAAAAATAGAATGGGAAATACTAGAGATCTCTTCAAGAAAATTAGAGATGCCAAGGGAACATTTCATGCTAAGGTGGCCACAATAAAGGACAGAAATGGTAGAGACCTAACAGAAGCAGAAGATATTAAGAAGGTGGCAAGAATACACAGAAGAACTGTACAAGAAAGATCTTCATGACCCAGATAACCACGATGTTGTGATCACTCAGCTAGAGGCAGACATCCTGGAATGTGAAGTCAAGTGGGCCTTAGGAAGCATCACTACGAACAAAGCTAGTGGAGGTGACGGAATTCCAGCTAAGCTATTTCAAATCCTAAAAGATGATGCTGTGAAAGTGCTGCACTCAATATGCCAGCAAATTTGGAAAACTCAGCAGTGGCCACAGGACTGGAAAAGGTCAGTTTTCATTCCAATCCCAAAGAAAGGCAATGCCAAAGAATGCTCAAACTACCATACAATTGCACTCATCTCACACACTAGCAAAGTAATGCTCAAAATTCTCCAAGCCAGGCTTCACAGTGTGTGAATTGTGAACTTCCAGGTGTTCAAGCTGGTTTTAGAAAAGGCAGAGGAACCAGAGATCAAATTGCCAACATCCATTGGATCATAGAAAAAGCAAAAGAGTTCCAGAAAAACATCTACTTCTGCTTTACTGACCATGCCAAAGCCTTTGACTGTGTGGATCACAACAAAGTGTGGAAAGTTCTTTAAGAGATGGGAATATCAGACCATTTCACCTGCCTCCTGAGAAATCTGTACGCAGGTCAAGAAGCAATAGTTAGAACTGGACATGGAACAACAAACTGGTTCCAAATAAGGAAAGGAGTATTGTCACCCTGCTTATTTAAATTATATGCAGAGTACATAATGCAAAATGTCAAGATGGATGAAGCACAAACTGGAATCAAGATTGCCCAGAGAAATATCAATAACCTCGGATACACAGATAACACCACCCTTATGGTAGAAAGTGAAGAAGAACTAAAGAGCCTCTTGATGAAAGTGAAAGAGAAAGAAAAAGTTGGCTTAAAACTCAGCATTCAGAAAACTAAGATCATGGCATCTGGTCCAATCACTTCATGGCAAACAGATGGGGAAACAATGGAAACAGTGAGAGACTTTATCTTTTGGGGCTCCAAAATCACTGCAGATGGTGATTGCAGCCATGAAATTAAAAAATGCTTGCTCCTTGGAAGAAAAGCTATGTCCAACATAGACAGCATATTAAAAAGCAGAGACATTACTCTGTCAACAAAGGTCTGTCTAGTCAAAGCTATGGTTTTTCCAGTAGTCATGTATGGATGTGAGAGTTGGACTATAGAGAAAGCTGAGCACCGAAGAATTGATGCTTTTGAACTGTGGTGTTGGAGAAGACTCTTAAGAGTCCCTTGGACTGCAAGGAGATCCAACCAGTCCATCCTAAAGGAAATCAGTCCTGAATATTCATTGGAAGGACTGATGCTAAAGCTGAAACTCCATTACTTTGGCCACCTGATGCAAAGAACTGACTCCTTGGAAAAGACCCTGATGCTGGGAAAGACTGAAGGCAGGAGGAGAAGCGGATACAGAGGATGAGATGGTTGGATGGCATCACTGACGGAATGGACATGAGTGTGAGCAAGCTCCAGGAGTTGGTGATGGACAGGGAAGCCTGGCATGCTGCGGCCCATACAGTCACAAAGAGTCAGACAGGACTGATCAACTGAAGTGAACTGAACTGGGTGCAGTATGAGTATCTGCTGAATGAATGAATGAATGAATGAATGAAGGTCTATTCCTGAGGCCAGGTGCAGACAAGTGACAATGACATAAACACAGCCCCCTCCCAGATGGAGCTGAGGCCCGTGGGAGGACAGGAATCTAAAGTCCTCAAGGACTCCTGCACGCCCTGATGCCTCGGGGTTATGGAGAAGGCACCTGTGCTGCTGCCCATCCCTCCCCAGGTACAGATGCAGAAGCACCACGAGGATGAGGGGATGAGGGGAGGGGGTCCGGGGGTCTCCACCAGGGAGAGTCCATGGTTTCAGGGAGGTGAGGGGCAGGGGGAGCCTGGAGACCCCGGGGAGGGGATGCGGCATCGGGTCATGTGGCTGAAACTGGAGAGGCTCCAGCCACGGCTACTCCAGCACAGAGGAAACCTGCAGCCTCAACTAGGAAAGAACAGTGGAGCGTGAGGGGGACACATGGAGAGCCGGCAGCATGAAAAAGATGGACTGAGATGCTCAGGGAGAAGGCGTCACCCGGGGTGGGGGTGCAGATGAGGCAGGGAGCTGAGCTGAGCTGACAGCGAGACAGGACAAGTGACTATGTCCAAGGAGGCTAAGACGCCGTGTGAGCCAACGGGACAGGAAGATGTGCCCAGAGGATGCAAAAATGTGCTCTGACGCGCAAACAAAAGTTTTAAAAAATCCATAGACTTGGAAAACAAAGATGAGAAAGTCTCCCAAAATGTGGGAAAGAAGTCAAAGAAGCAGAAAACATGGGAGAAAAGAAGACTGTGGGACAGCCTGGCGGCCCAGTCATAGGGACTCAGAGGCAAAGCACATAGCGGGGAGATTACACAGGATGGATCATTTCTGTTACACCGCACATAATACCATTTATATTACACTGTATATTATACTCTGGAGAAGTCAATGGCAACCCACTCCAGTACTCTTGCCTGGAGAATCCCTTGGGTGGAGGAGCCTGGTGGGCTGCGGTCCATGGGGTCGCAGAGTCGGATGCGACTGACGTGACTTAGCGTGCATACATGCATTGGAGAAGGAAATGGCAACCCACTCCAGTATTCTTCCCTGGAGAATCCCAAGGACAGAGGAGCCTGGTGGGCTGCCGTCTATGGGGTCGCACAGAGTCAGATACGACTGAAGCGACTTAGCATGCGTGCATATATTACACTGGCTTCCCAGGTGGCTTAGTGGTAAAGAATCTGACCACCAAGCTCGAGACATGGGTTCGATCCCTGGATTGGGAAGATCCCCTGGAGAAGGAAATGGCAACCCACTCCACTGTTCATGCCTGGAAAAGTCTATGGACAGAGGAGCCTAGTGGGCTATAGTCCATGACACAACAGCAACTAAACGCCATCACCGCACCACATATTATACAGTGTACTATATTATACTAACAGCGAGTGAACGAAATTCACTCAGTCACGTCCACCTCTTTTCGACCCCATGGACTGTAGTCCACCAGGGTCCTCTGTGAAATTCTCCAGGCAAGAATACTAGAGTGGGGAGCCATTCCCTTCTCCAGGGGGATCTTCCTGACCCAGGGATCAAACCCAGGTGTCCTGAGTTGCAGGCAGATTCTTTACCGTCTGAGCCACCAAGGAAGCCCATATTACACTCTACGTAATATAGAAGCTACAAATATAGCATGAAGATATAACATTTAATATATATTGACAAGCACATGTATTTGTATAAACCAAAGAGAACTTCCCAAAAGTAAAGAAGAGCATGAATCTTTGTATCGAACAAGCTCATAAAATTATCCACAAAATTAACATTTTTAAAATGCAATGCTTTTAAAATTAGAAATTTACTGCACATCAAAGGTAAATATGATGCTGTCCCCATAGTATATTTCCACAAAGAAAACACAAGACACCCATAAAGTAACACCAACTGGATTGCGCCTTTCCCTCTGAGAGTTTAGTTTTTAGGTGATGTTATAGCAACGTCTTTAAAATTTTGAGGGAAAAACAATCCAAGCAAATGTTACTTCACTTGACAACCTATCCGTCAAGTTTGAAGGCAAATGAGAATTTTAAGCATCAAAGGTACCTGAAGTATTTTGTATTGGGACATAATATCAGGATGTTCTCCAGTAAAGTACGGCCATGGACGAGGAGAGGAGATGCAAAGACTCTAAATTCTAGAGACAGTGGCTCAGGGCCAGCTGAGCGGCGACACGGAGCTCCGGCATCCCAGCCTGGAGGGAGCCGCTGGGAGGATGTGAGTCAGAAAGACAGATGCTCTGAGGATGGGAGGGCTTCCGGGAGAAAGAAGAGGGACAGAACAGAAAAGTATAGCGAGGAATCTGAGAGAGAGCCTGGCAACATGTGAGAGAGAAAAACAGAGAAATGGCAGGACAATCAGCCAAAGATACAAGAGAAGCCACTGCTTTATCTGGAACGATTTTAAGCAATTAGAGACGCATCTCATCTCTGTCTGGCTTTGTTGGTAACATGAAGTGCTGACTGGGGTGGGGGAACTCTCTCCAAATAGCATCTACTAAATCGTAACATTGAAAATCTATTTATTCACCTGCTTACTTATTAACTTGTAGAACCATCTGTGAATGATGCGGAAAACCTCCGCGGTGCCTGTGGAATATAACCATGCGTGAAAGTGTAGCTGCCCAGGTTAGCACTGCGGAGGCCGACAAGGAGACGGGGAGGCCGGGGCCCTCGTGTCGTACAAAAATAGAGAGTAATCACGTTAGGGAAGAAACTCGCCATCTTACGGAAGAAGAATTAGAAGTCTGAGCGCTTCATTTCCCTGTAATTCATTGAAAGAGTATTTAGCTTGGAATGCCTAAGACAATACAAACATCATCGTGTGGACCATGTATGTGAACCCAGAGAAGGTAGAGGCTGTAAGCAGTAGACCCTGTTTGCTCACCTTCCCTGTGTTCCAGCCCCTCGGACACCCACCCGAACCAGCCCTGGCCTTGACCGCTAGACCTGCGTCCCCAGCGGCACAGGACCAAGTGGGTCACAAGCAGAGACTTGAGAATGGCCTGCGGGTGAGATGTGCCCTCTCCCGCTGCCCCAGCATCCTTCAGCCTCCACGTGGAATACGCAGCCTCACAGAGGAGGGGCACGTGACCCGTCTTCCCTCCTCCCCACTTAAGCCAACAGACAGGTGTGTGGGGCACACCACCCTCGGTCAGCCCCCACGGGGCACACTGGCAGCTGACAGTGACGCCCGAGGCACCAGCCGGGAGTAAAGAAGAGCCACGCAGCTGAGTACAGTCCCAGCTGCAGACCCAGGGCACCACAAGCCAGATAAACGGTAGCTGTTTCCAGTCACTAAGTGTTGGGGAGGTGGGTTATGTAGCAGCAGGTGACAGTTACAGAAAGCGGTACGGAAAGAGCTGCCAAAGCAAAAACCTGAAAAGCGTGGCACTTCCATCAGGACTGGTTGGAAAGTGGATGCTGGATCCTGTTATATAGCATCGAAACAATCAGCAAGGCCATGGCCTGTGGTCACTCAGAAGATGGAAAAGACACTCAGTGACCCGAGTCCCTGACCTCGGAAGATGATTTCCAGGCAAAAGGCTGCAGCTGTCAATCAGCCCCTTGTCTGCTGGTGATGAGACGTGAGAAGAGCAAGACAAGCTGAGGGGAGAACTGTGCAGTTTGCAAGTAGGATTGAGAGGGATCGAGACTGGCTGAGCTGGAAAAAGCAACCCGTTTCTCACTTCCAGGCCCCCAGCTGGTAAGTCAGCCTCAAAGTGAAGTGAAGCCCCACCAAAGACCAAATGAAAGAAGTCACTGTAAAACGCTTTGGCAGTTAGACTTCTGACCATTTAGGGGGCGCTTTGATCTTGTGTTTAGTCACTCAGCTGTGGCCAACTTGTTTACAACCCCATGGACTGTAGTCCACCAGGCCCCTCTGTCCATGGGATACTCCTGGCAAGAATACTGCAGTGGGTCGCCATTTCCTACTCCAGGTATCTTCCTGACCCAGCGATCTAAGCTTCATCTCCTGCAAGTCTCCTACCTTGCAGGCAGATTCTTTACCCTTGAGCCACTGAAGAAGCCCAGGGTGGTGCCTAGCAGCTAGATAAAGAGGCTTCCGAGAAATCTTAAAGGTGCAATCCTACCGAAGCCTAACCCTATAATTATTGACAGGCCCATCTCAACAATACATGCGGGTGTGCCTTTTGTAGAATCTGACACATAGAAAGCTCACAAAAATTTTAAGAATGTTGTACCAGCAGAAGGACGATCTGCCTGGCCCTAGTCCAAATTGCTGACCTGCAACATCATGAGTTAAATAAGTGGTCATTCTTGTAAGCCACTACATGGACTGGTTGGTTAGTCAGCAAAACATCACTTTTCCATTATGCAGCTAATAAAATTCTTCATCTCCCATTTGATGTGAATTGCCATTTTCTAAAACAGACAGATCAGGAAATAAAATATCAACAGTCTGGTTACAATGGAAGAGCTAACGGACGAAAACACAGATGTGAAAAGTGGTGTCATGGAAAGAAGTCACCTCTGGAATGGGGAGATACCAGGCCCAGGGCAGGAGACCCTCATTCTTCGTCTTGGCCTTCTGTCCCCACGTGCACAGACGTGTGAGTGAAAACACGTGAACACCCGTGGAACAAGAGCCCTGGGAAAGGCTGCAGGTCGGAAGTGCTGGGTGCACCATGGCATGTAGCAGGCTCGGGCTTTATCTGGGGTCAGGGTGCATGTCCAGAAGAAAGGGAGCCTCCCAAGTGAGCCATGTGAAGTGGGGTCGTGGCTTGGGGTACCTGAGGGAGGCAGCCTGCAAGGGTTATTTACGTGGTGATGGGTGAAACACGAAAGTGTAGCGCCATCAAGATTTACAGCATGGGTACAGGCGCTACAGCTGAAATTAATGTTTGGTTGGAGAGCACCCAGCAGCCAGCTCACTCAGGACACTGTGCCCCTGCCAGCCCCACAAGGACTTTGGGGTCGGGGTGTCCTAGTTCGGTGGGACGGCCTCGATGGGCTCTGGTCGAGATGACCAGTTGAGGAGGGTCCACCAGCTCACCTCAATGCGCTTTCTCTCTGGACAGAGTCATCTGCGTGACCTCAACAGTAGACTAAAGGGCCCTGGTTCCCTGGTCCTGCTCAGCTCCTCCTAGAGTATTAGTGCCATTCTCCTAGTGGGCGGGGGAACCAGGAAAGACCTGAAGCATCTCCAGTCTCATGAGCACAGCCGAGGTGCGGTGTCTTCCTGCCCAGGACACCTGGCCTTGGGGCAGCAGGCTGGGGACAAGAGGAGCTGTGGTAGTTACGGGAAGGGCAGGTCCTTCAGGGGACCCAGGATAAAGACACCCCGCTTAGGGCTGTTGCAGAGGCACCTGGAGAAAGTCAGCCTCCAGCCCCAGAGATGGGGACACGCTGGAAGCATTCCCCACACCCGGACCCCAGGCCGGCCTCTGGAAATGAGCCTGACTTCAGCACCCACCCCGTCAGAGAAATCGGAAACCCTCAACGATGGCTTTGCACTGATGAAAGAGCAGCAGGACCTCCGCTTTCTCGAAGGGGCCTCCCTGGTTCTTCTGCCACCAGCGTGCGGAGCAGGGTGCCGTGACCCAGCACACATTGGAAAAAGTGTCGGTGAGACGTAATTACAGAGGCAAGTGAAAGGAGGCTGCGGGAGTGATATTAATTAACAGCATTTAATCCATTAGGCAGTGCTGCCAGCTTAACCTCTTTGGGATTCTTTGAGTTTGTCTATGATTAATTCTTTTTGGAAATAAGAGCCAACATCATAGTTTGCTAATAGGTTTAAAATAATAAATTTTTTAAAAAACCGTGAGAGGGTTACATCAGCTTTAGCTGCAAAGTGCCTGCAGTAACTCCGCTTGTGAAGCATGTGCCCTTCTGTCCAAGGAGGCTTCCCTGTCTGCATCCTCTCCCCACGAAGGCACAGCTCTCCCAAGGCAGGAGCTGCGGGCACGCGAAGTCAGTGCTCATGAGCCCCCGAGAACACCAGGACCCTCTGGGACACGGTTCTCCAGCATCCACACCAGAGGTGGGGCCACCCAGAGCAGCTGGAGTGATGAATTCTGGTTAATAGTGTCACATCCTAACACAGAGATGGTCCAAGGTCTGCACTGGTGCCAGGGATGCAGTGGACTCTGCACACACGTGCACTGAATGCTTCCATCTGCTAAGGGAGCCATGTGCCAGGAGGCCGATGGGGCCAGTTGGAAGGCTGGACTAGAAATCTGGCCTAGAGGCAGAGGTGTCCATGGGGGTCTGATGTGCGGGCAGAGGGCACTGGCCATCAGCGTCCCCACAGGCATCGCACTCCTCCAGGCTCTGATGTCTGCCCCCAGGATCACTGCTGGGAGGGGGCGCTGCGGCCACATGCTGCTGACTGCCCTTGGCACTGGGCTGGGCTGGGCAGGAGGGAGGGTCACACAGCAGGCCCACAGTCTAGTGACAGTGGACAGTCTCTGAGCAGGACACACGTACCCCCACTGCACTCAGGGAGGCTTTCTGGGAGCGGCACCAGCTGAGTGTTCAAGGATGAGCAGGTGTTGGCCAGGACTGCCATGGAGAGAAGCCTGGGGGCCTCGAGAGAGGCAGGGAAGGCTGCATGTGGTGGGAGGGCTGGAGAAGGGTGCAGAGGCCAGTGGGGAGAGGTTCGCACGCCTGGCCAGGACCTGATGTTGGAGCCTGGGCGTGGGAGCATGCAGGGTGGGGACCACATGGCTGGGGCAGCACTATAGGCTACAGTCTATGTCTGGCCATGGGAACAGTGGGCCAGCTGGGCAGAGGGAGCCCAGAGGCTACACCAGGGACAGAGGGAAAGCTCGGGGTCCGTGAAACCCCTCCTCACCCTCCTCCGTTGTCTCCCTGCAGAGCGCTCCTCCACGTGGCTGCCTGCACCCGCTTGTGCAGAGCCGAGAGACCACTGGAGTGCCCCAGAGCCCCCAGGGGCAGAGCCTGAGCAGAGGGAAGGGACTCAGTCCAGAGAAGAAGTCCAGGGTCACCTTCTGCCCCGCCGGCAGTACGTGTGCAGGGAGGAGACCCACTCAGGCTTCATCCTGCTCTGAGCACTGCAGATGGGGAGCCACTGGCTGGCACCCAGAGTTACACGCTCCAGGGACAGGATCACCAGGACTCTGTGTCCAAACGTGCATGCAGAGCCCCTTCCTGATGCCCTCGACACCCACCGCCCAGGATTCTGGGCCCAAAGAACCCCCAAGTTCACATGTATGCAGAGTCACAGGTCTCAGTTCAGTTCAGACGCTCAGTCGTGTTCGACTCTTTGTGACCCTATGAATCGCAGCACGCCAGGCCTGCCCAACTCTCGGAGTTTACCCAAACCCATGTCCACCGAGTCAGTGATGCCATCCAGCCATCTCATCCTCTGTCATCCCCTTCTCCTCCTGCCCCCAATCCTTCCCAACATTAGGGTCTTTTCCAATGAGTCAACTCTTCGCATGAGGTGGCTGAAGTATTGGAGTTTCAGCTTCAACATCAGTCTTTCCAATGAACACCCAGGACTGATATCCTTTAGGATGGACTGGTTGGATCTCCTTGCAGTCCAAGGGACTCTCAAGAGTCTTCTCCAACACCACAGTTCAAAAGCATCAGTTCTTAGGCACTCAGCTTTCTTCACCGTCCAACTCTCACATCCATATATGACCACTGGAAAAACCATAGCCTTGACTAGATGGACCTTTGTTGGCAAAGTAATGTCTCTGCTTTTAAATATGCTGTCTAGGTTGGTCATAACTTTCTTTCCAAGGAGGAAGCGTCTTTTAATTTCATAGCTACAATCACCATCAGCAGTGATTTTGGAGCCCCCCAAAATAAAGTCTGACACTGTTTCCACTGTTTCCCCATCTATTTCCCATGAAGTGATGGCACCAGATGCCATGATCTTAGTTTTCTGAACGTTGAGCTTTAAGCCAACTTTTTCACTCTCCTCTTTCACTTTCATCAAGAGGCTCTTTAGTTCTTTTTCACTTTCTGCCATAAGGGTGGTGTCATCTGCATATCTGAGGTTATTGATATTTCTCCCAGCAATCTTGATTCCAGCTTGTGCTTCTTCCAGCCCAGCGTTTCTCATGATGCATTCTGCATATAAGTTAAATAAGCAGGGTGACAATATACAGCCTTGATGTACTCCTTTCCGTGTTTGGAACCAGTCTGCTGTTCCATGTCTGGTTCTAACTGTTGCTTCCTGACCTGCATACAGGTTTCTCAAGAGACAGATCAGATAGTTTGGTATTCCCATCTCTTTCAGAATTTTCTACAGTTTATTGTGATCCACACAGTCAAAGGCATTGGCATAGTCAATAAAGCAGAAATAGATGTTTTTCTGGAACTCTCTTGCTTTTTCGATGATCCAGCAGATATTGGCAATTTGATCTCTGGTTTCTCTGCCTTTTATAAAACCAGCTTGAACATCTGGAAGTTCACAGTTCACATATTGCTAAAGCCTGGCTTGGAGAATTTTGAGCATTACTTTACTAGGGTGTGAGATGAGTGCAATTGTGCGGTAGTTTGAGCATTCTTTGGCATTGCCTTTCTTTGGGATTGGAATGAAAACTGACCTTTTCCAGTCCTGTGGCCACTGCTGAGTTTTCCAGATTTGCTGGCATATTGAGTGCAGCACTTTCACAGCGTTGTCTTTCATGATTTGAAATAGCTCAACTGGAATTCCATCACCTCCAGTAGCTTTGTTGGTAGTGATGCTTTCTAAGGCCCACTTGACTTCACATTCCAGGATGTCTGGCTCTAGGTGAGTGATCACACCATCGTGATTATCTGGGTCGTGAAGATCTTTTTTGTACAGTACTTCTGTGTATTCTTGCCACCTCTTCTTCATATCTTCTGCTTCTGTTAGGTCCATACCATTTCTGTCCTTTATCGAGCCCATCTTTGCATGAAATGTTCCCTTGGTATCTCTAATTTTCTTGAAAAGATTTCTAGTCTTTCCCAATCTGTTGTTTTCCTCTATTTCTTTGCATTGATCGCTAAGAAAGGCTTTCTTATCTCTCCTTGCTATTCTTTGGAACTCTGCATCCAGATGGGAATATCTTTCCTTTTATCCTTTGCTTTTTGCTTCTCTTCTTTTCCCAGCTATTTGTAAGCCCTCCTCAGACAGCCATTTTGCTTTTTTGCATTTCTTTTCCATGGGGATGGTCTTGATCCCTGTCTCCTGTACAATGTCACGAACCTCCATCCATAGTTCATCAGGCACTCTGTCTATCAGATCTAGTCCCTTGAATATATTTCTCACTTCGACTGTATAATCATAAGGATTTGATTTAGGTCATACCTGAATGGTCTAGTGGTTTTCCCTACTTTCTTCAATTTAAGTCTGAATTTGGCAATAAGGAGTTCATGATCTGAGCCACAGTCAACTCCCAGTCTTGTTTTTGCTGACTGTATAGAGCTTCTCCATCTTTGGCTGCAAAGAATATAATCAATCTGATTTCGGTGTCGACCATCTGGTGATGTCCATGTGTGGGCTCTTCTCTTGTGTTGTTGGAAGGTGATGTTTGCTATGACCAGTGTGTTCTCTTGGAAAAACTCTGTTAGCCTTTGCCCTGCTTCATTCTGTACTCCAAGGCCAAATTTGCCTGTTACGCCAGGTGTTTCCTGATTTCCTACTTTTGCATTCCAGTCCCCTATAATGAAAAGGACATCTTTTTTGGGGTGTTAGTTCTAAAAGGTCTTGTAGGTCTTCATAGAACCGTTCAACTTCAGCTTTTTCAGCATTACTGGTTGGGGCATAGACTTGGATTACCATGATATTGAATAGTTTGCCTTGGAAACAAACAGAAATCATTCTGTTGTTTTTCAGATTGCATCCAAGTACTGCATTTCGGACTCTTTTGTCGACCATCAAGGCTACTCCATTTCTTCTAAGGGATTCCTGCCCACAGTAGTAGAGATAATGGTCATCTGAGTTAAATTCACCCATTCCAGTCCATCTTAGTTCGCTGATTCCTAGAATGTCGACGTTCACTCTTGCCATCTCCTGTTTGACCACTTCCAGTTTGCCTTGATTCATGGACCTAACATTCCAGGTTCCTATGCAATATTGCTCTTTACAGCATCGGACTTTGCTTCTATCACCAGTCACATCCACAGCTTGGTATAGTTTTTGCTTTGGCTCCATCCCATCATTCTTTCTGGATTTATTTCTCCACTGATCTCTAGTAGCATATTGGGCACCTACCGATCTGGGGAGTTCATCTTTCAGTGTCCTATCTTTTCACCTTTTCATACTGTTCATGGGGTTCTCAAGGCAAGAGTCACAGGTGTACCTGTTACTTAAACGCACCTGAGGTCTTGCACATGCAGACGGGGCATGCACGTCTGGTCTGGATACAGACGCTCTGGTTTTCGGTCCCCTCAGCAGCACACCCGGCTTCACCTGTGACAGGTAATGGCATATTCCAGGGGAAGGGCCCGAGAGGCCAGGCCAGCCACACCCCCTCCTGGTCTTCCCTGCACGGGAGCAGGCACTGCCTACAAGGCCAGCACCCTCTTCCCTCCACCCAGGAGGCCCACAGCCCCTCCTCCTGTAGACATCTGGACAAACAAGCCTGGAATCAGGGGAATGTAGAAGGCAGAAACTGGGGGTAACCCTGCAGAGGTGGCAATTTAGCCACAAGACCGGGTGGAAGTTGCAGCCGTCAGCTCAGATGACTGCGTTGGAGAAACCTAGCATAGACTGAGAAGGGAGGACCAGGGCAGAGTCCTTGGGGGTCGGGGGTCGGGGGGTGATCAGAGGCACACCGCGTGGGCATGGGGCAGGGTGGGGCCCAGGAAGGAGAGATAACTAGCCTCGTGGTGACAGGGAGGCAAACGGAACAAGGACGTGTCAGCAGGTGAAGATGACTGACTTCCTCAAATGCCATAAAGTGTCAGTAACTGGAGGATGGCAAACACACACTTGCATTTAGGACAGCCCAGGTTGTGAACTCTGACCTCAGGAAGAGCAATTCCAGCAGAGTGGAGAAGCAAGATCCGCTCGGATTGAGCGCAAAAGAAAACCGCAGGAAGAGAGAAATAGGGCTGCTGGCAGCAACATGGGTGGACCTAGAGATCGTCATACCGAGTGAAGTAAGTCAGACAGAGAAAGGCGAGTATCAGACGGTATTACTCACGTGTGGACTCCAAAAAAGGGGGCTCAAATGAACTTATCCACAAAACAGAAACAGTCACGGATATAGAAAATAAGCTTATAGGGTGAAGGGGGATGGATAAATTGGGAGGCTGAGATTAATATATACACAGTACTATATATAAAATAGAGTAGCCACAAGGACCTATTGTATAGCACTGGGAACTCTACTCAACACTCTGTAATGGCCTGACCTCTGTAGGAAAAGAATCCAGAAGAGTGGAAACATGTCTACGTTATGACCGACTCACTTTGCTGTACACCTGAGGCTAGCGCAGCATTGTACGTCAATTTTACTCCAATAAAATTTTTTTTAAAAAAAGAAAATTCAGATTTTCCCTACATGCTTCACCCCTGCAGAGCCCATTACCATGAGCAGATCTGAGTGGGTCATCCGCGTCACCTTAGTGAATGTAACATCCCAGTTAAAAACCAGAAAAACAAAGGAAGAGAGCCAGCTGGGAAAAGCCATCCTCCAGACCCGTGCAGCATTTAAATGTCAGTGATGCTGAGAGCCAGCTCCACGGGGCTGTTTAAAGCCGAGCATCTACGAGACCCAGACAAGAGTCCTCCTCTCCAGGGAAGGTGAACACTGGGGTCCTTATCAGGAGAAGAAGCATCCTCTCTCCATCTGGTTACCATCACCATTTCAGTTCTTTCTTGAAAAGCCTCAGATGCATGTAAGTGTTCCTTCCATGTGTGTACATTAGTAAACTGTTGCTGTTGTTCAGTCGCTCAGTCATGTCTGACCCCACAGACTGCAGCACGCCAGGCCTCCCTGTCCATCACCATCTCCCGGAGCTTGCTCAAACCCACGTCCATTGAATCAGTGATGCCATCCAACCATCTCATCCTCTGTTGTCCCCTTCTCCTCCCGCCTTCAATCTTCCCCAGCATCAGGGTCTTTTCTAATTAATAAATCTAATACATACCCAATCCTCTGTCAGAACGTGGAAGCGTGAGTCCTTGTTGGCTGCCCTGGTGTCCCCGACCCTGGCCCCACTCGCTTGTCTGCACACACCAGCGGCTGGTGTAGGGGGCTGTGAAAGCCACACCCTCTTCCTCCGTTTCTGATCTTTGCAGGACAGCACGGGCCGTCAGGCCAACAGCTGGGAACCTGGGTGCAGGGCAGTCCTGTCCGGCCGCTCCTAATTCAGATACGGCCCTCCTCCCTGAGGAGAGCTTTGCCTGCAGAAAGCAGCTCACACCTGCCCAAGCCCCTGGACTGGACCCTGCGCACAAGTCCCGCCCTTGGGCCTGTGGTTTAGCCTCATGCTTGACCACGAGGGCTGCCCTTCCTGACCGGAGGGGAGAGCAGGAGGCCTTCCCGGGCTGGGGGCGGGGCACGTGGGGTCCGGGCCATTTTGTCAGCTCTTTTCAGAGGATCAGAAACTGTTTCTCTGTCCTGAAGTGACGGGCCTCCCTTCCCCTCATCTCCTGGCATCCCTGGTCTCAGCCCCCACCTCACCCACCCAGCCTCCCCTGACCCGCTCACCCCCGTGGGGCCAGTGGGATGTTGACACCTGGCACCTGGCTGGTCCAGGCTCCTCCCCAGCCCCCCTCAAGTTGATCTCCGGGTGCGGCCCCTCCCAGGTCCTGTGCCTCTGATGCTCTGTTATGTTGAACTCCAAGAGCATCTGAACATCCAAGAGCAACTCAGAGAGCTGCTTTGTGTCCAGCAGAAAGTGAACAGGATGCAGCCGATGCCACCCTCTGTGGCTGGAGGTGGGATCACAAGCACCCATGTCCCCCAAGTGAGCTGAGCAGCTGTGCCCGGGAGACAGAACAGCTTCAGGAGGAAATGAACCGCAGGAGGACCACTCCTCTCTCTGGTCAGTAGGGCTGTATTTACGTCGGGGAGAACAGGAAAAGACTGCTCTCTGCAAGCTGTATAGACAAGGAAGGGGCGGTTCTACAGTGATTTAACCGTCCAGCCTCACTTGACCGATGGACGTCCCTGCCGGTCCTCTAGCCACCGAGCCTCCTGTTCAGGAAAAGTGCCGACTGGGGAAGGAGACAGCCCCGTGGATGCTCAGCCTGGGGAGGTGAGCCATCAACTGCATGCTCACAGTCAGTTAAGTGACAAGTGAGACAAGGACAGGACAGGAGTCTGAAGGCTGGACCAGTTGTGGTGGACTGAACGGTCAAAGCGGGCGCCGTGGACAAGGTTGGCTGTCAGCTCAGCTTCCAGTGAGGCCCTGGGATTCGAACAGAGCAAGAGGAGAGGCCGTGGGACAGGCTGGGGGGAGCCCAGCAGGGAGGCTGCAGGAGGCGGCTCTGACATCCAGCCCCTGTCCTTTCTGAGGACCCTCCCTCCTGTCATGAAGGTAGCCCTGCAGCCCTTCCCTGGGTGCACCCAGTCTGCTCTGAGACAGGGTGCCAGGGGAGCCTGGACCCCCCGGCACAAAGCGGGGCCTCCATGCTGCTGGCCCGTCCCCACCAGTCGCCCCCCAACCCCCCAGTGGGAAGATGCCCTGCATATCTAATCTCAAGAACCCAGGAGACGGCAGGGTGGTGAACTGAATCTCAGACGCGACTGGTAACCCAGGTTGGAGCTCAGCCGTTCCCAAGCACCTCGGGGAATGGGAGGCCAGCGGTAGAAGCTGCACTGCCCGGGGTCTGCTTCTTAGCGGCACCTGCCCCTCATGCTCCGTACGGCGGCCGACGGCTCAGCTGTGAGCTGACCTCCCAAGGAAATGAGGCGCTCACGTGCTGTTTGCTAAGGAAGGTGGCCCTCAGCCATCAGCATCCATAAGCTGCAAACCACCAACGGGATGTTTCAACAACCCGTACTGCCCTTGGCTAAAGTTTCCTAAGTGCTCACTTTTTTTTTTGAGTTTATTAAACTTTTTATTTTTTAATTAATTTATTTATTTTAATTGGAGGCTAATTACTTTACAATATTGTGGTGGTTTTTGCCATACACTGACATGAATCAGCCATGGGTGAACATGTGTTCCCCATCCCGAACCCCCCTCCCACCTCCCTCCCCATCCCTCTGGGTCATCCCAGTGCACCAGCCCTGAGCGCCCTGTCTCATGCATCAAACCTGGACTGGCGATCTATTCCACATATGGTAATCTACATGTTTCAGTGCCATTCTCCCCAATCATCCCACCCTTGTCCTCTCCCACAGAGTCCAAAAATCTGTTCTTTACATCTGTGTCTCTTTTTCTGTCTCACATATGGATCATCGTTACCATCTTTCTAAATTCCGTATATATGCACTAATATACTGTATTGGTGTTTTTCTTTCTGGCTTACTTCACTTTGTATAATAGGCTCCAGTTTCATCCATCTCATTAGAAATGATTTGAATGTATTCTTTTTAATGGCGGAGTAATATTCCATTGTGTATATGTACCCACAGCTTCCTTATCCATTCATCTGCTGATGGGCATCTAGGTTGCCTCCATGTCCTGGCTATTGTAAACAGTGCTGCGATGAACACTGGGGTACATGCGTCTCTTTCAATTCTGGTTTCCTCAGTGTGTATGCCCAGTAGTGGGATTGCTGGGTCATATGGCAGTTCTATTTCCAGTATTTTAAGGAATCTCCACACTGTTCTCCATAGTGGCTGTACTAGTTTGCATTCCCATCAACAGTGTGAGAGGGTTCCCTTTTCTCCACACCCTCTCCAGCATTTATTGCTTGCAGTCTTTTGCATAGCAGCCATTCTGACGGGCGTGAGATGGTACCTCATTGTGGCTTTGATTTGCATTTCTCTGGGCATGAGTGATGTTGAGCATCTTCTCATGTGTGTTGGCCGTCTGTATGTCTTCTTTGGAGAAGTGTCTGTTTAGTTCTCTGGCCCATGTTTGACTGGGTCGTTTATGTTTCTGGGATTGAGCTGCAGGAGCTGCTTGTATATTTGGGGGATTAATTCTTTGTCAGCTGTTTTGCTTGCTATTATTTTCTCCCATTCTGAAGGCTGTTTTTTACCTTGCTTATAGTTTCCTTCGTTATGCAAAAGCTTTTAAGATTAATTAGGTTCCATTTGTTTATTTTTGCTTTCATTTCCATTACTCTTGGAAGTGGGTCATAAAGGATCCTGATGTGATTTATGTCAGAGAGTGTTTTGCCTGTGTTTCCCTCTAGGCTCACTTCTTGTTCATATGACCCAGAATCTCGGGCTGTGTGGACACTGGCCTTTCAAGTGTCCTTGCCCTTCCTGAGCTCTTCTCCACAGCTGGAGCTGCCAGAGGCCCAGGCGCCTTGAAGACGCTTGTTCAACCACCTCCCCATGGGCTGCAGAAGTTTCAGCACCAGGGGCAGAAGGCCAGCTCCCTCCCTGACTTGGACCAGCGGATAAGCACAGGTCCACCCTTCTGCCAGGCACAGTCTCTGCAAGGCCTTCATCTTGCTGACACAACAGAGGGGTCTGTTTGGGCCTGAAGATGCTCCCAGGGGCTTCCTGGACCACAGTCTCCAGTGAGTGCACATCCAGCCACCGTGGCCCCTCCCGCATCTTCCACCACTTGCCCAGATGCTGTTTCCAATGGTGCTGTCATCACAGATCAGAAGAGACGGCCCAGCCTGGGAGGGGGCTGCTGCTCTTGTTACAGGAAACTTGCCAAGACAAGGCTCTGGTGCGTGACTCTGGCAACAGGACCTAACGCAGCAACCCAGCTTCTTAAGGATGCTCTCCATCAAAGCAACAACCTTCGGGCTCCTTCCTCCTTCTGCAGACCAGTTCTTCCAGGCGCACTTCTAAAAGTGCCCTCCCCCGACCCCGAAGAGCTCACCCACCCCCCTCCCTGCCCCAGGAATCGGACAGCGTGCACCACATGTGTGAGCACTGCGCTGTCTGCCTGGGCTGGTCAGCGTCCCTGCAGCACCAGGAGCCTGCCTGCAGCCCGGTCATCAGGCTGCGTGCTCCAGCTCAGCGGCTCTGCAGCCGAATGTAAGCTGTGGCGGGAGTCACGGATGGTGATGCCTACAAAAGCAAGGCCAGGTCCTCAGAAAGGGGGGTGAGTTCCAGGCTCGCTCATCTGTTGTCCTGGGTCTCACATCCAGTGGGTGGAGGGCAGCAGAGAGAAACAAGCCAGAAACAGACAGAGCTAACTCCACACAATGAGAAATGCTGCAACAGAAGTAAGCAGGTGACGCAAGAAGGACTTGATTCCTAAGGGTCCTTCCGGATGAGAGGGCAGGAGCGCATCTCAGCTGAGCCTAAACAGTGGAGGAGAGCCTCGAGCAGGGCCACGGCCAATGCAAAGGCCCTGAGGCAGCCAGGCTTGAGGTGTCTGAGGCTCAGCAGGAAAACAGAGATTGGGAGGAGCAGCAGCAAAAGCACAGGCTGAGGTCCCAATGGGGGCTCCAGAGACTTCAGGGAGAAGCCTGGGGCTTGTACTGAGCTCCACGGGAGACAGTCACGGGGTCCTAAGCAGGGGAAGGCTTGGTCTGATGCACATTTTGAGACCTGAGCGCTGGCTCCTGTGGGGAGAGTGTCTGACAGGGGCGTGTGGAAGCAGAGAGATTGGGGCAGCAGGCTCAGCTGGGATACTGTGTTGGTTTGGACGGGGAAGTTGGACTTGGGGAGCAGGTTAGGAGGACTATGGCACCAGTAAACGGATGTGAGGTTTCAGGCAAAAGGAGAACCAAGGATGACTCTGGGGTGCAGGGCACAGAAACTGGGCAAGTTGGGTGGAATTTACAAATTAGGGAGATCTAGTAGAGTAGATAGCGTATTAAAAAGCAGAGACATCACTTTGCCAACAAAGGTCTGTAGAGTCAAAGCTATGGTTTTTCCAGCAGTCATGTATGGATATGAGAGTTGGACCATAAAGAAAGTTGAGCGCTGAAGAATTGATGCTTTCAAATTGTGGTGCTGGAGAAGACTCTTAAGAGTCCGTTGGACAGCAAGGAGATTCAGCCAGTCAATCCTGAAGGCAATCAACTCTGAATATTCATTGGAAGGACTAATGTTGAAACTGAAACTCCAATACTTTGGCCACCTGATGTGAAGAACTGACTCAGTGGAAAAGGCCCTGATGCTGGGAAAGATTGAAGGCGGGAGGAGAAGGGGACGACAGAGGATGAGATGATTGGATTATGTCACCAACTGATTCAGTGGTCATGAATCTGAGCAAACTCCTGGAGACAGTGAAGGACAGAGGAGCTTGGTATGCTGCAGTCCATGGGGTCGCAGGGCCGGGCCTGACTTAGCAGCTGAACAACAACGACAAGACAAGAGCAGTTGGGACATGGCAGAGAGCAAGGGCCCTGCACGCCTGGGCTCCACAGATCTGTGCAAAGATGCCTCTCCCAACCCGGAAGGCCTATCAGAAGGAGAGGTAAAGGCTTCCAGAGGAAAGGGGGCAGCTGTGCCTGACACTTCCCAAAGCAGAAAGAAATCGTGTGGATTCACACAGACCAACAAACACAACCCCACAGTGAACGTGACTGCATTGCAGCTGCCAGCACCAGCAGGGACTTTACAGAAGAAAAAAACCAAAAACAAAACACCACATCATTTTGAGCAAAAAAGGCAATCACGGAAGAGTGCAAACTATGATTACACTTCTGTAAAATTCAAAAGGCGCCTAAACTATGAAATACATTGTTTAGAAATAATGCTTCTATGTAAACATGCTTCTAAAAACAGCACAGCAGTGACTGGCACCTATTCAGGAGAGTAGTTATTCCTGGGGAGGGTTGTGGCTCCCAGGGGCGCTGGGGTACAGAAACAGTTACTTCTTGGGCTCAGAGGGAGGTACTGGGGGTCTACTGTATCAGCATTCTTTATATGTGGCGTAAACATAGACGTGTTTTTGTGTGCAGGCTGGATTGCCAATTCTTTTCAAAGGAAGAGTGAATTGGAGCTAACAGTGCAGACAGCACAGGCATCTCGAGTGATGGGAGTTCCTCAGGGGAGGTGGCGCCAGGTAGGTCCCAGGGAAATTTTCTAGATGGACGACCTAAAACAGGCTGGCTGGTTGATAGGAAGGGTTCACAGCTGGATCTCCACTGAGAAAATTCTGCACTCGACATGGCCCAAACATCCTAACACCTGCTTGACGAGTTTTATCTTGCATCCATAACATGAGTTCACTTGTGGATAACAAACTAGACAAAGTCCTCTCCTGTCTGTGTAAATCCAATACGTTTTCCCCGAAAAGCAGCTCATTCTCCCCATTAGAAACACATATGTCTTTCTCACGGAAGCCAGCTGAGTCTCCGGCACTCTGGGGTGTGAGTAATTATGCTGCAGCAGTATTTCTGTCTCTACAAACCTCTAAAATGTTAATATGTATTATGACATGTTTGATTAGAGTGGAGGCGGAAACAACTCCAGGATAGAAAGAGAAGAGGCCGCACCCCCAGACGGCTGCACCCCCAGACGGCTGGGGTACTGCGGTTACGCGGCCTGGGTCAACATCCACGGATTCCACTAATGGGACAAGCAGACGGCTCCGCAGAGGCCACGAGGACCGTCTGGCTTGGTGACTTTGCTGCCTTGTTGTACAGCCTGGCTGGTAAGTTCCTGATAGAGAAAAGAAAAGTCACTTCCCAGCTGTTCTGTGGCAGGACAAAATGTTAAATTTAGACCATGAAATGGCTCTGCAAGCAAAAGAACAGGTGGTAAATGGCTTCCAAGGCAGATGGCGCTTTTAACGACTGTGTTCACCAGTCACTTGCTGAACCAGAGACCGTGGCGGTCACTCACTCTCTGCCGTTTTCACTTGAATGCTTACGGAATGCGGGGTGAAGTTATAAAAAGAGCTACCATCGTTCTTAAAAAGGATCACTTTGTTTGTTTCACCAGACAGGAGCAGACGCTGGTGTTGCAGGGTGCTTTCACCCTCCCGAAGGTGGGCGCCCCCTCACACTCCGCTGTAACATTGAGGGGGCCGCTGAGGGGGTACAGGCCCGAGGGTCACCCCTGGAGAGGGCCAGGAAGCAGGTCCTTCTGGCGGACCTTTCGGCATAGCTTCAGTTCTCCCCTGATAAATTCCACCTTCTCCTTATAAACTGAAAAACAGGATACAAGGTATGCTTTTCCCCTGAACATGCTCCTTCCTTAACCTGAAAATTCCAAGGCTTCAGGGACGGTTGGGAATAAGGCAAAGCGTGTTCGCTGAGACCGGCTGGAAGAAGCGAAAAGAAGAGCCGCCCTCCCCGTCTGCTGACCCTCCTGTAACGTCTGAGTGCCCCCCAGTGAGGTCTCTGCAGGTGAGCCCTCTGCCCACCCTTCCCTCTACCTCGCCCCTGATTCAGGAGCAAGCGTGAGAGAAACGGCATCAGAAGTTACAGCAATTACGTGAACAGGTGGAAGAGTCTGTATTCATCCTATGGAGAATGGACGCTGAGGTCCGGGCAATTGCTGGAGGGTTAGTCTCGGATGGTGCTTCAGGCTGGGCAGGGAGGGCCAACATGACCTGCTAACAGGTGGCTCACAGGCTGGGCAGGGGGGGCCAACACGACCTGCCAACAGGTGGCTCACAGGCTGGGCAGGGGGGGCCAACACGACCTGCCAACAGGTGGCTCACAGGCTGGGCAGGGGGAGCCAACACGACCTGCCAACAGGTGACTCACAGGCTGGGCAGGGGGGCAGCGACTGCACAGCCCGACATGAGCCAGCAGGAGAGCATGGGGTACGCGGGGTCGTCCAAGGACTATCTTGGCTGCACGTGCCAGCAACGCTCTGGAAGAGAAAACCCACTTTTGGACTGAATGCGGAATCGGTCAAGGGGTTCTTTAAATAGGGTATTTTATTCGAAATCCTAAACCATGATAAAAGCATATAATTCAGCCGGTCTCGTGGCTGATCTTCTTTTCGGCACCAAGTCTTCTTTTGGGTTCTTCAGTTACTGGATCAGAACTCTCCAGGAAGCTTCTTCACACTCTGATACTGGTCTCCACCATGTAGGTGGAGGTCTAGACCATAAACTAGGGCTTCTGCATGGAGGCACCTCTAATCTTTGGGGCCAGATTATCCTTCCACAGGGCTATCTTGGACTGTCATTCGTGTAGCTGAAGCCCTGCTCTCTACACCAGCAACAACCACCAGGCCTCGAGGACCAAAGATGCCTCTGGCCGTGGGTGAGTGTCCCTGGGAGCAAGCTTCCCTCCCTCGAGAATTACACAGCTAAACCACACAGGGCCCCTGAGGTCATCAGGCTTTTATTACCAAGCCAAGGGCATAAATAAAATAGTCTAAATCATTTATCTAAAGTGGGATTATCTTCTAAATAGAAACAGGATTATTCAACTGTAGATACATTGAAGCTTGCAAGCTTTTGTGACTTCCCTGGTGGTCCAGTGGTTACGAATCCACCTTCCAGTGCAGAGAATGCAGGATTGATCCCTGGTCGGGGAACTAAGATCTCACATAATGTACAGCAACAAAGCCCACGCACTGCAAGTACTGAGCCCCTGCGCTCTGGAGCCCAAGAGCCACAATTAAACAGCCCAGTTCAGTTCAGGTCAGTCGCTCAGTCATGTCCGACTCTTTGAGACCGCATGGACTACAGCACACCAGGCCTCCCCGTCCATCACCAACTCCTGGAGTTTACTCAAACTCGTCGTGTCCATCGAGTCGGTGACGCTGTCAAACCATCTCATCCTCTTTCGTCCCCTTCTCCTCCCATCTTCAATCTTTCCCAGCATCAGGGTCTTTTCCAAAGAGTTGGCTCTTCAAATCAGGTGGCCAAAGTATTGGAGCTTCAGCTTCAACATCAGTCCTTCCAAGGAATATTCAGGACTAATTCCCTTTAGGATGGACTGGTTGGATCTCCTTGCAGTCCAAGGGACTCTCAAGAGTCTTCTCCAACACCACAGTTCAAAAGCATCAATTCAAAAGACAGCGCAGGCGCCGCAGAGACGGAGTCCACATGCTACAACTAAGACCTGACACAGCCAAATAAATTAATATTAAAATCAATTTGAATATGGAGCAAACTTCATGGGGAGGCGTTCCTCTGAGGCTATGAAACCTTTGCTGGGGATGCCGCTCGGTCCCCTTGGTCACCCTCCCCCACCAGCCCTCCTTTCTCCCAACCCCCTCCTTCCCCCACTCCATCCGCCCCAAGTGGGTTAGGGGTCTCCTAGCAGAAAGCACGGACCTCCACTGAGAGCCAGAACCGCCCACTCTTCAGTCTCCCCAGATCTCATTCCGTGGGCTGCTGAAGTGGTTAAAAACCCACTCTGACAGACACACTATCTGCCCTCGGTCTCTTTCAAGTCTTGGTTTCCAGAAAGCATCCAAGGGAAACTCTGGGAAGCGTTTCACCGGGGGCACGGGCAGTCCTTCTCAAATGCCTTCTGCTGACGTCAAGAGGAGCGAGCCGGGACAAGGTTGGACTAGCAGGGCAGGTGGTCCTGCCTCCCAAAGAACCACTTCCAGGGGCAGCCCTGCCAGAGCTGCATGCACCACCGATGCCAGGGACCGGCCAAAGAATGCAGGGGACGCCCACCAGGCGGGGGTCATCGGCCCAGACCAACAGCCCCGGTTCCGCCACAGCGATGATCAGGGTTTCCAGGAGAGAGGGACCGATGCCCGCACCACAGAGGCTACTTCAGCAGCCACCCGTCGCGTGCGGCCCTTCACCCTCTGAGAGCTGCTTCGGCAGTCTTCTACGAGATAGACCCACGGTTGGTGCCTTTGTCTAACTGAACGCACATGATGGCAAATTTGATTATAGAGCCTTATAAAATACCAGCCCAGAAAGACGCCTCATGATGATGTTGCTTTACAAATCACACGAGACATGAAGAGTGAAGCCGCCCCTGGGGTACACAGGGTTAGGTTTTGGGTTCTTTCTAAGATTAATTTGCTCAGAAAATAGTAAGTCATCCTCAATAAATGCCAATGGACTGATGGATTTTAACCAAAATCTTGACACAGCTGTAAATTATGTTCCACACAAGAGATTATCCCTGTGTTTTATTTATTTCCCCCATCACACCCTAAGTGCATGTTCACTGACATGCTGAAATAGAAATAAGAGTCTGTTCTTGAGAATACAACTTTCTATTGACCAACTAATTCATGAAATTAACACAGAAATGCCCAGGCCCAGTGTTGAGAAGACCACAACACCCTCACCAGGAACAAGACCAGAAAACCTGTAACTCCCCCCAGGCTGGAAAGTAATGGGACCCAGTTATCTCTATTTCTACCACAAAGATGCACTTGTGTGTGTGTGTGTACATCACAATCCAGCGCTGTCTGTCAGTGATAACTGAGCCATTAATGACACAATACTCGGACACAAGTCTAGGATTAACTCTGGTATAGAATTAATAATCCCACAGAATTTCTACCCAAGTCTTACTATATCATGTGAAAAACTAGAATTCCAATAAACAGTTCTAGCTCACAAGACTCCAGCAATTACTAAATGTCCTCCAAATCAACCCTGCTTTTGCGACATTTAAGGACGGACCCAAACCTGCACTCGCCAGGGCGGCTGGGGCACATGCCTGCTGGTGCAGCGAGCAGGCACGTGTGTGCGAGCTGAGAACAACCAGCCCAGGACCAGGCCTTCCAGCTCCCTCACCCTCATCCCGCTCCTTCCTGAGACCCCCATCCGGCACCTCAGCTCACAGCACCAGAGTGTCCGCCAGCCCCGCCTCGGCCCCGAGGACTTAGAATAGCAGGTCCACTGCATGGAGGAACTCAGAGCCTTGGCGGCCCCCTTGGTACCCAGCCGGGGGCTTTGGTGGGCCTCTGCATGGGTCCTGCCATGATGGGGGGACCACCACCTGTGCTCGAAACGGGCCTGGTTCTGCCCGGGAGGGATGGCCCTGTGAGAGCCCCTGGCGGGTCTGCTCGAAACAGGCCTGGCGCCAGCCCGGGAGGGATGGCCCCGTGAGAGCCCCCGGTGGGTCTGCGCTGTGTACTTTTTTGTTTCATTAACTCGGATGCATAATTCTTTTCCAGCGCATTTCCCATGCTTTCTTCCAAGTTCTGCCTCAGACAATTAGATATTTCTGTTATATGTGCATCACTCCCCATGAACAGTAAGTGAAGACATGCCTCATTTCTTCAAACGGAAACTTGACACTTGGTTTCACGGCAGAAAATGCCCAGGTTGACCCACTGACCCACACGGCCTTGGTCAATGGGACTGAGGTCCATGAGCGTGGTCTGAGGATGAACACACCCGGGAATTCCTCCCCAGTGCTCCCAGCACCAGAACCCAGGAAATCACGGACCTGGAGGCCAGCAGGTCCCTGCCTGGGTTGCCATACTGTGGACTCTCACCAGCCCACGGCTCTGAGGGACCGGGCTGGGTACTTACCGGAGAAGGGTGCGGTCCGCAAGGGGATTCTGATGGGCGCCAGGGTCAGGAAGTGGCAGGGCTGCACACTGGAGGGGGAGGGGCCCCCGAGTCCCTCAGGATCCACGGAGACCATGGCTGTGGCGGCGGCTGCGATGGCAATGGTGGGGCCACTGCCCATGGGCTTAAGCCTGCTGTGACAACCACCTGCAGAGGGGACAGGGAGGTCAGCACAGGCTGCCCGGCATTCACTGCAGACAATGCCGTTTCATTATGGAGCATTTGAGCACCAAGGAAACAAGACTGCACAGACCCCCTTTCTTGTGAGCCCGTGCCCTGGGCCACTGTCCCTGAAATGAGTGTGATGAGCTCTCAACCCACCCAGATGTCACCTGTGCACAGAGCCGTGGGCCATCACAGGGTCCCAGTCACAGAGGACAAGCCTGCCTTAGAGAGGAGGCACTTAGCTGCCGCTCGCAATATAAGCTCAGTAAGCAAAGCCATTCCCATGTCTTTACAGTCGCTAGGTCAACCAGTCTTCACGTGGTTGATTAGATGCCAAGCGTGTTCTTGGTCTCAGAGACAGAGTTGCACATCTCACACTTCAAATACCAAAGGGCACAGTCGGTGCCAGATTCCTGCATTTCTCTTCATTTCTGTCTTTCCGTATTTTCCAAAGGCGCTACAATGGCATTCACAGACTGTTTAAATTTAATTTTTTATAGAGCAGGTTTAGAGTTACAGACAACTTGAGCAGAAAGTACAGGGAATTCCCTCATACTTCCCTCTTATCACCCACTTGGTTTGGGTGCTACATTCATGAACCAACACTGACACGTTATTATGACCCAAAGTCCATAGTTTACATCACGGTTCACCATTTGTGTTGCACATTTACGACTTTTGTCAAATGCAGAACCAAAAACCCTATGTGCTCTGCCTGTTCATCTCCACAAGCTATAAATGACTGAACACAGTGAGGAAGACTTGTTGGAAGCTGAGATGGGCTGAAAGCAAGGCCTCTTGCACCATTAGTCTAGGTGTGAAGGCAAAGGAAATGTTCTTGAAGGCAATTAGAAGTGTTGCTGTAGAAGCTGCAGCAAGTTATTCAGAAGATCTAGCTAACACAACTCAAGAAGATGACTATAATAAATAATGTATTTTCAGTGCAGACAAAACAGCCTTCTGTTGGAAGAAGATGACATCTAGGACTTCCATAGCTAGAGAGGAGAAGTCAATGCTTCAGAGCTTCAAAGGGCAAGCTGACTCTCTTGTTAGGTGCTATCGCAGCTGATGACTTAACCTTGAAGCCAATACATTCACCATTCCAAAAATCCTAGGGCCCTTAAGCATTATGCTAAATCTACCCTCCTGAGCTCTATAAACAGGATAGCAATAGCACATCTCTTTACAATAGGTTTACTAAACATTTGAAACCCACTGTTGAGACCTACTTCTCAGAAAAAAAAGATTTATTTCAAAATATTGCTGCTCATTGACAATGCACCTGGTCACCCAGGAACTTTGGTGGAGACAGATAGGACATTAATGTTTTCATGCCTGCTAATGCAGCATCCATTCTATAGCCTATGGATAAGATACAGGAGTCACTTCAACTTTTAAGTCTTATTATTTAAGAATTACATTTCATAAAGCTGCTGCTGCAGCTCAGTTGTGCCTGATTCTTTGCGACCCCATGGACTGTAGCCACCAGGCTCCTCTATCCATGGGACTTCCCAGGCAAGAATACTCAAGTGGGTTGCCATTTCTTCTTCCAGAGGATCTTGCTGACCCAGGGATTGAACCCATCTTCTGCATTGAGAGGTGAATTCTTTACCACTGAGCCACCTGGAAAGCCCCTCATAAGGCTATAGCTGCCATAGATGATGACTTCTCTGGTGGATCTGGGCAAAGTCAGTTGAAAGCCTTCTGGAAAGGATTCACCATTCAAAATATCATTAAAAGCATCTGAGATTCAGGGGAAGAGATCAAAACATCAACCTTAACAGGAGTTTCGGTGAAGTTGGTTCCAAGCTTCATGGGTGACTTTGAGGGCAGTGGGGAAGGTAACTGCAGATGTTGTGGAAACAGCAGAACTAGAATGAGACGTGGAGCCTGGAGATGTGAACGACTCACTGTAAGTTCATGCTAAGATTGTAACGGAGGAGCAAGGAGTTGCCTCTTAAGGATGAGCAAAGAAAGTGGTTCTTTGAGATGGAATCTACAGCTGGTGAAGGTGCTATAAAGACTATTTAAATGACAGTGAAGTATGTGGAATATTACACAGACTTAGCGAAAAACCAGTGGCAAGTTTTGAGAGGACTGACTCAAGTTTTGAAAGAAGATCTACTGTGCGTAAAATGCTATCAAATGACATTGCAGGCTACAGAGAAATCATTCTCGAGAAGAAATAAACTTTGTGGCAAATTCATTGCTGTATTATTTTAAGAAATTGCTGCAGCCACCCCCAGCTTTAGCAACGTCACCCTGATCAGTCAAGAGCCGTCAATATCATGCAAGTTCCTCCAGCAAAAAGATTACCACCTGCTGAAGGTTCAGACGATGGTTAGCATTTATCAGCAGTAAGGTATTTTTAGTTAAGGAATGTACATTGTCTTACACAGAATGCTGTTTCACACTTAACTGACTGTAGGATAAGGCACAGATCATGTTTATATGTACTGGGAAGCCAAAACATTGCTTTATTACCGTATTGCTTTTATTTCACGGGTCTGGAACCAACCCTGCTGTATCTCCCACATGTGTCTGTTTGTATTTAAAGTTCCCTGTGTCTTTTCATGGCTAGATAGCTCATTTCTTTTTATTACTGAGTAACACTTCATTGTAAGGATGTACCACAGTTCACCCATTCACCTACTGAAGGCTTTCCCGGTTGTTTTCACATATTTACAATTATGAATAAAGTTGTTGCAAACATTTGTGTCATGTTTTTGTCTGGACGTGAGTTCTCAACTCATTTGGGTAAATACCAAGGGGTGTGACTGCTGGGTCACACAGTCAGACTATCTTTTGCTTTATAAGAATTGGCCAGACTGTCTCACAAAGCAGCCACACCATTTCATATCCCCACCAGCCATGCAGAAGGTTCATGCTGCCCCACACCCTCACCAGCACTTGGCATCAGGGCTCTAGATTTCAGACATTCCAGCAAGGGCATAGTGGTGTCTCATTGTCACACACAGATTTAAAGTCAGGGAAAAACCCACTATTCAATTTATATTAAGTATTAAGTAAGTAATATATATATTAAGTATTTATTAAGTATTAATAAATACTTAATAAAAACACATTATGAAAAGGTATAAAGTGAAGAAAATTAGTGTCTAACAGTGTCTGTGTGGCGCCCTTAGCTGAGCACTGTGGGCCTCCCGCCATGCATCCAGCCAGAAGCTTCCGGAGGCGAGGTCTGGACTGCCAGCACCCCGCATGCACCGTTCTTCCATGAGGCATCAGAATAAACACGGCTCCCATTACTAAATGGCCTTCCCAAGAGCAGTTATTAACCAGAGACTAGTATTCCCAGAACTGGACCCACCACACAAATTTGCCTATTCACTTAACCAAGCCACTTTTACAACAGGTGTTGCCTGTTCAATAGCTCAGTGCATAAAGATTCCGCCGGCAATGCTGGAGACACAGGAGACACTAGTTCGATCCCTGGGTCAAGAAGGTCCCTTGGAGAAGGAAATGGCAACTGACTCCAGTATTCTTACCTGAAAAGAACCAATGGACAGAGGATCTCCGTGGGCTACAGTCCAAAGGGTCACACAGAGTCAGACGTGACTCAGTGACTAAGCACACAGTATAAGTAAGCATGACATACACAACTGTGTCCAAAAACGTTAATTTCTGCATTTAGTGCCTAATCCAGGACGGATGCTCAGGGTCAAAGCAGGGTGAGCATTTTGGGGTATGCAGGGTCAGTTTAATAAGGTAATTCTGTGAAAGTGCACACACGGTGAGGCTTCACACGAATATTTCTTTGTAAATTCAGCTTCCCGCCTTCGGGACTCCTGTCTGTTATTTTACCACCGGTGCTGCCACTGGAATTTAACTACTTGGCCCTGTTCAGAGTCAGGTCTGCTGGTGTGACACATGGCTTCAAAGAACTGCAATTCTCGAAGCCAAGGTCGCTGACCTTGGTGATAGGCTACTCTCGAATTTGTTAAATAACTTGATATTTTGTTCAAAATGAAGATGGTCTTGAAGCAGAGAATGAGAAAGTAACTAACAGTGACTTAAACAGTTGCCAAGGCAAGAGCATTTTACAGATGGGTATGTGGGAACAGTTTTATCTTCGCGTGATTTTGCTGTCAAAAATGATGATTCAACCAAAGGAAAAAGAGAAAAGCAAACCTTATCTGCCTCTTAAAAATAAAAAAACCTCAGAAAGATAGCTTTTAACCTGTTTTGCATCCATCTGGATACATATAAAAATGCAGTACTCACTAGTGAGATCACAAAATCGACTGCATAATATCAGTGAAAATAGAAAGTTAATAATCGATGTCGACAAAATTACTGTCATAATTGGTGGACGAGATGAGACGGAAGGAAGAGATCTTGTCACCGCCAGGCTCCCACCAGCTCGAGCCCCGCTCAGGTGCATCGCGTGTCGATGCTAGGGCCAGGTACTTGGTGTGGGAGAAGGACCTGGTTCCCGACCTCCAAGACATGGAGCACAGGTGAGCGCAACCTCGGCGGGCAGGTGGAAGAGGCAGCACGTGCTGGGAGGGGAGGGGCTCGGGAGCCCCCAGCGACCCCCGTGTGGAGTCCAGTGTGGGCGGGATCCAAAGGCAGCTTCCCTCCCCTCTCCGTCCCCTGGGCCCCCCAGGTCAGGTGTTCATGGAGCATCTCCACCTGTCAGACTGCATGCAGCCTGGGGCAGGAAAGATGATGCTACGGGGGCACTGATGCAAAAGATAATCGCCCACAGGTACACGCTGCCCATAGACACCAGCCAGGAGGTGCGGGGTTGACGGGCCCTGGGCAGCCAGCTGCTCCCCAGGAGATACCTCTGAGCCAAGTCTTGGAAGATGAGCAGGCACTCAATAAATTGCGTTGATTGATAAGTCATTATCATAACTTGCTTTCCCCAAGGGACTGCAGAGACTCCCTTAGTTGAGTAAATAAACTGAGATAAGAGGTCCAGCCAAAAAAAAAAAAAGAAAACTGCTAAGCCAGCTAAGAGATAAGCCAGAAATGCTATCCCATAAGGATTACTTATAAAAATCAATGTTTTAAGCAAAACAGTAATTAACCGTGTGTTTCCCTCAGAGGCGGCCAGCAGCCGCGGGCTCACGGGTCAGGCTCACGGACTCGCTCTGCCACTTCCATCACGGCTGGCACCCTCCAGCTCCCCCTCCGACGGCCGAAGGTGCAAAGAAGCACTGCTTGCCCTCTACTCTGAGTAACCCCAGGGGAGCCACACGCAGGAGAACCTCCACAGTCCTCGTTTGCAGCCAAACCGTGGGACTCACTGAGATTCAGGGGACTCACAAGGGCCCCGGACAAAGTCCACACTGACCCTCAGGCCAGGCGTGTCTGCCCCGAGCAGGGTGGGCGCTGGGGCCCCTCTGGCTGAACATGTGCCCCACCCTCCCCCTGGGCAGGCTGCGGCGTCGGGAGGGGGGTCTGCTTCGTGCCACCATAACCCACCCTGCGGTCCGCACAGGGGCCTTGGGTCACCCACACCCTGGAGGGGCCTCGCAGCAGATGGAGAGCAGGCTGTGCTCTCGGGCGTGCTGACCACTGGCCTCTCCCCTCACCGGCCTCCAAAACCAGAGCCCAGCCGGCAGCCAGAGTCTGCTTTTCCCAGGATTCAACGGGAAACAAAGGAAGAGAAAGGCCAGTGGCCCTGGGGTGGCGGGACACGCAGGGGCTCTAGAACCATCCAGGCTGAGCTGCCCAGCAGGTGCCGTGTGCCTTCAGGGGTGTCCACGCGGCCTGGGTGGCCCAATCTGTTCTGGTCTCTTGGGTTTTCTCTTCCTCTCAGGCCTGCCCTGGACTCTCAGCCCCCGGGTCTCCATCAGTGGCCGCATTCAGGCAGTGCTGGAGAAGACCCCCGCCGTGTCCCTGCTGTGGAGGGCCTGCCTTGGCACTGGAGGTTCCCCAGAATTATGACCACCAGCGGGCTGCAGGGTATGTAAGCTGCTTGAGATCTCACTCCAGCATCCGTCCAGAAGAGTAGGGTGAAGGCCTCGCCTGGAGCATCAGATGCTGAAGACACCATGGAGAGGAAGACCCTCATCTCGGGCTGCAGAGGGTGCGGCAGAAACAGCAGGAAGGGGCGGGTCTTCTGATGACGAGGACACTCGCCTGATATGCAGGAGAGGCCATGCTCGCTGCTCAGCCACGTCCCCAAAGAACAGACAGTCATCAGTTTGTTTGTTTGTTTAGCATATGATTCAGCTGTGGTGGAATCCTCCAGGCTGATAATTATTTCTGCAAACACAAGTGTGTGGTCAGGAGGCGACTTCATGCAGCTGTCCACGGGTGGGGGCTTCACCTGTGCTCACACACGGAAGGCAGGTCTGGGGTCTTCGGGGACACTTGTGGCTTTGACACGCAAGCAGAAAGGAGGACAAGGGGACAGAGTCAAGACCTCAGGCTCTTCCTTCCTGCCCTGCCCGCTGAGGGCTTGTGTCCCTGTGCCCTGACCTCTAGCTGCGGGGAATAAGGAAATCTGTCTGCGTTTACCCGGCTGCTTTTAGAAAGAGGAGCGATGGGTCTTGGTGTCTACAAGACAAGCCAGCGCCCAGCTCCTGCCGGAGCTGGTTTTTCCTGTGTGTTTGATTTCATTTGCCTTTCCTGGTGTTTGCCGTTCTGGCGGTTTTCTGAAGGAGACGTCCGATTCCTGGTTTTGGTCAAGTTTTCCACGTGTTGAGGAAGCAAACCCAGGAGCTGGGCTGCTCGGTCACCAAGCTCCCAGGACGCTCTCAGCCTGCCCCTAAAGTGTCTGTTTCTGGACCAGCTCTGGCTGTGTGTGAGCTGCTCAGGACACCCACCGTGTTTGTCTTCTCTGCCTCCCGGCACCCGGCCAGCATCTCTGTGATGACGGAGTGTGTTTGCCGGAACCCCACCAGGGTGGCGAGTGGGTGATCCTGCAGCCCAGCCACTGACATCACCCTGCTCCCTCCTCCAGACTGTGGCCCAGGGGTCCCAGTGACCTGAGTGCAGAGGGGACTCTGAACCTCCTGCTGGGACTGCCGGCCGCCCACTACCGTGGAGCGAGCGTCACCCCTTCCTCAGGCAGCTCTTCCTGGCTCCCCGCCAGCCCTGGGTTACATGCAGACCCACAAGGAACAGGGTCTCATACACACCACCTCCTGCCGCGGAAGGGGGCTCTGACACTGCCCGTGACCCAAGCACGCCATGTCGTGAGCCCTTTTGACACAACCGCTGATTTGTGTGTCTGCCTCCCCAGGCGTCCCAGAGACCTGCAGCGCTCAGGTCCAGCCCAGCCACCATGGGAGGGGCCACAAGGTGGGGAGGTTCTCAGAAAACTCTCTTCTCCATCTTTCTAGGAAAGAAGACGATGATGTTAGGATCTGCCCCCAAGAAAGAGTCAGCGGTCAGAGGGCTCCCGGCACCCAGATGGCAGTCTGCTGTGAGGAACGCCCCAGAAGAAGGAAAACTCTCTGGTTAAATCTCCCATTTCCCACCGTCTGGTGTCAAGAACAACAGCGTGTGTCTTGGCGTGTCGTACAGGAGCGACCATCCTCGGAGTCTCGCCCCCTCACTGCCCCGCTGGGCTGCCAGTGCAGCAGCCTCGGGGCCCTAGACCCAGATGCACTGGAAATGGAGGACTGGGAACCGGAATGTCTGGAAGGACCTACGTCTCCATATTCTAAAGGATCATTCAGTTCCTAAAAGGACGCTCAGTGCAGAGCCCAGCCTCTGGACTCACGGAGCAGGGTGATGTCTGCTCGTGGGGGGCACACCAGCGTTGCCAGAGCTGACCCTGGATCATCCACCAGAACCTTCCCCCTCTGCCCCCCAATATGAACTAAGGTGAAACTTTAAGTCCAGGTCTAGAGACCAAGAAAGGAAGCTTCTCTTTCGGAGAGAAAAACCAAAACCAGATTGAACCAAGATGGGAATGAACCTAAGCCCATTCTCTGCAGACGTTACTACATTCACAGCTCAATGACAGATGCCAGTGGCCTTGACCAGAAGTCACAGAACCAAAAGCAGATGAACAGGGAAGGTTCCCCGCTCCCTTGGAGCCCCCGCATTTCCCAGGGGACCCCTGCATCCCCTCCCCACCGTTAGCCTCATGCTACCCCCTGTCTTTACTCTTAAAATCAAATCCCTCATGATGTGGGTGAGAAGTCCACCTGTGAACCAAGTCCCTGCTTCTCCATCCTTTGGCCACTGAATAAAGCTAATGCTGCATGCAAGCGTGTGCTAAGTCACTTCAGTGGTGCCCAACTCTTTGCAGCCTCATTTACTGTAGCCCACCAGGCTCCTCTGTCCATGGGATTTCCCAGGCAAGAATGCTGGAGTGGGTTGCCATTTCCTTCTCCAGGGAATCTTCCCGACCCAGGGATTGAACCCAGGTCTCTTATGTCCTCTGCATCGGCAGGCAGGTCCTTCACCACTGACGCCACCTGGGAAGCCCGGCCCTGCACAGATTTCAGTTTCAGTTTTGTTATTTGGCTACATGAACCCAAAGGGGAAAAGAACATTTTTCCTGGGGGCAGAGGGTCTCGGCTGGGGTAGGGGTCCACCTGACTTAATTCTGTAACACAAGCCCGGCTGCCAAGCGTGCGTGTTCGCTTCTGCTAAGCCCATCTCGGCCGTTTGCCTCTCTGCCTGCCCTCATTTCAGACACTCAGAAGATGCCTTTCCCATTAAGTCCTCTCCCTCTACCACAGGACCCACCCTCTGCGGGCATGTCTGGTGCAGAACTGCTCTGCAAAGGGCGGATTGCAGTCGCTTGTCTCACTTAAAACATCAGGAACCAGCCCTTGCCAAGGAGGCTCTGCCGCCTGACTCGTCTTCCTCCCCCTTCGTCTGCGCATCCGTACACCTTTCCAGTGCCCTCGCCCTGGGATGCCCCATTGACCCCTGATTACACCCAGGCTGTGGGCACAGACCCTGAAGACCCCGTGGCGGTGTCAGAGACCCCCTGCCCCAGGGTGACTGAGGACCCTCCAGGTCCTTGTCCCTGACCGGGGGATGAAAGGTGCCCCCACGCTGATGCTGGCACTGAGTCCCAGGCAGGAGTAATCTGGCCCCTTCCCCTCCCAGCCTCCCCTTCCCGCTCCGGGCAGCACCTGCCCTGAACTCCCAGCCCCCTCGGGGAAAGCATGGGGTGTGTGGCTGGTGGGGGGCGGCGTGGGGAGGAACTGTGACGAGTCCACGCCCCCAGCCAAGCTGGACCCCCGGGCAGGCTCAGCAGAGCCACGACCCCCACCAGCCTCACTTTCCATGGACACACTCGAGACCTAGCACCTTAACCACCTCCTTGACGGCAAGACGGTGTTCTCAGGACGTGTCCAGGTGTGGCGGATACAGCAGGCACTGAACAATGCACACCGACCCAGTGGCTCCCAGGCAACCTTCGTCTCCTGAAGGATTCATTCCAGAAGCGGCTGAGTGATCTCAGTGGGTCCAAGCAGATCCTCCAACCTTTGAGTTTACTCCTAGAGGGGTCACCTGCGGGGGAACGGGCCATGCCTGCCCCATGGAGTGTCCCAGGGTGCACACAGCTGTCCCTGAAAAGAGTGTCATTTTCTACCGAACGTGGTGGCAGTGGCAAAAACATAATCTTTTGCCTGAAAAAAAAAGGCATTTCCCTGTGAAAGTCACAGCAGGCAGCCTGAGGTTTTGGTGACCTTGAAAAGGACACAGCCTGTGTGTCTGCACAACAACAAGCGTGGGGAGGGCTTCGGGAGACATTCACCGAAATGATGCTGCCCGTCACCAGGCAGCTGCTTTCCAGCCACTTCTTTATGTTCAGCGCACAGGATTTACAGGCACCGCTCACCGGTCTCGTCACCTCCCACAGCAGCAGTGAAGCCCAGGAATGATGCCCAGCACCGTCTCTCTCTACAGAGCCACATTTAGACAGTGACACCATCAACAAGCTGACCGTTTCCAGGGATTTTCCTGCTTGCTCGTGTGTCTCTCCATTATGAAATTAAGATGATTGACTGACTCGTACTGGAGACACCAACCCACCTTTTGCTTCAGCACCAACCAGGAGTGGGCGCTGTCCTGAGTCCCCAGGGGACAGTGCTCAGCCATCACAGGGCTGATCGGAGGGTCTCATGGACCCTCGCTGGGCGGGGCTTTCATAGGTCGCATCCACACTGATCACACCACTTCTCAGAACCCCAGCACTCCAGGAGACAACTTCTGGACCAGGGCTCCATACACACCCCCAGTGAAGACGCACGGCGTGTGAGGACAGGAGCCTCTGAGACAGGGACCGTTATAGACATGTTCTCGTCATATGTAGCTGCTCCTGAAATGTGCTGCATGGAATCCATGGTTCAGGAAATAGGGGGCCGTTATAGACATGTTCTCGTCATATGTAGCTGCTCCTGAAATGTGCTGCGTGGAATCCATGGTTCAGGAAATAGGGGGCACTGATGCCTGTCCCTGTAGAACCGATACCCTGGTGAGATGAAATGTGAGCTTGCAGAATCAAGGCGTCCATCAGGGTTGGGGGCCTGACATCCTTGCTGACGCAGGAACAGTAGGGAGCAGTTCTTCTCTCACATGCAGACTGGTCCAGGGAGCCCAGCAGCCCCCGTGGTCTGGTTCAACACTGCCTCCCTGGAAATCAGCCCACCCTCCCTGGGAAACAAGGGTCCCCCAGGGTGGTAAAGACACTCTTCCTGATTCACAGAGGCTGTGAGGGTTTGGGGAGCTCAGGCCTGTCCACAGCAAGGCCCTTATAAATTGTCTGCACATAGTTCATGCTCAAATAAAAGCCTATCAGCTTCCTTACAATTTTAAGGCATCTGCACAGGTGCTGGCTTTACAAAGGGGCAGAGGGAGGAGGGCGGGAAGAAAGGAAGGGGGCAGGGGGCAGGGGGCAGGGGGCAGGAGCATAGGAAGCTTGGTGCAGTGTATTCACCCGTAACCGTCATTCCTGCCGGTGAGTTCCGGGGAGCCTGTCACCTCGCCTAGACTGCTCATGGCCTACAGGCTTTCCTACAGCCCCAGGAAAGGCCAGAGAAGACCTGTACCATCAGGGCCAAGAGCGAAGTGGGGGGTTCCTGGGAGAAGTGACACTTGGTGAGATAGCTGCACGTTTACTGCGCCTGATGCAAAGAGAAGACCATGGCCATGTGAGCCTGGAATCTGTGAAAACTCTAAACAAAACACATGGAAAGTCAAGATGGACCCAAGAGGATGGCGGGTCATCCTGTGTCCCCGAGGATGGTCAGGCTTCAACAGACCTGCCCGACTGCGTGAGGGAAGCAGGCCTTACATGGTCTGAAGGCATCTAACATGGATGTGTTCAAGGCTGTGGGTCTCAGGCAGCTGTGACCCTCAAAGCAAACGTGTCCAAACCCACTTCCAATCGCTCCTCTGCCCTTCATCACCTGGGGAAGCCACTCTCTTTGGGGTCAGCTCCTCCTTCCATCAGGACTTCCCACTGGGAACCCCCAGATGAGACAGCCTCGCTTGGTCCCCGGGAGGAGCAGAGGCAGCTTGCAGCCTTAAACACTAAGCTACGCGTGACACATGCCGGCAGGAAGGTGCACGGGCACACACACACACCCCCGTTCTCTTTGAGTGGGCACAACCACACGTTCACCTGCGTAGCCCTGCAGAGGCACCCGTGAGCAGCCCAGGACAGCAGTGCTGGGACTTGTCACCGGAGGCTCTGCAGCCAGAGGCAGCCAAGTCAGGGCTCCCGTCCATAAAGGATAGTTCGTCATCCACGGAATCCACGCGGACACCGTGGCCCTGCCCTTCCCCTCCCGTCTCGACATCCGTGTCCTGACCTTCGGCATCCAACACAATGCTGCCGTTACAAGGTGGCGTGGTCCTCCGAGGACGCCTTTTCTCTCATCCATCAATGTCCACATGCCTCTTTCTAGGGATCTCGAGGGCAACACTCTGCCCACAGTCATCGGCCTTCCTCCTTCTGTGACAAATGGTAGCACCCCATCTCTGCTTCCCACAGTGCATCCAGTCTCCCTTTTCTGGAATCAGGGGACCTTTCTGAGTGTCCATCACGGGCGAGGTCTCGCAGCAACGTCTCTGATGCATTCCCCCGAGTTGCCCACACAGCACAGGAAATCTACCAGCAGGTTTGTCTCTCTATCACGAGGAATGAATGCAAATAGGCTAATTAGATCAGGAGAGAGTCAAGGTTCATTTCCAATTAAAAAAAAAATCCCCTCTACTGAGGATAATGCGGCCTGAAATGAATACTTATTTTCCTTAAAAGGGTGAATAATACGTTTCTATAAAAGGTGTTTGTGTTGATGCCAGGGGAACAAGGAAACTGCAAGTAAAACTCAAGACCAGCAGGTTATTATCACAAGGAAAATTCAAGACTTGATTCTCAGGGAGGACTCACATTTCTCTTCTTCCTGAGGGCAGAGCTGCCTGGGCTGATGAGGCTAGAGCTCCAGGGCCTTCGTTCAACAAACTCTCCCAAGGCTCCAGCCCTAATTCCTACCGATGACTTTGTATTCTTTTCCTTAAAGCGCACACTAAATTTGTATAAATTTCACGGTACAAAACACCTGGTATGCCCCTGCTTACCACCTTCAATGGTAAATGTTGCCAAAAAAAAAAAAAGAAAAACAATCCTTTTACAAAGCCACCTAGAAAGATTTTACCCAAATCTACATCTCCTAAACTTCACCTAATAACTAGATATTCAGACCTTAAGCTTTCAAGTTTCTCAGAATTCTAACTGAAAGCACATTTACATGCATTCAACAAATATAATTGTGAAAAATGTGGCCATGAATTACAGGGACTTTTAGAGACACACAATATTTTGAGATTCCTGATGAAGTTTTTTTGAAAACGTTGTTGTTCAGTCGCTAAGTCATATCCGACTTTTGCATCCCATGGATGGCAGCACGCCAGGCTTCCCTGTCCATCACCATCTCCCAGAGTTTGCTCAAACTCATGTCCATTGAATCGGCGATGCCAACCGTCTCATCCTCTGTCACCTCTTCTCCTCCTGCACTCAATTGTTCCCAGCATCGGGGAATCCTTTGCAATGAGTTGGCTCTTTGCTTAGGTGGCCAAAGTATTGGAGCACAGCTGCAGCATCAGTCCTTCCAATGAATATTCAGGGTTGATTCCCTTTAGGATTGACTGATTTGATCTCCTTGCAGTCCAAGGGACTCTCCGGAGTTCACTCCAGCACCGCTATTTGAAAGCATCACTTTTTCCACGCTCAGCCTTCGTCAGCTTTCTCTACAAATCCCGTCCAGCTCTCACATCCATCCATGATCACTGGAAAAACCTTAGCTTTGACTAGATGGACCTTTGTTGGCAAAGTGATGTCTCTGCTTTTTAATATGCTGTCTTTGTTTGTCATAGCTTTCCTCCCAAGGAGCAAGCATCTTTTAATTTCGTGGCTGCAATCACCGTCTGCCGTGATTTCGGAAGCCAGAAAATAAAGTCAGTCACTGTTTCTACTTCTTCCCCATCTATTCACCATGCAGTGATGGGACAAGGTGCCATGGCCTTAGCTTTTTGAATGTTGAGCTTTAAGCCAGCTTTTTCACACTCTTCTTTCACCCTCATTGAGAGGCTCTTTAGTTCCTCTGCTTTCTTCAATTACAGTGGTATCATCTGCATATCTTAGGTTGTGGATATGTTTCCCAGCAATCTTGATTCCAACTTGTGATTCATCCAGCCCGGCATTTCACATGACATACTCTGCATATAAGTTAAACAAGCAGTATGACAATACACAGCCTTGACGTACTCCTTTCCCAATTTTGAACCAGTCCATCGTTCCATGTCTGATTCCAGCTGTTGCTTCTTGACCTGCATACAGATTTCTCAGGAGACAGGTAAGGTCTAGCTCTTTGCTTGGCTTTCAGACCACATGCATATGTAACTGGAGAAAACAATGTATATTCTAATGGGCATTTCTTATTATACAGCTCTAGAGATAAGTCGTTCTAGGCCACTGAGCTGACCAGTCTTCTCAGGCATCTCTAAATTGTGATAACAAAACATCCCCACTAGCAAACTGGGAATGGGATGTGCTTTTCTAAGCTCTTTGATGGACAGTTAACAGAATCTACAATCCATGTCAACGTTAGAGGGGAAGGATTTAGGAGCATCCGCTGGGAATGAGAGCCGAGAGTGCCTGCCGACACCCCTCCCTTAGATGCTGCACTGGGAGTTCCAGACAGTGAAGGTGAGAACAGAATCTTAAAAGTAAAATTAATGCACTCGAGGATGGAAAGGGAGAAACAGATCCTTCTCCCGATCAACACATCTGTAGTTCTGCCAGGCAGTCTTGCATCCTTTAAAGTAAGTGAAAAACTTTGATGACTTAGCTTAAGACGTCTATAAGGAGCCTCAGAAATCGTTATGAAGAAATGGTGCTCAGTTGCCTGTGGAGTGTTCATGGACAGTGAGAACTTGAAAACAGTTTCCTCTGGCGTGTTTATGTTAAGTAAACTCTGACTCATCAGTCAGATTTTTATAAATTCATTACACATGACAGTTGCTAGTTTATACTATGATGAAGAAATCTGTATTAAAATATTGTCACAGGAGAACACAAAACTATGTTACAATAGTGTATCAAGTACGGCAAAGCATCAATACATTAGCAATGTCTGCAAGCATATATGTACTGGAGCTGTGGGTGACTTGTTTCTTCCGTCTATATTTTGGTAGTTTCCAAGTTTTCTACACCTAACAAATATGAAGTATTTCTAAGCTGGGGAAAATGAAATGCATTAAAATAAGCCACTTTTGCATATAAACACCATATGTTTACACCTTTTAAATATTTTAGTTGTAGGAAAAATGGATGCTTTAACTATTTTTATAAGGTCACAGATTCATGAGCATTGATTAAATTTCTTTGAAATGATACCTTGACACCTTATTGAGTGGTCATGCTAAAATATACTCACAAAGAGATCTTCAAGATTGTCACAAATAAATGATAAATAAGTAAATAAACCTTCCCACGCTGCCCTGTCCCACAAAGAGACTCCAGTTACACAACAACTGAGCACTTGAGACAGGCTGAGTGTAAAAGACACACTGGATTTCAAAGACAACATGAAACAAATTAACGTGACTATCTAATTAATACTTTTATATTGATTATCAATTACTTGTTGAAATGATAGTGTTCTAAATATACTGAGATAGATAAAATAAATTACTAAAATTATTTTTATGTTAATTACTAAAATTAATTTTACATCTTACATATGCTACTGAAGATCGGCAGAGAAATAACTCCAGAAAGAATGAAGAGATGGAGCCAAAGCAAAAACAACACCCAGTTGTGGATGTGACTGGTGATTAAAGTAAAGTCCGATGCTCTAAAGAGCAGTATTGCATAGGAACCTGGAATCTTAGGTCCACGAATCAAGGCAAATTGGAAGTGGTCAAACAGGACATGGCAAGAGCGAACATCAACATATTAGGAATCAGCCAACTAAAATGGACTAGAATGGATAAATTAAACTCAAATGATGATTATGTTTGCTACTGTGGGCAAGAATCCCTTAGAAGAAATGGAGACTCAACAAAAGAGTCTGAAATTCAGTACTTCGATACAATCTCAAAAACTACAGAATGATCTCTGTTCATTTCCAAGGCAAACCATTCAATATCACAGTAATCCAAGTCTATGCCCCAACCAGTCATGCTGAAGAAGCTGAAGTTGAACGGTGCTATGAAGACCTACAAGACCTTCTAGAACTAACACCCAAAAAAGATGTCCTTTTCATCATAAGGGACTGGAATGCAAAAGTAGGAAGTCAAGAAGCACATGGAGAAACAGGCAAATTTGGCCTTGGAGTACAGAATGAAGCAGGGCAAAGTCTAATAAGAGTTTTGCCAAGAGAACACACTGGTCAGAGCAAACACCCTCTTTCAACAACACAAGAGAAGACTCTACACATGGACATCATCAGATGGCCAACATCGAAATCAAACTGATTATATTCTTTGCAGCCAAAGATGGAGAAGCCCTAAACAGTCAGCAAAAATACGACCAGGACCTGACTGTGGCTCAGATCATGAACTCCTTATTGCCAAATTCAAACTTATATTGAAGAAAGCAGGGAAAACCACTAGACCATTCAGGTATGACCTAAATCAAATCCCTTACAATTATACAGTGGAAGTGAGCAGTAGATTCAAGGGATTAGATCTGATAGACTGAGTGCCTGATGAACTATGCAAGGAGGTTCGTGACACTGTACAGGACACAGGGATCAAGACCATCCCCAAGAAAAAGAAATGCAAAAAGGCAAAATGGTTGTTTGAGGAGGCCTTAAAAAAAGCTGTGAAAAGAAGACAAGTGAAAGTCAAAGGAGAAAAGGAAAGATATACCCATTTAAATGCAGAGTTTCAAAGAACAGCGAGAAGAGATAAGAAAGCCTTCCTCAGTGATCAATGCAAAGAAATAGAGGAAAACAATAGAATGGGAAAGACAAGAGATCTATTCAAGAAAATTAGAGATACCAAGGGAATATTTCATGCAAAGATGGGCTCAATAAAGGACAGAAATGGTATGGACCTAACAGAAGCAGAAGATATGAAGAAGAGGTGGCAACAATACACAGAAGAACTATACATAAAAGATCTTCATGACCCAGATAACCATGATGGTGTGATCACTCACCTAGAGCCGGACCTCCTGGAATATGAAGTCAAGTGGGCCTTAGGAAGCATCACTACAAACAAAGATAGTGGAGGTGATGGAATTCCAGTTGACCTATTTCAAATCCTAAAAGATGATCCTGTGAAAGTTTTGCACTCAATATGCCAGCAAATTTGGAAAACTCAGCAGTGGCCAGAGAACTGGAAAAGGTCAGTTTTCATTCCAATCCCAAAGAAAGGCAATGCCAAAGACTGCTTAAATTAGCGCACAATTGCACTCATCTCACACACTAGTAAAGTGATGCTCAAAATTCTCCAAGCAAGGCTTCCACAGTATGTGAACCGTGAACTTTCAGATGTTCAAGCTGGATTTAGAAAAGGCAGAGGAACCAGAGATCAAATTGCCAACATCCGTTGGGTCATCAAAAAAGCAAGAGAGTTCTAGAAAAACATCTACTTCTGCTTTATTGATTATGCCAAAGCCTTTGACTGTGTGGATCACAACCAAATGTGGAAAATTCCTAAAGAGATGGGAGTACCAGACCACCCGAACTGCCTCTTGAGAAATCTGTACGCAGGTCAAGAAGCAACAGTTAGAACTGGACATGGAACAACAGACTGGTTCAAAATTGGTAAAGGAATACATCAAAGTTGCATATTGTCACCCTGCTTATTTAACTTAAATGCAGAGTACATCAGGAGAAATGCTGGGCTGGATGACTCACAAGCTGGAATCAAGTTTGCTGAGAGAAGTATCAACAACCTCAGATATGCAGATGACACCACCTTTATGGCAGAAAGCGAAGAGGAACTAAAGAGCCTCTTGATGAAGGTGAAAGAAGAGAGTGCAAATATTGGCTTAAAACTCAACATTCAATAAACTAAAGTCATGGCATCCGGCCTCACCACTTCATGGCACATACATGGGGACAAAGTAGAAACAGCAACAGATTTCATTTTCTTGAGCTCCAAAATAACTGAGGGTAGTGACTGCAGCCACAATATTAAGGGGCACTTGCTCCTTGGAAGAAAAGCTATGACAAACCTAGACAGCACATTAAAAAGCAGAGACAGTACTTTGCCAACAAAGGTCCATCTAGTCAAAGCTATGGTTTTCCAATAGTCAAGTATGGATGTGAGAGCTGGACTGTAAAGAAAGCTGAGTGCTGAAGAACTGATGCTTTTGAACTGTGGTGTTGGAGAAGACTCTTGAGACTCCCTTGGACTGCAAGGAGATCCAATCAGTCCATCCTAAAAGAAATCAGTCCTGAATATTCTTTGGAAGGACTGATGCTGAAGCTGAAACTCCAATACTTTGGCCACCTGATGCAAAGAACTGACTCATTGGAAAAGACCCTGATGCTGGGAAAGATTGAAAGTGGGAGGCGAAGGGGACAACAGAGGATGAGGTGGTTGGAAGTCATCACCGACTTTATGGACATGAGTTTGAGCAAGCTCCGGGAGTTGGTGATGGACAGACAAGCCTGGCTGCTGCAGGCCATGGAGTCGCAAAGAGTCAGTAGACAAGACGGAGTGACCGAACTGAACTGAACTGATACTTTTTAAGATATGAGTACCAGAAATTTTTAATTTCCATCTGATTCTCACTGCATTTCCAACGGAGAACACTGCTTTAGAATGGGTACTGGCATCTAGAAGCGTGCAATGACAGGAAAGTAAGATAATAATCATGCTTCATTCAGAAACACACAAGTAACATGCACCCTGGCAGTCCCTTCATCGTCTGTTAAGGGCATCTCAGCACTGATACCACGGTTCAGTATCACACCTGTTACTTACACTCTCCTGTTTCGACAAACTGATTCATTACTTTGTAAAATGTCACCCATAAATTCAAGGGAAAAAATGATCACCAGGATATAAATTCCTAGTTCTTTAAAACGATATGAGTCACGTTGATAAGTACAAATCTCATTTAGTTTTTTCATTATCTTGGTCATCTCTCAATTTTAGTTGATGTCTGAATAATTTACCACTTGATCTGGGGACACAGCCAATTTTCATTCCAATGGGGCCTTGAAGTACAGTCTAGAAAAGATAAAGTGACCACGCTTGATTACTGCCAAGAAGGCACCTGCCTCCATCCCGTCTGCAGACGCATCACGTAGGGAGCGTCTCTGCAGAGCCGTGGGGGTGGAGCTGGTATCAGAGACACGCTGAGGACGTCAGCCATTTGTGTCCGTCACTCGCATCCCAGGGATAATGCGGCAAAGTCTTGAAATGCCTGCACTTCACAGGCACAGAGAGGTCAAGTCACCCTCGCAAAGTCACACAGCCGAGCGGTGCTTCCAGGCAGGAACAGCGGAGAAGGCAGTGGCAACCCGCTCCAGTATTCTTGCCTGGAGAATCCCATGGACAGAGGAGCCTGGAGGGCTGCAGTCCACGGGGTCACAAAGAGTCAGAAATGACTGAGCGACTAAACAAAACAACAAAAGGACTTATTAGAAGACGGCTTTGGATGAATGTTTCTCACATGCAAGTATTCCTCTGATTTCTCCCAGGTGGTATAATCTGTAGTACGTCTTGGATTCTCTCCTGTTGATTTCTCAGCAGCTGGGGGAAGGTGTGATACACTAGCCGGCTGGAGGACAGACCCCAGACTGGCCAGCACAAGCCCGGGGTGTCCGTCAGGGCTTCCTGTTACCTCCAAGAGTCAAACGCCTTTTCATCTTCTACTGAAATATCTGATTTCCATGATAGGGAAGCAGTGTGTCACCCCCAACTTTCTAAGTAAAATAGGAACCTGAAGATGATCTGTTTATCCCTTTTCCTCCAGAAATCGCTGGGCACGGGGTCCCCCCAGTTTGAGAGCTGAGGCAGAGGGACAGTGGTGACGTCGTAGGTTGATTTCCTAGTAAGTCGAGCTGATTCTTGACTAGGAGTGGCCAGTCTATTTTCACTTACTCCTCACGTCCAGCCCATCACCAGCATCCGGACACACAGTCTTAGGTGAAGGCAGACCAGACGGTCCAGGATAGCGGCTCTGTGTGGACCCCAGTGGTCAGGGAAAGTCAGTGCTCACCTGTGCTGGACCCTGAGGCTCCTCGGGGCAGCTCCAAGGAGGAAATGAAAGATCTCTTCCTGAGGTTCTTCCAGACGTCTAACCCTGTGGCTACAACGTGGAGAACCTCTCCTTCCCCAGACACGCCGTTGTTCTTGCTGTTCAGTCGCTCAGTCGTGTCCGACTCTTGCCAACCCCATGGACTACAGTACACCTGGCTTCCCTGTCCTCCACCATCTTCCGGAGCTTGTTCAAACTCGTGTCTATTGAGTTGGTGATGCCATCCAACCATCTCATCCACTGTCTCCCCCTTCTCCTTTTCCCATCACTCTTTCCCAGCATCAGGGTCCCCAGACATAATGAGTGGTTAAAAACCAATCAAGCTCTGCGTTGATATGGGGCTCTTTCTTTGTGGAACAGATGGATGCGACTCCATGATGGCTCCATCAGAGTCACGCGGCCAATGGGAGGCCCCAGCAGCATGCAGTGTTCTCGTCGTCAACAGCACAAAGAAGAAAGAAGCATCTTCATGCGTTTCACGGCTTCTGTATGACGTAAGTAATACATGCTCATTGCGAACGGGAAGCGAAAGAAACTACATCTTTGGATATAAAAGTGGCCCCTCGTCCAAACATCAGGAAATAACCATTCTATTTTCTGATGTTTCCTTCCATCTTTTATCAGTATGTGAGTGAATGAGTATGTGTGTGCAGTGCCCTCAAAACTGGCATCATCTGGCTCATAGGGGTTGTAAACTGCTTCTAAAAATTACTAAAACAAAACAAAGACTTTTCCTTTTGTCTGATTAATCTCCCAAAGTACCTCCAGTCCTTGGGGTCGCAAAAGAGTTGGACACAATTTAGCACCTAAGCAACAACAATATCCACTCTACCTTTCAGGTTCTTTTCCCAGATAGGTCGTTATAAGTAATGAATAGATTTCCCTGCGCTGTGCGTGCATGCATGTGTGCTAAGTTGCTTCAGTCGTGTCCGACTCTTTGTGACCCTGCAGACTGTAGCCTCCCAGGCTCCTCTCTCCAAGGGGTTGTCCAGGCAAGGATACTGGAGTGGGTTGCCACACCCTCCTCCAAGGACTCTTTCTAACCCAGGGATCAAACACACATCTCTTATGTCTCCTACATCGGCAAGTGGATTCTTTACCCCTAGCCCCACCTCGGAAGCTCCTGGACTATACAATAGGTACTCACTAGTTTTTTATTTTATATATAGTAGTGTGTGTATGTCAGTCCCATTCTCCCCATTTATGTCTCCCCCATTTATCCCCTGGTAACCATAATTTTGCATTCTATATCTTTGATTCTACTTCTGTTTGGAAATAAGTTCATTTGTACCCTTTTGTTAGATTCCGCATATAAGCAACCTCATATGGTATTTGTCTTTCTGTGTCTGGCTTACTTCACTCACTGTAACAGTCTCTAGGTCTACCCACGTTGCTGCAAATGGTATTATTTTGCCCCTTTTAATGGCTGAGGGATAGTCCACTGTGTTTATGCACCATGTCTTCCTTCGCATTCCTCTGCTGATGGACATTCATGTTCCTCCCATGCCCCGGCTGTTGTGAATAACAGTGCAGTGAACAGTGGTGTGCGTATTTCTTTTTGAATTATGGTTTTCTCTGGATTTATGTCCAGGAGTGGGATTGCTAGGTCATAGGTAGTTCTATTTTGAGTTTTTTAAGGACCCTCCATTCTGTTCTCCATAGTGGCTGGACCAATTTACATTCCCACCAACAGTGTAGGAAGGTTCCCTCTTCTCCATATTCATTGTTTATAGATTTTGATCAGTGTGAGGTGATACCTCATCGTAGCTTTGATTTGCATTTCTCTAATAATTAGTGATGTTGAGCATCTTTTCATGTGCTTTTTGGCGATCTGTAGGTCTTCTTGAGAGAGAAGTTTATTTACATCTTCTGCCGAGTTTTGATTGGGTTATTTTTATATTGAAGTGCATGACCTATTTGTATATTTTGGAGACTAATCCCATGTTGGTTGTCTTGTTTGCAAATATTTGCTCCCATTCTGAGGGTTGTCTTTTTGATTGATTTATGGTTTCCTTTGCTCTGCAAAGTTCTCAAGTTTAATTAGATCCCATTTATTTACACTTGTTTTATTTTCATTACTCTAGGAAGTGTATCAGAAAAGATGTTGCTGTGACTTGTGTCCAAGAGTGTTCTGCCTACGTCTTAAACTAAAAATTTTAGAGTGTCCAACCTTACATTGAAGTATTTAATGAAAGAGAAATCAAGGAAACAATCCCACTTACCATCGCGAAAAAAGAACAGAGTACCTCGGAATAAACCTGCCTAAGGAGGCACTGTTCTTCTTTCTCAAGATTGTTTTGGCTACGTGGAGTCTTTTGCATTTCCATACAAATTTTAAAATTTCTTGTTTGAGTTCTGTGAAAAATGCCACTGGTGATTTGACAGAGATTGCACTGAACCTGCAGATTTCCTTGGGTAGGATGGTCATCTGAACAATATTGATTCTTCCAACCAAGAGCACGGCACACCTTTCCACCGGCTTCTGTCGTCTCCAGTTTCATCAGCATCTTACAGCTTTTGGAGTGTGGTCTTTTCCTCTTGTTAATTCAGTCACTCAGTCATGTCTGACTCTTTGCGACCCCATGGACTGCAGCACGCCAGGCCTCCCTTTCCATCACCAACTCCAGGAGTCTACCCAAACCCATGTCCATTGAGTCAACAATGCCATCCAACCATCTCATCCTCTGTCCTCCCCTTCTCCTCCTGCCTTCAATCTTTCCCAGCATCAGGGTCTTTTGCAGTGAGTCTGCTCTTCACATCAGGTGACCAACATCACTCCTTCCAGTGCATAGATCATGGTGTATGATCCTTCTAATGTATTGGTGGAGTCGGTTTGCTAGTATTTTGTTGAGGATTTTTACATCTATGTTCATCAATGATACTGGCTTGTAATTTGTGTGTGTGTGTGTGTGTGAGAGAGAGAGATATCTTTGTTTGCTTTCAGTGTCAGGGTAATAATGGCCTCATAGAATGAGTTTGGAAATGTTCCTTCCTCTGCAATTTTTTGGGATAGTTTCAGAAAGACATTCAATGTTTGGTAGAATTCATTTGTGAAATCATCAGGTCCTGTAATTTTGTTGTTGTTCAGTTCTAAGTCATGTCCGAATATTTGCAAGCCCGTGAACTGCAGCATGCCAGGCTTCCCTATACTTCACTATCTCCTGAAGTTTCCTCATATTCATGTCCATTGAGTCGGTGATGCCATCCAGCCATCTCATCCCCAGTCGTCCCCTTCTCCTCCTGCCCTCAATCTTTTCCAGCATCAGGGTCTTTTCCAGTGAGTCAATTCTTCACATCAGGTGGCCAAAGGACTGGAGTTTCAACTTCAGCATCTGTCGTTCCAATGAATAGTTGGGACTGATTTCTTTAGGATTGACTGGTTTGATCTCCTTGTTGTCAAAGAGACTCTCGAGAGTCCTCCAGCACCACAGTTCAAAAATATCAATTTCTTGGTGCTCAACCTTCTTTATGGTCCAACTCTCACATCTGTATGTGACTACTGGAAAAACCATAGCTTTGACTAGATGGACCTTTGTTGGCAAAGTAATGTCTCTGCTTTTTAATATGCTGTCTAGGTTGGTCATAGCTTTTTTTCCAAGGAGTAAGTGTCCTTTAATATTGTGGCTGCAGCCACTATCCTCAGTGGTTTTGGAGCCCAAGAAAATGATCTGTCACTGTTTCTACATTTTCCCCATGTATTGGCCATGAAGTGGTGGGACCAGATGCCATGACTTTAGTTTTTTGAATGTTGAGTTTTAAGCCAATGTTTTCACTCTCTTTGTTCACCTTCATCAAGAGGATCTTTAGTTCTTCTTCACTTTCTGCCATAAGGGTGGTGTCATCTGCATATCTGAGGTTGTTGATGCTTCTCCCAGTAATCTTGATTCTGGCTTGTGAGTTATCCAGCCCAGCATTTCTCATGATGTACTCTGCATTTAAGTTAAATAAGCAAGGTGACAATATGCAACCTTGATGTACTCCTTTCCCAATTTTGAACCAGTCTGTTTTTCCATGTCCAGTTCTGACTGTTGCTTCCTGATCTGCATACAGGTTTATCAGGAGGCAGATATTCCCATTTCTGGTATTCCCGTCTCTTTCAGGATTTTCCATTGTTTGCTGTGATCCACACAGTCAAAGGCTGTAGCTTAGTCAGTGAAGCAGAAGTAGATATTTTCTTCTAAAATCCCCTTGCTTTTTCTATGATCCAACGGATGTTGGCAATTTGATCTCTGGTTTCTCTGCCTCTTCTAAATTCAGCTTGAACATCTGGAAGTTCTCACTTCACATACTGTTAAAGTCTAGCTTGCAGGATTGTGAGCATTACCTTTACCAGTGTGTGAGATGAGTGCAATAGTGTGGTAATTTGAACATTCTTTGGCATTGCCTTTCTTTGGGATTGGAATGAAAACTGACCTTTTCCAGTCCTGTGGCCACTGCTGAGTTTTCCAAGTTTGTTGGCATATTGAGTGCAGCACTTTGACAGCATCAACTTTTAGGATTTGAAATAGCTGAGCTAGAATTGTAGTAATGCTTTCTAAGGCCCACTTGACTTCACACTTCAGGATGTCTGGCTCTAGGTGAGTGACCATCACTGAAAGTTGGGGGGGCACAAATGTTAAGACACAAAGCGGGCACACAGTTCACCTGGGCCATTGAGACTGTTTGTGCAGTTCTGTGTATTTTTGCCGGCCCTTCTTAATCTCTTCAGCTTCTGTTAAGTCCACACCATTTCTGTCCTTTGTTGTGCCCATCTTTGCATGAAATGTTCCCTTAGTACCTCCAATTTTCTTGAAGAAATCTCTAATTTTTCCCATTCTATTGTTTTTTTTTCTATTTCCTTGCTTTGTTCACTTAAGAAGCCTTCTCACTTCTCCTTGCTATTCTCTGCTCATGAGTACACCAAAATAATTCTTCATTTATGACACCATGTTTTATTTTGTCAAGTATTTTCATTTCGCTTCTTTATAGTTTCCATTACTATGATGAAATTCTCTATTTTTTATCCATGTTGCCATCGTTTTCCATCACACTCATAAATATATGAATCATAGTTATTTCAAAGTCCCTGACCGATAGCTTCAAAATATGCCATCTTAGGATCTGGTTCTACTGTTTATCTTGTCTGTTGACCATTGTTTTCATTTCCTGCTTTGTGTGTCTTGCAAAGTTTTTTGTTCAACGCCAGACGTCACATATTTTCTCAGGTGGCACTAGTGGTAAAGAACCTGCCAGCAATGCAGGAGAGACGCGGCTTTGATCCCTGGATTGGAAAGATTCCCTGGAGGAGGGCATAGGAACCCACTCCAGTATTCTTGCCTGGAGAATCCCATGGCCAGAGAATCCTGGCAGGCCATAGTCCATGGGGTCGTGAAGAACTGGACATGACTGAGTGAATCAGCACGCAGATGTCACGAGTAGAACAGCAGAGGATGAAGTGAATAGGATTTACTCCTGGAAATGGGCACAGCTTTCCCATTGCCAAGGTGGCAGTGAGTGAGGTGTGTCAGCGGCATGGGGTGTTGACCTGGTTTGAATTTTTTTGCCACAGTTGCCTTCCATGCCCCACAGGCCCTGTAACAATGTCTTTTTCTTAGAGTAAGTTTTGGGGTGTCTGAGTCTTCATATTTGTGCCCCCTCAACTTTCAGTGACCCCCATATTCCTGCACCACAGAAAAAGGTCACTCTCCACGCCTGCCCTGCACCAGTGCCAGGTGGCTGTTGCTTTTCCTTACATTTCTGAGGTTGGCTTTGGGGCAAGAGTCCTTGCCCTGTGTCAGTCTTGGATAACCTTGTTATCTGGGCTACCGATGCAGAGAGTTTCCTAGTGTTTCAGCTTCTTTTATTCTATTTGAGGGATTTTTGAAATCCTTTGTACCCTCACATTTCTCACTTCTCCTCTTCCCAATTTTACCAACATAATTTGAGGTTATGTATTCAGATTATAGTGATTTTTCTCAGTGTTAGTTTGGGGAGAAAAACTTCTCAGAATTTTTCACTGACTTCTTAACCAAATTAACAAATATTTAGGTATATTCGAAATGACTGAACAGATGTTGACAATTACGGATGTTTTGTCATCACCCCACTTTTAGCTGTTACTTTACATTAATTTGTCGGTTAGAGGAAACCGAAGAGAAAAAAAAAAACAATTTTCATGATGTAAAGTTTTCCCAAATTTTTCATCCTCTATAAAAATTCTAAAGGGATCGTGTTGTCCTGACCTGAAGTTAGAGGAGACAGAGAGTGAAATCTGTTTTTCTAACTCTCACTGTTCACTGCTTGACAAAATAGAATCACTGGGAACAGATTCCAAATCACCACAAAACACAAGTAAACAAAAGCAAACAAAACATCCAAGGCGCAGCCAAAGAATAAAAACACTAAAATAATGGGGTAACCGAAGACCATGAGAAACAGGAACAACAATATGACAGAAGAAATACAAAACTGGGAAGTCAAATATAAGTGTGCTGAAGTGTAATATAAGTATCCACCTTTACAAAGCAAAAGCAGAACCAACCCTTAAACAAAAGACCTAAACTTAAAACAACTGCGGCTGATTCGCATTGCTGTATGGCAGAAAACAGCACAATATTTTAAAGCAACTTTCCTCCAATTAAAAAATAAATTAAAAAGATAAGGAAAACACTGATGAGCAAAATAAAACAGAAATGTGGACGGACAGCAACATTAATGTGACACGAAGTAGAGCTGGAGGCGAGAACATTAGAAGGAAAACGCCGACTCATCAGTGCTTCGAGGATGTCTCCTCCCTGCTTACACGCGTGGCTGACTTCTTGTTGGGGATTTATTCTTTGATCACAGACTCTTTTCCCTCCTAAGTCTCTAAGATTTTCCCCACCAGGTGATCGCATTCATGCTCTACACTGGTCTGAAGCTGTGTCCTGTGGGGAGTGGCTCTCCATTCATAAGCTTCAGCAAGACACAGTGAGCCAGGTACACGGTTCTGCCACATTAATACATCTGCTGCATTATGTTCATTTTTAAAGGAGTTCAAATCAATATTGATGTGGCATTTGCTTTCTGTCTCACACATCACCTTGTCATGATCCCACCCTGTTTACTGGCACAGCTAAGCGTGCTGAAGAATCCTTTCATGTCATCTTCTGTCACCTGATTCAAGCCATCTTTCCAGGCGGCTTCTTGCCTCCACCAGCTTCCTGCTGACTTTTCTTTTATTGCTTTGCTACACCATTCTTTTCTTCTTATTAAGCTAAACCAAGCACTGATTTATACAAAATGTTTACAAGTTCCTGTGCAGCATCCTTTTCCCAGTTCAGTCTTCCTTCTGTATGTTTTGAGTAAACGCATCTTTAATGAAGCAGAGTAGTTCCGGGGCTCCACCACATCTCCCATTTTCTCTCCCTCTCTCTAGTTTTCTTTGAAAGTCACAGTCAGTATTTTTTTCCCCAACAAGATATTGGTAGAATCAGGCTCTTTGATCTCAAGCTGAAGGGCAATACGATATAGACAACTTTTAGACAAATCTCCAGTTTCCAGCAGATCATAATATCATGTGTCTTTACTGCACAGAAGCTGAGTTTATCATTCTCTGGCTTGATATGCTGAGTCTGAGTTGGTGTATTTCTGAATGGCTCGAAAGACTCTGAAGTCCTAATTTTTAGACGTGAAGAGCGAGACTCTTCAGAAAGCACCATTTCCATGCTGGTCCTGTTTCCATCTCCAGCTGTGATAAACCTCACATCCTCAGAAGCGATGCAAGTCCATCCCTCCCTGGGGTGAAGAGGGCCCCGGTGCTGCATGGGAGAAGGGAGATGCTGGCAGCAGAATCAAAGGGATGAGGCCACCTCCCAAGGGCAGAGATCATCAAAGAGGAGGGCTTGCCTGTGCCAGCCCCGGGCAACCTCGCCCCTCCTGCATCGACCTCTGAGGCCTAGAGCCCTTCTCAGTGCAATCCATTCACACCGTAATGAGGGATAATCCCTTAAAAAGCCACTAAGTCATTCACTGGAGACTTTGGTTTCTAATACAGTGGGAGCATTGCATACATTTCTACGCTGGCATTTATTTTTCAGTAAGGACGCGCTGCCTTCTCTTTGTCTGCTCTGCTTCGAGGATGGATTCACACTTGCCTGGAGAAACCTTGGCTCCAGAGCCGAGGAAGGATGGAAAATCCCAACACCCTGGAGAGGGCCCAGGACTCCCAGCAGGTCCCGCCGATACTAGGATTCCTCTTGCAAGAAGAGGCCCCACGCTGGGCTGCCACTGCTCCCACGCCATTGTTCCCCTCTCGAGGTTGTCACCTGAGGAAACATTTCCTAGGGGTTTTCGTGACTGCCTGCTCCACCCCTGTGCTGCCTCTCCCGCCCCAGTCAGGTTCTCTGATCTTTGTTGTGCTTCAGGCACCTCGCCACCCCTGCCCCTCCTGCAGAGACTTTCCCTGATCACCTCCCGAGACCCTCCACGCACGTCCGCAGAGAGCCCCCAGGACCACAGCGCTGGGTGGTCATCTCCTGACTGCACATGCCCTGGGAGAGCGTGAGCCGTGAGGGCATCTTGCAGAGCCCATGCCTGCATTGCCGACAGGAGAGGAGGTGCCTCTGATGAGCGTGGACGGGAACACGACCGACCTTCTCTCTATGCTTCTCAGGGGCCAACGGGCTCTCTTCAGGTCTGTGTCTAACAGCAAATCACCACCTTTACTCTCAACACATCAGTCTAGTATATACCTAAAAATGAACTCCTTCAAAACACTTATTCAACTTTAGAGGATTTAACCTGATTAGTTCAAGTTGTGCCAATATTATATAAGACCCTGTTGTAGTACAGTTACTGCTTAACCAACCATAGGTGAGCAGAATGTGATATCAACAGGATTCTCGGAGGTCACGACATCCCTACCCAGCCCAACTTCTAACTCACTTCAACAAACCACATGCTCATTCAGACAAAGCCACTTTGGAATGTCATAGCATTTGAGCTTGTGGTACATACTGCCATTGTCAAGACTGATCATTACACAAAGGTACTATCTAGCCAGGAGAGGAAAACATCCTGAGCTTGCTAGCCCCATTTAAAACAAGGCAGGTCTGGCTCTCGCTCCTGGTTCTCCTGGAGTTCTAACAGCACTTCTTTGATGAATTTAAAGGGCATTAATAAAATAGATCTATGATCCTAAGGCCATTTACTCTGAACATAATTTATAAGACAGATCAACTTAAGATATCACTTATATAATATATTCATAAAATAATTACATATTAATATACTATATATAATATTATATAACTGCCTCCTGAGAAATCTGTACGCAGGTCAAGAAGCAACAGTTAGAACCAGTCATGGAACAACAGACTGGTTCCAAATTGGGAAAGGAGTATGTCAAGGCTGTATATTGTCACCCTGCTTATATGCAGAGTACATCATGCAAAATACCGTGATGGATGAAGCACAAGCTGGAATCAAGATTGCCAGGAGAAATATCAATAACTTCAGATATGCAGATGATACCACCCTTATGGCAGAAAGTGAAAAAGAACTAAAGAGCCTCTTGATGAAAGTAAAAGAGAAGAGGGAAAAAGTTGGGTTAAAACCCAACACTCGGAAAACTAAGATCATGGCATCCGGTCCCATCACTTCATGACAAATAGATGGGGAAATGGTGGAAACAGTGAGAGACTTTTCTGGGGCTCCAAAATCACTGCAGATGGTGACTGCAGTCATGAAATTAAAAGACGCTTGCTTCCTGGAAGAAAAGCTATGACCAACCTAGACAGCAAATTAAAAAGCAGAGACCTTTGCCAACAAAGGTCCATCTAGTCAAAGCTATGGTTTTTCCAGTTGTCAGGTATGAATGTGAGAGTTGGACTGTAAAGAAAGCTGAGCACCAAAACATTGATGCTTTTGAACTGTAGTGTTGGAGTAGACTCTTGAGACCCCTGGACTGCAAGGAGATCCGACCTACAGTCCATCCTACAGGAAATCAGTCCTGAATATTCATTGGAAGGACTGATGCTGAAGCTGAAACTCCAATAAGATTGGGCCACCTGATGTGAAGAACTGACTCATTGGAAAAGACCCTGATGCTGGGAAAGATTGAAGGCAGGAGAAGAAGGGGATGACAGAGGATGAGATGGTTGCATGTCATCACTGACTCGATGGACATGAGTTTGAGCAAACTCTGGGAGTTGGTGATGGACAGGGAGGCCTGGCGTGCTGCAGTCCATGGTATTGCAAAGAGTTGGACATGACTGAGTGACTGAACTGAACTGATATTTATAAATGTATAAATTTATCTAATATAAAGCAAAATAATATTTAAATTTATCAATTTATATCAAGTATAAAATTTAAAACAGTAACTTTCAATAACATATCTGAAAATTTACATGTAAAATGTTTTAATGAGGCTATCTGATATTTTCTCACAAATTACAGTAAAATTGAAACAATATACCTTTTAACTACCTTCCAACTTTACTTGTTCCCCTTTGTAAGTTCTCAGTCAAGCAGTCAGTAACATATAAACAACCCCCTAAATGTATTCTTTGGGGCTTCCTGGGTAGCTCAAATGGTAAAGAATCTGCCTGCAGTACAGGGTGCCTAAGTTTGATCCCTGAGTCAGGAAGATCCCCTGGAGAAGGGCATGGCAACCCAATCTAGTATTCTTGCCTGGAGAATCCCATGGACAGAAATGCATTCTTTGGACTAAGGGTCATTTAACACATACTTTCCAGATTACTAATTTCTAAGAATTCTGAAATGTATCAAAAAATCAAAACTTCCATGTATCAGTTCAGAAACTTCCATCTCAAACCAAAAGCGTTTGACTTAGTAAAATAGCTCTGATGACAGATACATTATTCCCCAAAAGATATGTAAGCCATATTATAGTCTTATATGGTTCATAATTCCAAAAAACAGTCCAAGAATCCAAAGAAGAGACCTGACAAATGGAAGATGAGGTGGACAGTTACTCTACAATTGACCATGTTAGTAATAAATAATTATTTTATTTCATCCTTTAATATAGCTTAGTTAAAAAAGTGAAGAGCTTCCAAGTAGCGCTAGTGGTAAAGAATCTGCCTGCCAATGCAGGAGACGCAGGTTTGATCCCTGTGTCAGGAAGATCCCCTGGAGGAGGAAATGGCAACCCACTCCAGTATTACTGCCTGGGAAATTCCATGGACAGAGGAGCCTGCTGGGCTACATGGGGTGGCATGAGTCCATGTTACCATAAGTCCATGGGGTGACAAAGAGTTGGACATGACTGTATGACCGAGCACACATCACAAAATGTCAGAAGGTAAAATTTACATGCATATGCTTCAAGAATGAAATGTGTGCCACAAAATGGCAAGTGGAAATACCCCTGTGATAGAAAAGCTATGATAATTTTCCAGAAGCTTCTTCAACTAAGTAGATATTTAGCATTCCCACAATATGGGTTTTCTAAGAAAATTCAGGTATAATGCAAATGTCAGTATGATATTCAAGAGTGAGCCGACAGGAGGAAAGGTCACTCAAAGCTTTTGTTAGAACAATGAACTAATTTCACTATTTTTTAAACTATACATGCTGATTACTTTGATGACAGCATTGACAATGCACTAAGAAAGTAAAATATTCTATTTTCATGCCCCAAAGAGACATCTAAAGCCCTGGAATACTTGTATATTACATTCTCTATGATCCTCTCTTGTCATCATTCAATTAGAAGGGAAATGTGACCACCTTAGTGTAAAATAAATGCATGCACGTATGATGCTTGCTCAGACCTTAGTAACTCAGTGATCGATGATGACAAGAACATAGGCACGTTTCAGTCAAGAATCACAGTTTCAGCCTGTGAAAAACACAGATACAGGAACCCCCTACACAGGAACCTTCAGCTGCGAACTTTCAAAAGTGTGAACATGAGCGTTCACACGTCCAGTTAGATAAGTCAGCTCATGTGTCTGGCGTACACTGTCACATGCACGCATCCTCTACAAGTGTCCGTGCTTTTGTGGACTTTACTGCCCAGTGCTGTGTAGAGGACAGTAGGACAGTGTCAGGAACCCCCTACACAGGAACCTTCAGCTGCGAACTTTCAAAGGTGTGAACATGAGCGTTCACACGTCCAGTTAGATAAGTCAGCTCATGTGTCTGGCGTACACTGTCACATGCACGCATCCTCTACAAGTGTCCGTGCTTTTGTGGACTTTACTGCCCAGTGCTGTGTAGAGGACAGTAGGACAGTGTCTTTCTTTCAAGCCCAGGATGTCCAGAAACAACAATAAAAGCAGTGGTGAGGCAAGTGGAACTACTGTACTTTTCAAGGTACTGTACTGTAAGATTAAAGATGTTTTCTTTATTTTTTCTGTTTGTTTTGTTATGTATGATTTGTGTGAAAATATTATAAACCTATTGCAGCACAGTACTATATAGCCCATTGTGTTTGTTGTGTACCTAGGCTAAATTTGTTGGACTTACAAACAAATTGGACTTATGAATGCACTCTTGGAACTGAACGTGTTCATATGTAGGGGACGTACTGGAGTTGAGTGTTCTTTCTGACTTATTGATAAATAGGGCCCATAGCAAATTAGACTCATAAGGCAGAAAAAGAGGGAGGAAAACAAATATGTCTCCCAAACCAGCACTGAACTATCCACAGGTCCATGTCCTTATTACTAGATTTTAGAGCTACACACTGAGACAGTCTTGGTAGGTAGGAAATTACAAGGAAGATAATGAAATTCTGAAGTCATAAAATATCCTGTAATGGAAGGTGTTGCAAGATAATTGTAGCATGGGTAACATTTGCTTTTGTAATATGATCATATGTTAAGGTGATTTTTAAAATCAACTTAAAAATTCATAAGATGATTTTATTCTCTTGTTACTATATAGGTTTATTATCTCATGTTTCAACCGGAGATTATTTCATGGCAGTCTGTTCCAGGACAAATGTTCTCTCAGGTCACTAGACTGCAAAGATAGAACCGAATTCATCTCCCAAGCAGCACATTTTTATAGACCATTGCCAGTATCACCCCCACCCCCAAATCTTACATGTGTCTGTGTCCTGTGGACCACAGAGCCATGAACCTTACCCTACATAAGAAACACTTTTAAAAGAGTTGCCTTATCAATTAGGGCCCCTCCTAAGAGCTATCAGCAGAGGATTTGGTCCCATTCTAAAAACAGAGCACCAAAAATGTGACTCTGTGCAAATTGTTTCAGCCATCTCTTCACCTTAAAACAGATTCCATTCTCCAAACACACAGTGACTAAGCAAACCCAAACTCAACTTCTTTATGAAAAGGAATCCTGACCACAGAAAAGAGATTATATTTTACTGGAAGAACTATTTCATTAAAATGACAAAGATAGTTTTCATACCTAGAACTAGTCTGTAGCTAAACCAAGCAAACAAGCACAAAACCAACTGCACATTGTCACTGCCATTTGGGCACCAACCTGGTAGGGGCTGAGGTGCTAACAGCACTGTGGGCAGAGGCCTGGAGGCAGGAGCTGGTCTGGACAGAGACACAGCTACTTGGTTTGTCAACAGTTGAGGCTTTTGGTGCCCATGAAACAATCTTGATTCCTCTGGATACATCCATGTTGAGTCCAGAGCAAAGGAATTATTTAAAAAGATCTGTCCAAAGAGAAAACAATCATAACATGTAAGACCATGCACATAATAAAGCTGAAGACTGTAAAAATACTTATCCTGTCTAACATTGAATCCTGAAGATTCTATGGGTGGGACTCTACAAAAGCACTCTAGATGCATGGGGTTCTTATATCAATTACCTTCTAGGCCTGGTCTTCAGCTATTCACCTGGTTAGTTCATTCTGGCAGCCAGTTAACAGATGATGGAGTCGCCCCACTGAGGTAAGCAGCGTGTGGGGAACGAGTCATTATACTACTTTCTCTCGGTTTTCAAGTAAACAGAGTGTGGCCAGTATATTTGAATTCAAAAGTCAAGTGAAAGAAAGTGAAAGTGAAGTCGCTTAGTCATGTCTGACTCTTTGCCACCCCATGGACTATAGCCTACCAGGCTCCTCTGTCCATGGGATTTTCCAGGCAAGAGTACTGGAGTGGGCTGCCATTTCCTTCTCAAAAGTCAAGATAAACCATTAGAAAGATGAACACTCAAAGCAATAGTGGCAAGGAAAATGCTTTTAAAATGTATTTTTGAGTTATATAATGTTTAAGGCTAGATTCTGATCAATGGGTACAAATTTAAAAACTGAAAAATTCAAAAGGTAGATTCTGATTCAGAAGTAGAACTTTTCTATTTTTCTATGGAACCCAAATATTTTAAGCTAAAACAAAATCCCCCAGCATCACCATCTACTGGTGCTTTTGAACAGGCCAGTCTTATTCTGAAAAGGTTTCTCTCTAGACCTAACGGTGGATCCACTGCAATAAGAAACTAGAAATACACCACGGTTTCTGCTATGGGGATACCCAACAACTTAGTGACGAGTAACCCATCTGTCCCATCAAACTACTTGCATTTTTACCTTACAATTAGGGATCCTTTTGTCTATCCAGCTTTTCCCAACAGGAAGTGGAAGAGCAGATGTGCAGACATGTGGGAAAATGGGCACCAGCTCCACAGAGGAAGAGGGGGACAGTCCAATTGATGGGGAATGACCCCCAAACAGCCACTGGAACCCAAAGAAAGAGAAGGGCATGCTCATTAGCCTGCATCAATCAACTCTGCTTCATGCCAAAAGATGCTGGGGTAGCTGCTTTAAAATGGAATTTTAAAGTGCATGTGTTTGGCTATGAGAAAAATTTCCTCCTTCCAGTCCCCAAACGCCACAAATATTCAAAAATTCTAAAAAATTTGTAAAAGTTTCTGTATCTGAATCATCACAGTGCATTAACAACACTGCATTCTTTAACATCAGGAAAGAACTTCTAAAGCACCAAACCACGAGAACGGGGTGAGAAATGAATTTCTGCCCTGAGAACAGGAGAAACCACAGTGGGAAGGTGAAATGCTGGGCATTCCTCTTATAATTCTTGAATTATTTTCATAAGCAAGCAGAGAGCTATATTTTATTATATTCTTTTCCATACAACATTTCGTATTAATTATACTCATCACCTTAAAAACAGGGACAACAAATATTTTCAAAATAAGAGGTTAAGATTCAAAGTTTTCCAAGGTCCACAAATGCAAATAGACTCCAAGGCAAAGAAAATGTAAGTGAGATTATCACATAACTAAACATCCCAGTGCACAGAGTAAGACAGCAAACATTGAAAGGGGGCAGACAGTTTAGGAGACAGTCTCTTTAATTAAATTAACTGCATCTTTATCAATGGAGAATAGGTTCATTGTTCAATGATATGGAATGCTTCAATATGTATTTGTTTTAAAATCATATAAGCATTTTTGAATTTCCTGTTAGGTGAAAATGTTCTTCTAGGATAAATACTGTTATTTAACAGAAAATATGCTGCACAAAATATTTTAAAGATTAATATTGTTTTGGAGAGGTTTTGTGTTTTAAATTTACACAAGAAAAAAAAATGCAGCTTTCCATACAAGAAAAAAGAAAAAAAAATGTAGTTCCTTGACATTATATACCTCTAGTGGTAGCACTTGGATATGACAACCCCTTCAAAATAGCAAAAAAAAAAAAAAAAAAAAAAGAAAAAGAAAGAAAGAAAAGGAAAAACTACCAATGCTTATTTAAAAAAAAACAAACATGACCCTGAACTGCATCACACATCAAACACCATATCCACTACCACATATGTGATGTATCGTTATATCCAAAGACCAATTTAGGAAGAGTTAAACACATCTTTTAGAAAAGCTTACAATAGAATATTGGATTTAAATTAATGATGCTGTGTCTTCTGTCATCCACTCACTTGAGTATGCTATTGATGATAATCATTGGAATAAAATACATGCTATTCCCTGATTTAAATCCGACTGCATAGTTATATAGCACACAATGGATCTTGCCAAAACCAGCTTGCCCTGCTCCGTTGCACCATTAATCAAAGGTACAGTCACTTTCTCTTTTTAACTCCAGGTTTGCAACGCCAAATTCCTCTAAAGTGCAATATGACACTAGCTAATCTAGTGGACTCGGGCAGACCTAGGGTGGGAGTAGAAATCACCCAGTAACATTTCTCAGTATTAACGCCAGGGTTTTCCTGCAGGCTTCCACTGGTTTGAATTTTCTTAAGCATTGTCCTGAGTCTATTTTCAAATGGAAAAAAAAACACACACACTAGATCAGAATCAGAAATAGCTATTGATTCCCAGCTTGCTTTTCAAGCCTGGCAGAGGCTGTAAAAGTATTAACTTCTATCCGCTAAGTCAGCCACAGTCCGCAGCAGCAGCGCTGGGCTTTCGAGGCGCCGACTTCAGCACCGCGCTCTGGACAGCGACCCTGGCCGGGGCCAAAGTTGGGGCGGGCAGCCCCGACTCTGGTTCTCGAGCGCGGGTCCCCAAACTGCCCAGCGAGAGAGACCGGAGAGAAAGACTTGCAAAAGCTGCCAGAGGCGGAACGGGACGTCGGAGCGTGAACTTTGTTGCCCATGCATGGCTGCCAGGCTGAGCCCTGATGGACCGGGGGCCCGAGGACCGCCGCGGGAGGGGGCAGTGCGCGCCACGGGGCCGGAAAGGCCGGACTGGGGGCGAGGGCGGCGCCCAAGGGCAGGGGACGCCGGCAGCCCCAAGCCCGGGGGCCGGGGCCGGGGACGCGTTACCTGCCCGTTGAGCACCGCGTAGCGGTGCGCGGCGGCGGCGTGGTCTGGCGCAGAGGGCAGCGGCAGCAGCGGCAGCAGGGGCTCGCCGGGGGCTTGCCAGGCGGGCAGCCCCGGGAGCAGCGGGCCGGCGGGGGGTTGCGCCGAGGCGAGCAGCACGGGCGGGGGCGCGACCCCCGCGCCCCCGCGCCCCGAGCCGGCACCATCCACAAACCCAGGGCGGCGGCGGCGGCAGCCCGGCCGAGGCTGCCGCCGGCCTTGGGGCACCATCCATGCGGGCCGGCCGGCGAGCCTGGGGCTCCGGAGCCGGACCGCGGAGCCTGGCTTAGCGCTGGTCCATGCAGTCGCCGCCAGGCGGCGCGCGCCCCTGCTGACCTCTGTCCTGCTGCAGGCCCGGGTCCCGCGCCGTCTCTCCCTGGGATGCAGGCCCTGAGACCCAGCCCAGCTCTGAGCAGCTCGTGCGGATAGCTGGATGGAGACTTCCATGTGCTAATGAACTCCTTAGGTCGCTACGCTGGAGAAACCTCAGCGCAGCCACAGCACAAGCCCAGCGCTTCTCAGGAGCATTTGGTGAAGGGCCTTCCTGCCGCCTGAAGCAGAAGGGAGGTATTATGAAGTGTGCTTTTCAGAGCTGGCATGAAGGGTCCACCCTGACCTGAGCAGGAGTGCACGAACCCACCCAGGTACACCCACGGACACACTTGAAACTCTCCAAACACCAGCAGTCCTCACCTCCAGGCGGGTCCCCGACCTCTGTCCTGACATAAGCTGACCGGGCAGAGTAATTTCCATTTGCTTCCAGGGTGGTTTCCTCATTCTCCTAATTTGCTTAATTTCCTCCTGGCCTGGCATGATTTCTCTTCCATCAGGGCATATGCTAATTTACATAGCTGGCATCTCCATGTTTTCCTCCATCAAACCATTTTTCAATTAGCAAGTTTATCTCTTTCTTTGATACAAAAGGCCTGGCAAGATTTTGTTTTTTCTCACCTACCATCAGAAAGCTCTGTGGATTCGAAGTCTGTTACTATTCAGTGTAAGCCTTTAATTCATGCGCACCCCTGGTAGGTGTCTTGATCTTGGTGGCCACAGCCACCAAGGAATTGGGGCCAGCGACTTGGGGCAGGCCAATGTGGACCCCTTGAAGGGTCCTGTTTGAATAGGAGTTATTCACCCCTTCTCCACGGCTTGGAGGCTGGCAGTGCCCAGATTGTGTGCTGCTCTCAGCAAAAGAAAAATCCATGTGCACAGACCCCACGCTTCCAGGAAGCAGGCGTTAACTGTGATCTGGGGGTGCTTCAGCAGGTTCTCTGGGGGAAGAGCCACCCATTCCCAGGCAGCCCTGTCCTTGGAGTGGTTCTGCTCAAGTTAGGTTTTGTCAACTGGTGATATTTATTCCCTCCCTGGCTTTTTGGTGCCCTGAGCACAGGATGCCTTGGGCAGCTACTCAGCTCTGAACAAGAGCTGGGAAATCACAAGTAAGTTCACTCAAAGGACCTCAAAGCAGCCCAATTCCTCTGCTGCTTCCTGCCATGGGCTTGACTATGTTCATTTACCCCAGCACTTGAGGCCCTTTCCCTCCATGCTGTGTGCTGGGCTCTGGGAACACAGCAGAGGACACCACCAATGCAGAGCAATTTCCACGAATTCGTTAATTAATTGATATGACAGGGGAGCCAGGAGATGGGCTTATCCCCTACTTCTGGCTCCTGTTTCAATCACATTCATCTCAAGGTTTTCCCCACACACCCCACTCAACCCAAGAACAACCAGACACCCTCGTGGATAGAAGAAGCCCCCCTTCTAGGCGCTCTCATTCCAAGGGGTATTTAAGAGGACTCTTGTAAAGCAAGGAGCCCTGTTCTCCTTCAGGACTGGAAATCACCACCGGTCTGTGAGCGAAGGCTCCGTGCCAGGTGAAAGTGAAAACGTGAAAGTGTTAGTTGCTCAGTCGTGTCTGACTCTTTGCGACCCCATGGACTGTGGCCCACCAGGCTCCTCTGTCCATGGGATTCTCCAGGCAAGAATACTGGAGTGGATAGCTGTCTCCATCTCCAGGTGATCTTCCCAATCCAGGGATCAAACCTGGGTCTCCTGCATTGCAGGCAGATTCTTTACCGTCTGAGCCATCAGGGAAACCCTGGTGCACAGGTTGATGCCAGGTAGACCTGTGCAACTGGTGGGCAGGTGCACGTACCTGTCAGTGACCCAGGGGGTCAGCCCTGGGCTAGCACCCCATAAACTCAGGCCCTATTCTCCCTGTAAAAATCATTGAGAAATTCTCCTCATAAAGAGTTTTACACACAGTCTAGTTTCAAGTTCTCCTAACCAATAAAAGCCACCTTCAGTCTGTCTGTATTATTCAGGCAGAACCAGCAGAAATTTCCAGCTTATCTGTGACAGACTGAAGAAAGAAGATCCACACCATGAGAAACGTGTAAATTAGCCTCATATGCTAGTAAGTTCTGAATTTCTTATTACCTTGCAGGAAAAAAAAAATGTTGAGTGTTAGGGATAAATCAGTGGAGTAAGATTTTACATCTTGTAGAATGATTTATCTTCAAGTTTTTTAAAAGTCTTCCTCTAAGTAAAATATAATAGACCTCCCCCCACTCCCTGCAAGAGAAAGACAGAAATAGGAAGGTGCTTTCTCCAGGCCTGCAGAGTTAAAAATAATCCTCAGGGGGATGGGGTGGAGGGGAGGGTGGAGAACTGAGTTGTCACCTTGGCAGCACCCTGCCCCGCCCACCTGCTCGCACTGCCAGAACATCTTTCCAAAACAAATGCTAATCATGCCGGGTCCTCCCCTGCTGAAGACTCGCCAGCTGTGATGTGATGAGGTCTGGGATGGAAGCCACGAACGTGAGCCACCATCTCAGAGGCTGGCATCTTCAGGACGATTGGCAGTTTGATACCTGGCTCACCGCGGGTGAGAAGGGGCTGGTGGAAGAGTACTTTTCCTATATCCTGCTAAACCCGGGAGTCTGAGTTGAGCATCTTTTCTCAGGAATGCAGAGCATTTGGGATGAGCAGCCAAGAGGAGAGGTTGCTCTAGGCAGGACAGCTTGGGAGGCTCTGAGGGACACCTGGAAAGATCCACCCAGGATCTGTTGTGATTGTAAGCTCCAGTCTAGGGTCAGGAACAAAGCCTTGGCTGGAGACGCAGAACTTGAGCTAGCAGAAGAGTGGAGAGGGGTGGCTGTCTTCGGCCTCTGAGACAGGACATGTGGATGGGGTCACCCCAGGGGAGCACACAGAGGGAGAGGAGAGGCCGTCAGGGAGTCAGTGATGGAGACGGTGCTCTCTGGGAAACACAGAGGGAGAATGATGGCAGGTGGTAGCACAAAGCCACCTGGACAGGCACGAGTGTGCTTGTTTGTTAAAGGCTTTTATCACCGCTTCTTGTTATAAATGTGGTACTACGCAGTGATCTATTACTGTTAAATTGATAGTTTTTACACCTTATTTTTCACTCAGCATCACAGCATGAGGGGTTCCCCACATTGCTGAAAATCCCTGGAGGAACCCCATTATCCACAGAGGGCAGAGGACAAGCAAGAGTGGAGGGGATTCTGCCCCTACAGGGGTGGGTCAGCAGTGCACCCCACTCAGCAGCCTGTCCATTTTGTAGTTATAAAGAACCGCCCATCTACCCACCTAACTTCCCACCTAACCAAAGACTGGGCTGCATAGATGCTGTGTGGGGCACAGTGGAACCCTTGAAACCAGACACCTCCCCAGTGGATATTTGAGGTTTTACTCCCAGGATGCCCAGGACAAGGCGGACCTCCCCCCTCCCCCGCCCCACTCTCCCATACCCTCAGCTGCTACCCTCTGCACAGCCATTCTCAAGGTCCACACATCCCCGGTCAGCTCAGTGGGCCCTGGACAGCAGGAACCAAGCAATGTCCTCTCCTCTCTCCATCATACCTAGTAAGAAGCTCCCAGCATCCAGTGAAGTCAAGCCCAGGTCACTGCTGAGTCCCCAGCGGGTGCAAAGACAGGTCAGCGATCTGACCATGTTCCGTCCAAACGACAGTCACACAGCCAGGGCTCTGCGGGTCGTGTCCTGCCTGCGGGCGCCCAGCCAGGGAGAGCGGAGGGGCGAAGGGCCAGCCAGGCCCGGGAGGTGTCCACCCACAGACTTCCTGGGACTCAGGCCGCGGCAGCCTGGGCCCCAGCCTCCAGAGAATGACCATGAGGGAGAGGACGGCCACCGTGAAGTTTAGAGTCCCGGGGGTGGTGACAACGTGACAGCACCAAACAGGCAACCACATCGACACCTGGGCCCTGCTCATCCTAGGTGCCCCGGGCCGGAAAGCCAATGGCGGCAGGGGGCGGGCCCAGCATCCTCCCCGAGGCCCCGCCCCAGCCCGGCCCGGCATCCTCCCCGATGCCCCGCCCCGGCCCAGCCCAGCATCCTCCCCGAGGCCCCGCCCCAGCCCGGCCCGGCATCCTCCCCGATGCCCCGCCCCCGGCCCAGCCCAGCATCCTCCCCGAGGCCCCGCCCCAGGCCGGCCCAGCCCAGCATCCTCCCCGAGGCCCCGCCCCGCCCCGGCCCGGCCCAGCATCCTCCCCGAGGCCCCGCCCCAGCCCGGCCCAGCATCCTCCCCAAGGCCCCGCCCCAGCCCGGCCCAGCCCAGCATCCTCCCCGAGGCCCCGCCCCAGCCTGGCCCAGCATCCTCCTTGAGGCCCCGCCCCGCCCCGGCCCGGCCCAGCATCCTCCCCAAGGCCCCGCCCCGCCCTGGCCAGGCCCAGCATCCTCCCCGAGGCCCCGCCCCAGGCCGGCCCAGCCCAGCATCCTCCCCGAGGCCCTGCCCCACCCCGGCCCGGCCCAGCCTCCTCCCCGAGGGCCCCGCCCCGCCCTGGCCAGGCCCCCCCAGCATCCTCCCCGAGGCCCCGCTCCAGCCTGGCCCAGCATCCTCCCCGAGGCCCCGCCCCGGCCCGGCCCAGCATCCTCCCCGAGGCCCCCGCCCCACCCCGGCCCGGCCCAGCATCCTCCCCGAGGCCCCGCCCCGCCCCGGCCAGGCCCAGCATCCTCCCCGAGGCCCCGCCCCAGCCTGGCCCAGCATTCTCCCTGAGGCCCCGCCCCGGCCCAGCTCAGCATCCTCCCCGAGGCCCCGCCCCGGCCCGGCCCAGCATCCTCCCCGAGGCCCCGCCCCACCCCGGCCCGGCCCAGCATCCTCCCCCGAGGCCCCGCCCCGGCCCGGCCCAGCATCCTCCCCGAGGCCCCGCCCCAGCCTGGCCCAGCATCCTCCCTGAGGGCCCGCCCTGGCCCAGCCCAGCATCCTCCCCGAAGCCCCCGGCCCGGCCAGCATCCCCGGCCCAGCATCCTCTCCGAGGCCCCTCCCCGGCCCGGCCCAGCATCCTCCCTGAGGCCCCGCCCCGGCCCGGCCCAGCATCCTCCCCGAGGCCCCCGCCCCAGCCCAGCCTTCCCTTCTCCTTAGACCCGGGCGCACCCGAGAAAGGAGGGTAGCCAGAGACCAGGGCAGCAGCTGGGCGCTCACAGACTCCCTGTGGCAGTGGGGGTCCTGCTGCCCTGCCCCCTTCCTGTGCCCTTTCCTGTCCAGGGCCGTCTGCTGACCCCAGCCGCTGTGGACGGGGGCTTTCATCCTATCAGAACATGACTTACGGACACTTAGACAAGGAGGGACGGACGGCAGTTGGCGCAGTGCGGTCTCACAGGCCACACGATGCATCGGCTTCTTCTTGGCACTCACATCGCCTGGTGTGATTTGTAGGGTCTGGAGACACGAAATCGTTGGCGTTTTCTCTGCAGGCCGGACGACTAGGAAGCCATCATGATGCGTGCTCAGCGGGCCTTTCGCCAGTCAGAAAACGCCCGCACTTCCTATTTGGACAAAGACGTTTGTGCTTGTATATAGTTTCATTTTGTTCCGTCAAAGGTTGCTGACCCCACACCAGATGAAGGCAGTGTGTTAACCCCACTCCAACCTGTCCGACATTGAGCGCTCCTCCCCGGCTTTCTTAAGGAGGGAAGTCCCATCACCCGTGTCCCCATGGGGAGTGCCCTGGCCGTCCTTCAGCTTAATGACACAGTGGCCAGGCCACACGCGGACTCGTAAGAGGGGCCAGGAGTGGGAGGCGTGTTACAGCAGCCCCGCTAATTGGGGGTAGTTCAGGAGGAGAAGCAGCTTGGTGGCAACTGGGGAAGAATATAGATTATCAAGAGCGTTTGTAACACAGTCTTACTGTTTGGGGGCGTTATCTGGAGCACCAGGCAACGGGAGGTCGCGGAAGCCTTGTCCAACTGGCCTGGGCCTCCAGCAGGTGAGAGGCTCTGGCAATTAGCGTCTGGAAAGCGTTCACCCCCCCCCCTCAGCGGGCTAACCGGCCTCTTCTGTGCGAGGCTTTGCTTCGCAGTTCTAGCCAGGGTCAAACGAGCGCCGAGTCCACAGTACGGGCCTGTGTCCAGGACACAGCCAGAGCTGTTTCCCTAGAGGCTCCAGAAGAGCAAGATTCCTGGGCGGAGGACTGTCCGCGGTGTCCCAGCAGCAGAGCTGGCCAGAATGCCAAACATCACAATGACTCTCCCAGTGCGTGAGCAGCATCCCCGGTGCCCAGGTGCCAGGCCCCCCACGCAGGCTCACCAGGCCAGCTGCCAGCACCTCCTGATGCAGCCTGTGGTGGGAGCCCAGTGCCAGAGCTCAGAGTGCTGAGGGGTGGACGTGGGGTCCTTCACAGACCAGGGCTCAGGCCAGGATGATGCATCTGGCCTTGACCTCGTACATGTCTTGACCCCGCTTCCCTTCCTGTTGGCAGGGTGTGGCCAGACTCCAGAGTCTTTGATTTCACCAAGCAGCCCGTCTTCCGGAGAGGTGGCAGTCTGAACACAGTTGTAGTTATCCTCCAAACCCCGATTCTCTAACCTCAGCAGTGAGTTATAGCCCAACAGGAAAAAAGGAGGAGCTTAAAACACTCTCTGTAATTCTCACCTTGATAAAATATTCTTGGGGTAAGGAAAAAAAAAAGTTCACAGAAGATGGTCTGTGTTTTTTCTTCCCCAAAGTGTTAACTTAAATAATTCTGTGAATTCAGCAAATTCTGCCACTTAACCTTTTCTCTGACTCTTCCAACTCATTAATAAATAGAGTGAAATAAACTTGCTCTGGGACCAGTCTCTGGGGCATCCAACTTCTGACCTTTTTCTCTGTTCAGAATCAGACAGGGCAGGAGTTTTGATTATTTAAAGAGCTAAGTAGTGAGATAGAGGTACATCCATGAAACCAGGGTGTCCAGGAGTGAAGCTTCTGCGGGGACGCTGGTGGAAGGACAGCTGGGACATTGTGCTGCTCAGCAACCTGCTCTGTGAGCTTCCTGGAGTGACCAGGAGACCAGACAGTGTGGGCTGACTCGGCTAAGTGGCAGCCTGTACCCTGCACTCAGCCATTCCATAGGATGTCCATAAGCGTTGGGGGCAGGCAGGGGCCCCACACCCAGCCTCCAGCCCTACCAGACAGTTCATAAGGATCCCGTCCCCTCCACCACCTGGCACTTCTGGCCAACTCCGTGACATCCTTGGACCTCGGTTGCCCACAGGTGAGAGAGGTTTGAATCAAGTCAGTGTTTCACACAGTGTGAGGTCTCTGAGCTCAGTCTGAGCCCATGTATTCCGAGTGGCCACGTGATTCTGGACAAGTCCACCCACCTTCCTAGGCTCAGCATCCTCCAGTGGCAACCAGAGGTAGGTCACATCAAGTTAGGACGAATCTGATGGAGGCAAAGTGGGGGAGACCCTCTGGGGACCTTTGCCAGCAGAACCCACTGAGTAGGATGTCACTGAGGCTGATGAAGGTGGAAAGGTATGTCCCATGTTTACCGTGTTTCCCTGTCCCACAGCATGTCCCTGACCTCAGCCCCTGTTCAGGCCTGTGTCCCCACTGTCTGGAATACAGCAGCTCAAGGAGAGAAAAGACATCACAGTCCGTCAGCTGCAGCGACAGACTGTCAGAGGTTCGCGGCTTGCACAACACGCCTTTACTTGCCAAAGTTCAGGAGGCTGGTGAAGCCTAGACGGAGACATGGGTAGATCCTACATCTGGTGGGGAAGGGCTTCCTGGCCCGTGGACGGCCGTCTTCTAGCTGTGCATTCTCAGCCGAGGGCAGAGGGAGAGCAAGGTCCCTGGGGCTCTGCCAAGGACACTGATCCGTCCTAGGGGCTCCATTTCCACGAGTATCATCCTCTCATCTCCCAGAGGCCCCGCCTCCAGGCACCAGTACATTGGGGACTGGCTTTCAACCTGTGATTTGAGGAGGCACATATGTGTCCTGCATCCGTGCGCAAAAGTTTCTGAATTCCATTCCAAAATCAAAGTGTGTGAGAGCCCGAGGAGTTTGCGCTGTCGAGGGGCCTTCCTGCCGTGACTTGCTGATTGGGCGGCAGCCTCTCTGCGCTCCCAGCCAGCGAAACTGCCTTAAGACCTCGCCCCGCGCTGGGCCCCTGAACTCTGGAAGGCCCACCTGCTGCCTGGGGCCCTTGGACCAGGTGCCAGGCTGGCCGGCCATGGCCGCCCCTCTGCAGCCTCAGATGCCTCAGAAGCCACACCTTGCTTGGCACAGAGAAGAAGGCAAAGGTCATGAGCTAAGACAAAACAACCCCGAGGAAGGGACGGGGCAAACACCCCGCCCCCAGGCTCTGTTTCTGGGGAGAGCACCGTCCGCCCCACCAGGCACAGGCTTGTGCGCTCCAGAAGCAAGCCTAGCCTGGGAGTCCGGCTCCATCTGGACGTTGCTGCCGCCTCAGCTCCGTGTGAGAGGAGACCCCACCTCACACGGGCAGGAGCTGGAGCCCGGGAGCCGTGTCCGCTCTGGGGACACCGCCCCCCGCTGCCCTGGGCACCCGGGGGGCCTCCAGCAGGGCCGGCTTCCTAGTCCCTGGACACCCCAGGGCTCTTTCCCCATCAGCAAGACCAGCGAATTACAGAGGGCCAGGCAGGTTTGGGGAGCAGAGAGGGTGCCCACAGGGCTGCCACCCTGAAAAGTCCTGCGGGACCCAGACCCACCCTGAGCCTGGTGTGCCCATCCCCACAGGGCCAGCCCCGTTGCGTGGTTCTGACCAGTGGTGCCCCTCCTCCCACAGTCCCTCCCTGCTCCTGCTCTCTCTTTCTCCGACCAGAGTGACCGTCTGAATCTGTGAAAGTCAATATTCCCCTGAAGTGGAGCCTGGCTGCATGGGCAGGGCTAGGAGGAGCTGAGCGGGCATCTCCCTGGGCCAGCGCTGTGACTCCAGCCAGCGCCAGTGGCGCAACACAGACCCAACTTCGGGAGCAAGTCCCGTCCACCAGCCCCCGGGCAGGAGTGCCCTCAGCCCTGCAGCAGCATCGCCTCCTCTGGCTGTAAGGGTGCAGTCGTGTACCGCCGGGGTGTGGGGCTCCTCTGACCATAGAGGGTACTAGCCTGACTGGGGGTACAGATCAGCTCAGCGGCCAGGGTCTGAGACTAGGAGCAGGTCTGAGCCCGGGTGGCCAGCTTCCCAGGATGCCAGCTGCCTCTCTGCCTACCGAAGCCCCTCCGCCTCCCCCGCCACTTTCCCTATTTCTCCTCCCACAGTCTTCCTCGCAGCCCTGGCTCCGGTCCCACTTCCCCACCTGGGGCTGGAAGGCACACCTGGGTCCCTGGCCCTCAGGGCCTGTCCAAGGAGACCTCCCATCCCCCCTTGTCCTCCTGCTTCAGGTGGAGCAGTTGTAGGTGCCCTGGGGTGTGACAGAGACTCCCTGGGCGTGGGGAGGACCCAGAGCACTCCCTGGAGGTCCGCAGCAATGAGGACACCCCTGCCCTCTGCCCAAAGAGTCTCTTGGCTCTTAACAGCATGCATCATGTCCATGGTAGTGGGGACATAACAGACTAGCACTCATCCACACACTGGTCAAATGACTTGTGTTTTGAACACAATGTCTAGTATGAAACACTTAGACAAAAGTATGGGCCTTCCCAGGTGGCTCTAGTGGTAAAGAACCCACCTGCCAATACAGGAGACATAAGAGGCTCAGGTTCACTCCCTGGGTCGGGAAGATCCCCTGGAGGAGGGCACACAACCCACTCCAGTATTCTTACCTGGAGAATCCCATGGACAGAGAAGCCTGGCGGGCTACAGTCCATAGAGTCGCAAAGAGTCGGACACGACTGAAGCGACTTAGCACTAGCACATGATTACAGCTTAAAACAAAAAACAACAAAAGCACAGGGCTGATTTGGGAATAAAGAAACGGTAGAGGGATTCCTAGAAGCTGAAAATAACAAGAGAATCCAAAATGTAAACATGATTAAACTGAAGGCATCATCTGACCTGGACACTTACTGTCCATGGAAACAAGGGCTCCTGCTTCCTTGTGCTGCCACTGTGGGGAACAGACTGCCTGAGACTTCCAGGCAGAGCTGGGAGCCCAGCAGGGTGACAGCCCCCTGTGAACCTCTCCTGCAAAGGAGATGGTCAGAAACTTGCTGGTCAAGCAACGGACTCCAGCTGGCTGGTGGGGAATGCATCTCTGGGTAATTTATAACCACCAGCTGTCCCACATGGGGAAAACATATTCAAAGTGGTCCCTGATGGCAGGTGGCCCCAGGCAGTAAGGAATACAAACCCTCTTGAAGAAGACATAGTAAATGCCCAGAGACATGACAGAGAAGAAGATTAAAGGGACATTGCAAAGCATGACGCACAGGAGGAAAGACGGACGGAGGATTGCAGAAAAAGATTAAAACAGAAGCATCACACCCCGGAAGAAGGAGAGTGTTAGAGTTACAGGACATGGAATATGAAATAGGTGTGGCTGACATTTAAATATGTTAGTGTACTCTTTTAACAATATTTTAAAGCAATGTACTAAAATTGCCTCTAAAAAATAAGAGATTATAAAAGGCAAGTAGGTGAATTTGTAAGTTGATTTAATAAACCTTTTAGAGAATGAAAAACATAGTGTTTGAGGTTTAAAACACAATTTGTGGATTGAAAAGCAGATTAGACAGGGCTGAAGAGATAAATGAATGAGAGAGAGGAAGCATCACCCAGAAAACACCATTGGAGGGGGGTCACCGGACGAGGAAAAAGTGGGAGAAAGCAGGGAGAGTGAAATACAACGGCTAATGCGTGTCCAGGAAGAGTTTCAGGGGCCAAGAAAGAAAAAAGGAAAAAGGAGAGACGATATTCAGAGATGATTGCCAAATATTTTGCAGAATGTACAGAAGTGACACGTCCTCCGTTTCTGGACTTGTGGCAGACCCCAGCGCGTCCTCTGTGCTCGGAAGGAGACTTGGGTGTGTGGTCACCATCGAGGAAGCCTGGGGACAGGCTCTGAGTGGCTCGTGGAAGCCAGTGTTCAGGCACCAGGACGGATGGAGCAGTTTCTGGAGTGCTGGTGCAGAGGGCAGTGTGCACACGGTTAAACCTCAGAATCAAGAGGCCCAGGCTGGTGCAGACACACAGGTCCCCAGGGCCACGTACTGCAAGGCACAGCAGCATTGCCACCTTTTCCTCCTGTTGAGAGATGAGAAATTGGCCAGGTATGGTGCACTTGGCAATAAGTAACAAAGATAAGATTCCTGGACCTGAAGAGAAAGAGATGGTGTGTCCCAATGACCAAGCATCTTCATGTATGCAGATTGGAGAATAAACCTGCTTCTCTGTCCATTCTGAATCTTGATGGATAAATCATGATACCTCTAGAGGACCATGTGTCCCTAATATATTTTTAATTTAAATTATTTTTGTAGGCAGTACCCCACATAAAATTTTTGCCCAGGGTCTCACTGACGCTAGAGACAGCCCTGTGTATAAACAGGAGCCAAAATAAAGCTGGTTTTGGTACGCAGATATCAAGACAGACTTTAAGACAAGAAACATCATTAGAGGTTAAAGAGAAGAGGCGTATAATGATACAGAAAGCTAAAGTGCTAGTTGCTCAGTTATGTCTGACTCTTTGGGACCCCATGGACTGTAGCATGCCAGCCTCTTCTGTCCACAGACTTCTCCAGGCAAGAATACTGGGGTGGGTAGCCATTCCCTTCTCCAGGGGATCTTCCCGACTCAGGAATCAAATCCAGGTTTCCTGCACTGAAGGCAGTTTCTTTACGATTGAGCCATCTGGGAATGTATATGTACCTAATAACATAACCTCAAAATATGAAAAATATTTATCGGAAGAATTTTTTTAAGTAGACAAAATTAGCAAACTCACTGAGAAAATTTAACACACCTCTTTTAGTAATCAATAGAACAGCTTGACAAATATAGAAATCAGCAAGTGTATGGAAAAGATTTAAAAGGTGATAACAAAATTCACCTTTTTCGATAAATATGGAACACAGCACCCAACATCTAGGGAATACAAAAACAAGGGCAAAATCAAGACGTGGGAAAACTGATACAAACTCGGAGCGCTTACTCCACGGACTCACTACAGGAAGTCATGATGAGGTTCTGGAGAAAGAAGAGGCGTGAGGCCAGGAGGAAGGTCCAGGACGAGCGCAGGAGGAGCGAGCAAGAGGCAGGATGCAGGCCTGCATCACCTGCTGGTGCTTGGCGGAGGTGAAAATTAAATTAGGACGAACGTGCTGCACAAAAATAGCATGTAAATCTGGGATGAAGTAGAGATACTTATTAAATTTTAACTTTGTTAAGTTAAATATGCATGTTAGACTTTCTAGAGCAAATACTAAAAGAATAAAAATAGAGTTTGGCAGGTTTTGAAAAATCAATATATAAAAGTTATTTGCGTTTTCATAATACACGCAAGTGGAACATATAATTTAGAAATATGTAATATTTAAAATAGAAGCAAGAATGGTGAGGTTCCCAAGAGTAATCCAACAGAAAAATGTATAATTTCTTTATGGCTAAAATTGTATAACTTTCTTGAGATATTTATCTTAAAAAGAACTTTAAAAGTGGATAGACCATATATATGGATAGGAAGACTCAATTCTTCCCAAAATGATGTACAATTTTAATGCAAACAAAATAATCAAAAGTGAGGATATACTATATATATACCAAATATATACTTTATATATACTTGACATGCTAATTCTCAGATACATATAAAAGTGTAAAAGGCAAGAATGGTCAAAGCATGACAGACTCTTGAATCAGGAGAACTTTTCAATATTCTTGTCAACAAATGGTATTGAAACGACTGGATAAAAGTATAAAACACAATACCACAAAACAAGTATTAGAACCCTACCTTATATTACATAAAACTTGATGCAAGATGTATCAGAGAACTAAAAATAAAATCCAAAAATATTAGGCTTTTCAGAAAGAAGCACGTTATTCCCAACCTCATAGTTGAATATAAGAGGATACAGGAAGCACGAAATAGGAAAGAAACAATGGGCAGGTTAGTTTCCATAAATTTTAAAACTTTCGCTCTTCAAAAGACACCGCCAGGAAAATGAAAGCACAATCAACAAACAAGGAGAAAAAAAACAAACAACACATACGTTTTATAAAGGGCCCAGAAGAGAGAGGCTATCCATTATACACACACATCCACAACAAAAGAGTCAGTCTAATAAGACCGGACCAGCATCTCACAGAGTCAGGTGTTCAAATGACTGATGCAAGTTAGATACTAAGGTCATGAAAATTTGCTGAATGTCGTTAATTATCAGAGACAGTGTGGATTAACACCCAAGGGAGACACCATATCACACCTCTCCAGGATGGCTAAAATTAACACAGAAACAAACAAAGCTGACCAACTGACCATACCAAGCACCACAGAGATGAGGAGTAGCCAGAATTCATGCTTTATGGAGAATTCTACTGGTCAGCCCCACTTTGGGAGTTTATTTACCATGTGACCAACAACTGTATTTTGAACTATGCACCTGAACTATGTGGAAACATTCGTCTGTAATAGGCTCGCCCAAACTGTCTTAGCAGATTTTGTCATAACACAGTCCCAAATTGGAAACACCCCAAATGCCAATCAATAGGAAAAATGGGAGAACAAACGCAGCATCTTCAGATGATGGATCACCACTCAGCAATAAGATAGTGTACTTTTGATACCTCTACTATTAATACCAAAAAATAATGCAGTAAATTTCTTTTACATGCAGTAAAAGAAATCACACGTAAGAGAATACAAACTTTTAAGTCCATTTTTTACAAATTCCAAGAGCAGATGAAATTATGTAGAGTGACAGAAGTTAGGATGCAAGTTGCTATGGATATAGAGATTGACCTGGGCGGGCCCAGAGGAGTCTTCTGGGATGATGGAGGAGTCCTGTATCTTGAAAGGATGGGGTTACCTGGGTACATCAAAACTCATCAGAATTTACACTTAGGATCTCTGCGTTTCATTCCATATAAATTTGTCTCCTAAAAATGTAAGCAAATGACTCTTATGAAGGATAAGCTCTATTTGGTAGAACCACTTGTTTCATGCTTTTAAAGATTAAGCTTTTAATTTGAGATAGTTGTCAGTTTACACATAATTGTAAGAAATAATACAGAGAGATTCTGTGTACTTTCATCCAGTTCCCTCCAAAGGTAACATTTTGCAAAACTATAGAACCTCATCACAACCAGGATATTGATAGAGAGACAGTCAAGACAACAGACGTGTCCACCATCCCAAGGAGCCCTGATGCCACCTGGTTACAGCCACGTCCACTTCAGAGCTACTCTACTCTTCCTTAACTCCTGGCAAACACTACTCTCCATTTCTATAATTTTGGGAATGTTATGTGAGTGGAATCGTGTGGCCTGTGGCCTTTGTGGTTGCTCTTTGTCCATGTGATTCTCCTGAGGTTTGCCGAGGTTGATGTGTGTGTCAGGAGTTCATTCTTCTTTACAGCTAAGTAGTATTTGATGGATCTAGAAAAGGCAGAGGAACGAGAGATCAAATTGCTAACATCCATTGGATCATAGAAAAAGCAAGAGAATTGCAGAAAAACATCTACTTCTGCTTCATTGACTACACTAAAGACTTTGACTGTGTGGATCACGACAAACTGTGAAAATTCTGAAAGAGGTAGAAATACCAGACCACCTTACCTGCTGCCTAAGAAACCTGTATGCAGGTCAAGAAGCAACAGTTAAAACTAAACATGGAACAATGGACTGGTTCAAATTGGGAAAGGAATACATCAAAGCTGTATATTGTCACTCTGCTTATTTAACTTCTATGCAGAGTACATCATGCCAAATGCAGGGCTGGATGAAGCACAAGCTGGAATCAAGACTGCTGGGAGATATATCAACATCCTCAGATATGTAGATGATACCACATTAGTGGCAGAAAGCTAAGAGGAGCTAAAGAGCATCTTGATGAAGGTAAAAGAGGAGAGTGAAAAGCTAACTTAAAACTCAACATTCAAAAAACTAAGATCATGGCATCTGGCCCCATCATGGCAAATAAATGGGAAAAAAGTGGAAACAATAGCAGATTCCATTTTCTTGGGTTCCAAAATCACTGTGGGCAGTGACTGAGGCCATGAAATTAAAAGACACTTGCCCCTTGGGAAAAAAGCTATGACAAACCCAGATAGCTTATTAAAAAGCAGAGACATCATTTTTCTGACAAAGGTCCATCTAGTCAAAGCTATGGTTTTTCCAGTGGTCGTGTACAGATGTGAGAATTGCACCACAAAGAAAGCTGAGTGCAAAAGAATTGATGCTTCCAAACTGTGGTTTTGGAGAAGCCGTTGAGAGTCCCTTGCACAGCAAGGAGATCAAACCAGTCAATCCTAAAGGACATCAACCCTGAATAGTTATTGGAAGGACTGATGCTGAAGCTGAAGCTCCAATAATTTGGCCACCTGATGCAAAGAGTTGACTCATCAGAAAATATTCTGATGCTGGGAAAGATTGAGGGCAGGGGGAAAAGGGAACGACAGAGGAAGAGATGGTTGGATGGCATCACCTACTCAATGGACATTTGAGCAAACTCTGGGAGATAGTGAAGGACAGGGAAGCCTGGTGTGCTGCAGTCCACAGGGTTGCAAAGAGTTGGACATGATTTAGCAGCTGAGCAATAAGTATTTCATGGTGTGGATACATCACAATTTCTTTAACCATTTATCCTTGGAAGGCCATCTGGATTTTGTTACATGCTTGCCTATTATGCATAAAGCATCTGTAAACATCCATGCACATGTTTTTGTGTAAACATGTTTGCATTTCCCTGAGATAAATATCCATAAATTCAACTTCTGGGTGATATAAAAGTTTAACTTTTTAAGAAACCATCAAGTTGTGTTCCACAGTGCCTATACCGTTTGTTAGATTCCTGCGGGAGGAATCGGATTTCTCTTCATCCCCGGCAGCATTTGGTGCCGGTATTTTAAAATCAGAATTGCCCATCCTGACTGATGCATAATTGGCGGTTTTAGTTTTCATTTTCTGAAACGATAATTCTGTTGAATTCCTTTCACGTGCGGGTTTGCCGTCGTATATCCTCTTTCATCAAACGTCTCCTCATATCTTTGCTCATTTTCTAATGGGATTTTTAGAGATTGTGTTATGAGTATCCCTGTATGGTTTACATAACAATCCGCTGTCGGACATTGAGATCAGCAAGCGCTTTCTTTCGGTGTCTGCCTTGTCTTTTCATCCTCTAGGCAAGATCTTTCACAGAGCAAAATATTTCAGTTTTGTGACGTCCATTTGCATTCTTATTTTCCGTCTTCTGTGTCACACTTTCCGTGTCAAGTCTAGGCATTGTGTGCCTGGCCCGAGTGTGCTTTTTTCTTAAAGTTTCATAGTTATTATTTTACGTTAAGTCCATGATTCACTGTGAATTAACGCTTGAATAAGCCTCAAGATTTCGATCAAGGTTTGTGTTTGTTTCTTTTGCTTGTATTATATCAACTGCTCTGCACCTTTTATACAAGCACTTGAGTCGTTTTTGCACCTTTGCCAAAAATTAGCTAGACAAGGAGAAACGAGTTGAATGTCCATCAGTTGAAGAATGAATAAACAAACGTGGCTCATCTGCACAATGGAACCTTAGCCATAAAGGGGAAGGGAGTAGTAACTCCTGTTACCACATGGGTGGACCGTGAGAACAGACCGCTAAGTGAAGGGAGCCGTTCACGAGGGATCACGCAAGACACGATTCCGTTTCATGAAATGTCCAAAGCAGACAAGCCTATCGGGACAGAAGCAGACTGGCCGCTGGCTAAGGCTGGAGGAGACGTAAGGATCGGGAGGCATAGCTAAGTAGTTGAAGCTGATGAAAATGTTCTAAAATTGGTGAACTCATAGTGGCGCACGTCTGTGAATATACTAAGAAGCACTGAGACGTACATGCACATATCTGTGAATATACTAAAAGCATTGAGATGTACACTCCGAATGGGTGATGTACTATGCATCTCAATGAAGCTGTTAACTGCATTAAAAAACTCCCGAAATAGAGCGTTCTCTCCTCATTTGCTGTCCTGGCCATTATAGGATGGCTAGGAATATCTCTAACTTCTCCCCAGTGAGTATCAGTAGCAACCCTCCAAGTCACAGTTATCAAAAAATGTCCCCAGACATTGACAAATATGCCTTAAGAGGAAACACCCCTCCACCCAACACCAAGAACCAAAGTCACAGAATAAGAAAATAGCAAAAAAAATATAGGAGAACCTTGAAGCCATGCCCATAGACTCATCATCAAGACGACCACAGCAGAGCCATCCTGGGGAGACTCAGAACGGGCCCAGGAGTTATCACACATCCTACGTGTCAACACGTGTGTAACCTGGAGCAGCATGGACCACCTGGCCACCACCCCTTAAGACGTGGCTTCCTCCCTCCCTGGCTGAAGCCCCGTCTCTCTGTGTCCAGCAAGGGGAGGTTGGCAAACAGGACCCTCCACCTTCCTGTTGCTGACTCTGAAGACAAGGTGGGCATGACCTGGCACTCTGACCTAAGTCAGCGCCATCCCAGCGGTTGTCAGTCTACCTTTTCCAACTCATTTTAACCAGGATGACCCGGGCTGTGGTTCTCCACTCACCATGGTGAAGACCTTCCCCCAACTGACTCAGCATCCTGCTCTGAAGGAGGGTCCAGCCTTGTCCTCCTCCTTTTCCATTGCGTTCATTCACAGAACACCTTCACTCTCAGGGCCCGTCTGGCGGCCTTCCTGCTGCAGAGGAAGGGGCCTCCCTTGAATGACACCCAGAAAGGAGACTTCCTCATTCGGATACCTTAAGGAAGAGCGTGAGGCTGCAAGAGTCCACTGGGCATGCCACGCCTGTTATTTCAATCGAACTTGACCTTCCTTAGGAACACGCGTTGAAAAGTCATGCTCAGAGATGGATGGGTTGCACTATAAGAATAATTCCACTTTCACTATCAAGTGGCAAGATGGTTTTAAATAACATCACTCATGCTGTTGTGGACTTCCCCTGGGGAGCCTGCTTCATGAAGGGCCTATGAATAAAAGATGCAAAAGCAGGCCCTCCTCCTTGTGCTTGGCAGAAGCTGGGGGTGGGGGGGGCGGATCTGGGGCCTCACATGGGGAGCCCACCTGCAGCTGTCCACCTGTTCCACCCAGAAGGGTGTGCGTTGCCCTGAAGACGGCCAGAGCAGCCTGTTGCTGTGAAAGGCCGTCTTGCTTCATGGCCAAGTCCTCCTGATGGGCATGGGGTGTTCCACAGATTCTTCCTGGAGGACTGAGCCCAGGGAGGAGCAGGGGGCAGCAGGACAGAGCATCCTAAGAAGAATGGCGCCGTTCTCCAGAGGTCTCAATGCAGAGCATGTGGTGTGGTCAGAAGGAGACAAACCTGCCTCGGAAGTCAGAGAGGAAGAATGGGTTTGAAGCCAGCCTAACCAAAGCTATGATTTTTCCAGTAGTCATGTATGAATGTGAGAGTTGGACCATAAAGAAAGCTGAGCGCAGAAGAATTGATGCTTTTGAACTGTGGTGTTGGAGAAGACTCTTGAGAGTCCCTTGGACTGCAAGGAGATCCAACCAGTCATTCCTAAAGGAAATCGGTCCTGAATATTCATTGGAAGGACTGATGCTGAAGCTGAAACTCCAATGCTTTGGCCACCTGGTGTGAAGAACCGACTCATTGGGAAAGAGCCTGATGCTGGGCAAGATTGAAGGCGGGAGGAGAAGGGGACGACAGAGGATGAGAGGGCTGAATGACATCTCCGACTCAATGGACATGAGTTTGAGTAAACTCCAGGAGTTGGTGATGGACCTGGCGTGCTGCAGTCCATGGAGTCGCAAAGAGTTGGGCACGACTGAGCGACTGAACTGACTGACTAACTGATGCGCTCCACTGAGATTTCCGGGGCCAGAGTTTCTTCCTCTGCTCCTCTTCCAAAGACTTCTTCCCTGGGACACAACTTGCTCCCTCGAAGCATGCACTGTTGTGTGAGTGAAGCCAGGAACTTACATGACAGGCAAGCAGAGCACAAGTCTCAACCAAGGAGGGTGATCTGGCCCAGAACTCAGAGGAGGAGGGGAGAAGAAACGGCGTGGAGTCTGGGCAGACCCGCAGAATCCCAAAGGGCGAGTCCCACCCAGTCCACCTGGCCAGGCCTCTGCGCCTGAGATGTGCTATCCCCTCCATGTGGACACTCCCCTCTCTGCAAGTCCACCTCAGAATCACTTCTGTGTGGGCCTAGCACATCGAGGCAGGACTAGTCCCTGTGTTCTCCACGCTCACGTACGGTTAGCACAAGCGGTCGTGAAACATTGTGATGTGGATCATCCCTTCCCAAATGGGAAGAACTTTGCACCCCCAGACCAGTGCAGAGCTCGATGCACAGCAAGCAATTCCACCAGTGTCTTATGGATTAATGGGTGGACACGAGACGGAATGAATGAAATGACTTTATGCTGTCAACACAATCTATGGAATACATGAGTAGGGATGCAGTCAACTTGTTAAGTGCACATCCTTGCCACCTCCAAACACTGTTACATATAAACAAACAAGCAAGTGCAATATCTCTAAAAAAAAAAAAAAATACCTTCAACGAGCAAATAAAACAGCACTGTTCTCTTCTAATCTGTCAGTCTACACACAAAAGCCTCCCTAGCGCACATAAGCTGACTGTGTTGCAGCAATAGTATCAAGGATCCAGACAGGCAATTTCAAAACCAAAAGGGGTCCTCTGGGTTGCTCTGGGTGGCAGGCGGGAAGGCTGGAAGGATCGGAGACCCACCACCTCTCCGTACCGCCCACACCGAGCCAAGCCCAAACTCTCTCCGCTCGTGGGGAGGGAATCATATTTCATGCCAAGGACAGACTTTTTCTGAGGCATTAATTACCATCAGCCCACACACTATTTCATCATTTCTCTCAAATTGCCCAGAAGGGGTTGCCATGCGGAACCTCAGGCTCAGAGGACATTTGGTAAGCGGATCGTTAGAAGTTATTTAGAATATTCCAGGGGGCGGATGGTGGGAGGCAGACGCTGAAAAACGTTACGTGTACCTGCTTTCCATATCGTTGTACAGTTACTTCTGTCCGCCCAGTGACCATCTCCGCTTTGGCAAAATGCACACCAGCTTCAGTGCTTCCAAAGCAACTCCCTGCCCCCTGCTCATTCACGCTTCAGTGTATGAACCAGATTTTTCTCTCTTCTTCCTGCATCTTTCCATAGGGGAAGGTGCCCAGTCCAATGCGTCCATTGACTTCCACTTATGCTCCATCGATCTTTCATTTTAATTTTGAAAGACTACAGCAAAATACACAAAACGTGACCCTTATCATCTCAAACCTTTAAAGCGTAACTTTTGGTGCATTTAGTGCACTCACATTGTTACGCAACTGTCACCAACATTCCATCTAGAACTCTTTTCGGTCTGCAAAACTGAAACCCTCTGCTTCTTAAGGACAAGTCCCGTTTGCCATCCCCCAGCCTCTGGAAGCCACCATCTGCTTCCTGTCTCTATGAATCCGAGTGCTCTGGGAGCCTCATAGAAGTGGGGTCCCACAGAGTGTGTCCTTCTGTGACTGGCTTATTCCTCTTACCATAATGCCTTCAAGGTCAGTCCATACTGCAGGATGTGTCAGAATCTCTGCTCTTTCTAACACCGAATGATGTTCTATGTATGTAAAGACTGCAGTTTGTTTATCCATCATCCATGGTCGAACTTGAATTGCTTCCACTTTGGGCTAATTGTGAATAATGTTGCTATGAACATAGATATATGAGACCCCCTTTTCAATTCTTTGGATGATATACCCAGAAGTGGAATTACTTTTAGTTTTTAATTAAATTAAAATTTTTAATTTAATTTAATTTTTTGAGGAATCATCATATTGTTTTCCATTGTGGCTGCACAGTTTTCCATTCCCAACAGTGCGCAAGGATTCCAGTGTCTCCACGTCTTCACCAGCATTTCCTACCTTCTATTTTGTTTCATTTTTCGCAGGAGCTCATCTAGAGGGTGTGAAACGGTGTCTCACTGTGGTTTGATTGGTGTTTCTCTAACGATTAGTGACGTTTAGCATCTTCTCATGTGCTTACTGGCCGTTTGTGTTCTCTTCTTTGGAGAAATGTTCATTCAAGTCCTCTGTCCATTTTTTTACTAGGTTGTTTGTTTTCTGTGGCTGACTAGTAGGAGCTCCTTACGAATTCTGGATATTAACCCCTTTATCAGTACATGATTTGCAAGTGTTTTCTCCCGTCCTCTGGCTGCCCTTTCGCCCTATTGAGTCTGTCCTTTGCTGCGTGAACGACTTTGTTTCAACGTGGCCGGTTTGTCTGGTTTTCTTCTGTGTCAGCCCCCCTTCCTTTCTGCAGCCCCATAGCTGTCCCTGCTCTGCCGCCCTCGCTTCCATCCTCGGGGAGCCGGTGAGCGCCCGGAGGCCTCGGGCTTTCTGGACAGCCTGCGCTTTGTGGTCTGACTCTCGGGATTAAAATCCTAGTTCAAACGCTTTCTGAGTGACACCAAGCAAGGCAGTAAACGCCTGCAACTCTGTCTTCTCTGGGAAGCAGAGCAGACACCCTAACGTTAACCTTAGAGCTCTGGAAGGACAAAGCAAAGCCAGGGTAAAGTTTCCCTCTGGGCAGAGCCCTTTGAATCCCGTTTCCAGGAGCGCACAGGCTGGGTCTTTATGGTCACTGGGGCCCCACAGACATGCGGCGCTCAGCGAACGTTGGGTAGACAGGGAATCCTCGCCCTGCCCCTGTGTGACAGTCTGTGCCACCGCCGTAGGGTGTCCTTTCTTTTCCTCTCTGGCCCACTCCGTTTATACACAGGTGGGGCCACAGAAGAAATAGGTGATTTCCTCTGTAAGCACACCTGATAGAACTATTTCATGGTTAAGATAATCCTAAGAAATAAAATTGCATGTAGTCTTCTACCAACGGTTCAGCAAGCTTGTGGAAAAACAAACACCTGTCTGATTGCCCATCTGTTTTGTTTAGGCACTGCTGTTGGGGGCTGGCTTTCGTACACGTAGAAGCGCTGTGTGCAGCTGTCCAGGGCCAGGTTGGGAACGAGTCCTCCTGCTTTGTCCCAGATGATTCCGGAGAGAACTCCAGCTAGAGGGTAAGCAGCATGAGAAAGGACAGAAGACCAGTCAACAAGTGCACACTGCTGATCCTCTGAGAGTCTATGGCTTAGGATTTAGTTACTTTGCCATAGCTGTCTGCAAAGGATTCTGGGAAAATCAATGTTTAGACTTGAGGGGAGGGCATCTCAGTGAAAAACCTGTTACTCTGTGGGAATGAAGAGAGGTTTTAGATAACAACTGATAATCTTAGCCTTGGAGAACATCGTATGGGAATTGACACTTTGCAGAAACTCAAGTCTACAGTCAGCCGTGTTCATGGCTGCAGAGCAGACTCACGCGGACAATCACACACGTAGGACTGATGACAGGAGACGCAGGAATGTCCCTTTGGGAGACATCACACTCTGCGTTTCGTGGTTGGTTGCCAAGGTCTGCACCTGAGGCATCTTCTCTGTGACCTTGAGCTCCTTGGGCTCTCTGGGCCTGGAGCATTGCAGGCATTCCCACTCAGCGTGAGGGACACACCACCTCTGGGGCCATATTTTCGTCTTGTGCGCCGGATGAAACTGACATGGAGAAGACCATCTTGCTGGTCTTGCACACGGGCTGAGGGGGACACCTTGCTTTGTGCTGGGGGCAGGTGGACAGTACAGGGCTTTGGTTGGTTGGCTGTCTCAAGATAAGTAAGAACGAACTAATGCCATTTGCAACCGTGTGGATGGACCCAGAGACGATCATACTGAGTGAAGTAAGTCAGATAAAGACAAATACCGTGTGATATCACTTATATGTGGAATCTAAAATATGACACAAATGAACGGGCTATAGGCACAGATATAGAAAACAAACTTATGGTGACCAAAGGGGAAAGACGGTGGAAGGCAGGCGAATTAGGAGTTTGGGATTAATTGTTGCTGCTGTTCATCACTAAGTCGTGTTTGACTCTGTGACCCCATGGACTGCAGCATGCCAGGCCCCTCTGTCCTCAACTGTCTCCCAGAGTTTGCTTAAACTCATGTTTACCGAGTTGATGCACACTACTATCTATAAAATAGATTAATAAGAAGGATTTTCTGTAGAGCACAGGGATATGGAAAATAATATGAAATATATATATATTCAACGGAATCATCTTACTGTACACCTGAAACTATCACAACATTGTAAATTAACTACACTTCAATTTTTTGCTTAGTAGTGTTTCAGGATTCATGAACAGCTTTTTGGGGGGATGGGGTGGGCTGAGGATTGGTACTTTTTTTTAATACATACCCAGATTCCATTATCAATTCACCTGCAGATGGATTTTGGTTGTTTCTGGTTTGCAGTTTAATGAGTAAAATTGCTCTAAACATTTGGGTACAGTCATTGTATGATGTAAGTTTTCATTCCTCTTCAGTAATATATGAGTGGAATTTCTGGGTTATGTGAAAGTGTATGTTTAACTTTATAATGAACAGCCAAACTTTTCCAAAATGGTTGTGCCTTATTCCATCTCCCCAGAAATATAGGAAGCTTTAGTTGCTTCCTTTTTTCTCTTGGGGGCTTCCCTTATAGCTCAGTTGGTAAAGAATCCGCCTGCAATGCAGGAGACCCCGGTTCGAGTCCTGGGTCAGGAAGATACACCGGCGAAGTGATAGGCTACCCACTCCAGTATTCTTGGGCTTCCCTTGTGGCTCAGTGGGTAAGGAATCCGCCTGCAGTGTGAGAGACCTGGGTTCGAGTCCTGGGTCAGGAAGATCCCCTGGAGAAGGGAAAGGCTACCCACTCCAGTATTCTTGCCTGGAAAATTCCGTGGACTGTATAGTCCTGAGATCACAAAGAGCAGGACACAACTGAGAGACTTTCACTTTTCTTTCACTTATTTTCTCCTGAAATTATTATGTTTAAATTTTACCCATGCCAGTTGTGTGTGTAGGCCTTTGGCACTGGAGTTTCGTTTTGCCTTCGGTGTTTACTAATGATGTTGAGCGTCTTTTCAGGTGCTTATTGGTCATTTACGTATATTGCTTTGTCAAACATTCCCTGAAATATTTTGCTGAGCTTTTTAAAATTAATTTATCTATTTTAATTGGTGGGTAATTACTTTACAGTATTGTGATGGTTTTCGCTGTACATCAACATGAATTGGCCACAGGTATGGGGGCCACAGGACATGTGTCTCCCCCGTTCTGAATCCCCTCCCACCTCCCTCCCCACCCTATCCCTCTGGGTTGTCCCAGAGCACTGGCTTTGCTGAGCTTTTAATATAAAATTTGAAATCAATTCCACTGAGATTTAACTTACATAGAATAAAATGCACTTATTTAAAGTGTATAGTTCAATATATATAGCAATACTTTCTTGTTGAAGTGTCCAAACCTTCATCCCATTTTTTTATTGGAGTGTTCATCTTCTTCTTATTGAGTTGTATGAGTTATTTATGTTCAGGATACGGGTCTAAGACTCAGCCATTTTTCTTGAATAAATGCTCCTTAGACTGTTGCAAGCCTACGATTCATTTACAAAGCCCGGAAAAGAACTGGTGTCGATGGTTCTTCAGTGTTCTTCCTGGCTGCATGGAGTAGTGGATTCCCAGGGGTCCTGCCTATGCTGGAAGCGGTTTCTGAAAGGACTCTTCTCTGCTCAGTCGCCTTGACCTTATACTCTGTTCAGTTGCCCTATCAATCTAGCCTCATGCAAACCGCACCTTTGTTTGATTAAAACAGTGCACGGTGGCTCAGCACAGAGAATCCACCTGCAAGGCAAGAGATACTGAAGATGCCAGTTCAATCCCTGGATCAGGAGGATCCCCTGGAGAAGGAACTGGCAACCCACTCCAGTATTCTTGCCTGGAAAATCCCATGGACAAAGGAGTCTGGTGGGCTACAGCCCGTGGGGTCACAAAGAGTCGGACATGACTGAGCAACTGAACACACACACACACACACACACACACACACACAATCTCAAAATTAGATGGTATGATCACATGACAATTAAAAATAAACAGAAGAGCCAAAATAATTTCAAAACGAAACCAAATCAGAGAACTTATAAATGAATTCAGCAAGGCAGGAGTACACAAGGTCAACAGTTTATTTAAGATGCCCTCGAGCAGGGTGTGGAAATTCCCTTCTATTCACAGTTTGTTGTGAATTTATTTCTTGTTCCTCTGGGATGAATGCTGAGCTCTGTCAAACGCATTTTTCACATATATTGAGGTCGCTTTTATTATTCGTATAATGTGGTAAATTAAATTGATTGATTTTTAATGTAAAATCCCTCTTGCATTCTGAGAATAATCGCCACTTGATAATAATATACTATTCTTTTATATATTGCTTGATTTGAATTGCTAATATTTAGCTAAGGATTTTCACATCTATATTCATGAGGAATACTGGTTTGTAGCTTCCTTTTCTTGTAATGTTTTTCATAAATGACTTGGGAAGTGTCCCTCTGCTTTATTTTCTGAGGGAGCTGATGTAATATTGGCATTACCTCTTTCCTAAACATGAGAAAATTCACCATTAATGCCATCTGGTTTGCAGTTTCCTCTGTGAGTAGATTTCAAACATAAACTCAATTGCATTACTAGGTAAGAGGTGTTTATTTTGTATCATTCTTGGTGCAATATTGCTTTTAAAGGAATTTGCCATTTCATTGATATTTTCATGTTTATTGAAATACAGTTGTTCCTACTAACCTCTTATTATCCTGTTAATAGCTGTAGGATCTCAGGTGAAATCACTGTTTTCACTCCTGATATCAATAGCTTGTGTATCTTCTGCTTTTGAGAAATAAGTCCAAGTAGAGTCATCAATTTTATTGAAACTTCATCACTTTCTACTTATTTCTCTGTTTTCTGTCCATTTTAAAAAATGCCATTGATTTTTCTCTTATCTTTATTACATCCTTCCTTCTGCTTTGGGTTATCTTTATTACATCCTTCCTTCTGCTTTGGGTTATTAGTGTCCTTATTTTTCTCAGCTTCTCAATGTAGTTTTTTATTAATTTTAAATTTTTTTCTTGTCTGATATAAGCATTTAAATCTCTGCCAGATCTACCTATAACCCATAAATTTTAAGTTATGTTTTTTACATTGAACTTAAAGTATTTTCAATTTTTCAAATACTTAGATATTTTCCAGATAATTTATTTCTAATTTAATTGTAGTTTACCCAGAGAAGATAGCTTGTGTGATTTCGGTCCTTTTAAATGCATTTTGTTTTGTTTTGGCCCCATATATAATCTCAATATTTTGTATATGCTTGAAAAGAAGTTTTGGGTGAAGTGTTCAATGAATACAAGATTTATTTGGCTGAAAGAATTCTTCAAGACTTCTGTGTCCTTACTGATTTTATGCCTACTTGTTTTCAGATAACTTAGAGAGGAGCTAAGAAGCATCTAAAAATAAGTATTGATTTCTCTATTTCTCCACTAAACTCTTTGTGTTTATTCTTTGGGTTTTTATCATTGGGTGCATGCACATTTACAACCAGTAAGTCTTCTCGATGAATTAACCCATTTAACATTGTAAAATGTGTTATTTCTCTTCCACAATGTACCCTCTTTCTGAAAATTTTGTCAAGTAACTACACTGCCGCTTCGTGACTCATAAAACCACTAATGGTCAGTGTCTACACTGTCACTATTAACGCAGCAGGATTCATCGTCTTCCTGGTTTTAATGCTTCTCCCTTTTTGCGTTTAAAGTCGTTACGTGAAGACATCATGTAATTGTGCTGCATCCGTTTCTGGTCTAATGCTCTCTGCCTTCTCATTTTAATTTAGACCGTTTACATTTAATGTCCGTATTTATACAGTTAGGTTTAAGGCCACCATTTTGCTATTTCTTTTCTATTTGTTGTATCTGTTCCTCTTGAATGTTCTTCCATTTTGCTTTTTTTCACCATTGTTTTGGATTGGTTGAGAAATGTTGGTGTTTATTAGCTTATTAGCAAAACCTCCTTGTTTGTTTTTCAGTAGGAGCTGCAGCAAATATGCAGAATTAAATACGACAACCAGTCTTCACTAATCTGCAAGGCCACGTTTAGGTAAGAAGCCTGGGTTGGTGTATTTTGATCTTCACCTTCACCCTTTCTGTTGTCTTCGCTCACTTCACCCCATCGCATGGGACGGGCTCCACCGTGTCCTGTTGCTTTGTCCTGTGCCTGTGATGAATGATTTGGTGCTAAATAAGGCCGCCATCCTTTGACTGGCCAGTCAAACGCCTTCCCGCTGAGTGTGAGCTGTGGGAATCGTTCACTTTACAGCCGTGCAGCGGTTTCCCTTTCACTAATTTTACCGAGCTCTGCACTGTGCCCGTACAGCTTGGTATTCGGTCAAATGTGCAGTGGGGGTCCCATGGACGTCCCTGGAGCTCCTCCGTACAGCCCCTTCCTGCCTGGTGAGCTGCTCCATGAATCCCGCCACGACAGCCTTGCTAAACTCCGATCCGTGTCCTCAGCTGAGCGAGGTCTTCAGGCACCACCTGGGTTTCCACTCTGTGTCATCGTCTGGAAATGCCTCCAGGGAGAAGGGGCGGGGCACACAGCGCTCACTAATCTGTTCACCGTCCCTCAGGGGCTGCAGGCTCAAGCCGCCGGTTCACGACAGGCTCCAAAATCTTCTTTTATATATTTTGTTAAGTTTTCTAGTTAATGGAGTGAAGCTGAGGCCGTATAAGCTAATCTGTCATGGATGGAAGTAGAATAGGAGTCATATTAATTTATGCTTTTCTTCACCACATTCTAGTTTTATTTAAATGCATTTATATTTACAATTATCTAGTAGTATTTCTAATCATTATATATATTCAACTGTCAAAATCTTAGACCTCCACTTTTTTTGAACCCTGACTTTCACAAAGTTTTATTTATATAATCTTGCCTTTTTTCAAAAAAATTTCTCTAAATCCTGGTTGTCTGTGCTCATGTTTTTAAGCAACGAGTCCTGGCATCCATGGCGCTCGCCATCTCTTGTCATTCTGCCACTCTGTGGAAGTCCTTAAGGAGTAAGACAAGGTAAATCTTGTAACAGATACACACCTTATCTACTCACAGCTGCTGAAATGCCCATTCTCAGTGAATATATGTGTTCTAACTGCTACTCATTGCAGACAGTCAACCCAAATCTCACCTAGCACTCAAACTTCTTCGAATAAATACTTCTTTTAAAATTATCTTTTACTTGTTCTCTGTCTTTAAAATAAATACATGCTGATGGAAAGTATTTGTAAGCATTCAGACACATAAAGAAGAAAATGAAATTCAACTCTAATTCCACAACAACCTAGAGATAATTGTGGTTAAATCAGGGTTACTACTGCTTAGTTTACTCCAAGTGCACTATGGGAAGTGGCTGGCTGTCTGCCCAGCCACCATTGCTCCTTTGCTCACAGTCTTTGCCGGCGAAAGTCTTGACCCTGTTCAGATATTAGGTGGCAATATGCTCAGGAAATATGACTCCTCTCCACATCAGAAAGGGAATGTTAGATTTGTTTTGTCCGTTCCCATCACCAGAAATAAGTTTCCTCATGGACACTTTGAACCACGGTCAATAATGTAAGGTTGTTAGGGCTGGTCTGATGGGGACTTGGTTAAAAGAGGAGAGTTACAAAAGGAAACATGCATTTTATATTTTGCAGACATGTAAAATATTGAGAGAGAGAGGGGAAGGGTGAGAGAGATGACTGCGTCTCGGCCTCTCTTGACACGGCCGTGTGAGTCTGCGAGTCTGCATTATTTGCAGTCATCCTGTGAGCGGCAGGAGGGACCACCCTGAGGACAGGAGCAAGACAGGAAGAGCGGCAGGTTGGAAAGATGGGAGGGTCAAGGGCCATCTACCTCCACGTGTCTTGTTGTGGATGATAATAAACTTACTGTGTAAGATGCTCTAAGTCACATACTGTTACCTGCATCTGAAAGCATACACCCTGATATACACACGTTATGGGGCTATGATAACATGCATTATGCAATTTTGTAACATGAGTTTTATTTATACCATCATTATTTTTCCATGTCACTAAGCATTTCTTACAGACATGAATTTAAACAGCCTCCTAATAATCCATGTTATGAGTGTTCCATATTCCTGTGGTTGAATATTCAGGGCTTCCCAGTTTTTCCAATGTGTACAATACTGCATGACTGCCTTTGTGTATAAGTCATTGTCTTCAGATTATAGATGCCAAGGGTACACGCTCTGTTAAAATTCATATGTGTTGCTAAATCGTCGTGTAGGAGTGTGGTCAGTTCATCTCAGGCTCTCATGGAACGTTATCATTTCGAAATCCTTAGACTCTGGCTGGCAACAAGACATCTCTTTTTGTAGTTCTAATTTACATATATTGGATTCGTGCTGAAGCTGAATCACTTTTTAAAAGATGTTTATTCGCTGGTGTCCATATGTATATCTCCTGCTGTGAATTACTGGTCTTTGCTCATTTTTCCACAGAACAAATGTCTTTTCCTAGTGTGAACTCTGCCTGAGAAAGCTGCCCCACTGGTTTTTTTCTCCTGCTCGTGCTTCAAGGCCTACATCAGACGTGCTCACCTGTGAAGCACTCTATCACCTCCGTGGCATTTCTGACCCACACTCACTCCACCCATAGCTCATTGCATGTCTTGATTGCACAGCTACATAGTCTCTCTTACGCTTGAGGACAAAAGTCTTATCTTATCAGCCCGCACACAGCAGGTCCTCAGGAGATGCTGCTTGGATGAAGGAATGAAGGAATCAACGGGTGAGTCTGTGCCTCTTGCCTGGTGGGACCGCGGCTCCCGACTAGTGCTCACAGGTCTGGGGCAGGGGCAGGAATACCTGGCTCTTCATCTAGAGAGATGCTGAGAACACTGGCCATTGTCCTCCTGCAGCAGATCTGAGACAAAACAGGGAGACTGGCCTTAGGCAAGGATGGAGGCAAAAATAGGGACCAGAAGAACCTCAGATCCAAGGGGGCACTGGAGAGCTGACAGTGGCTGTTGTCAGGTTCAGCCAGAAGACCTCAGGGCTCCATCAGCACCCTCAGCAAAGTGCAGCTGGGTGGGCTCGGGGGCCGAGGCATGACCACAGCGAGGCTCTCACCGTCCCGGCCGTCCTGGCCCTGCAGACGGCGCATCCGGAGCAGGCGCTGCAGCCCGGGGCCCACGGAACCCTGTCCACAGGCCTGCCTGAGAGCGAGTTTGCAAGGAGGCAGGGCCCAGGTTCTCCCTGAGAATTCAGACATCCCAAAACTTCATCTCCAGTGCAGCAGGGCCCCCTTTCTTCCCTCGCTGAATTTCCTGAAGGAGCCACATGCTCTGGGCGCTGTCTCCAAGGGATGCCAGCTCTGCGCCCTCATGTCCGTGAGACGTGTTCATTTGCACTTTCTTTCCATTCCTCTATTTCGATTATGAAAAAGCAAGATTACTGTGATATTTTTCTTAATTCTGAGCAGTCCTCTTAAATGTCAACTGAATGAAAGGCAGAGTGAACAGTGGATGACATGGGTGCGTATGTTCCACACAGTGAGAGATTTCACACGAGGTCAATCGTATATGTAAATTTTCCTCATTAGGATAGAGCCAGTTTTATGTTTTCATTTGGCACCGAATAGTTGAAAGAAAGCTGCTTTAAATTGCCCACTTGTCTCATTTTCAAGAGTAATTGAGATCCTGAAAAAGCAGGATGAAATCTTTTTTAAAAATGTTTACAGAAATGAATTTTTCTATAGCTCAAATAATGGAAAGTTAGTGTCTGCTTCTGCTTCAGATTTTTATTTAATTTCATTCCACCAATCCTGTCCTGCTTTGGTTCATCACTATCCAAATGCATCACTTTATCTTTCTGGTATTGATTATTATATCACCATGCTGGAAAAGCTTGTCAAATCATGCAGCTGCATTTACGGTGAGATTAGACACCGCTTCAGAAAGAAAAGCCGGGCTCTGCCTTCGCTGTGTGCATGACTGTGATTCATTGTTTCCCCGCAAGTACAGTTTGCTCCCACCCTCGTTTCGTGAGACGAGGCACGTCTACCCTTTGGCTGTTCTTTCCCCATAAAGTACTTGGTGTGATCATTCAAACCACAAAAAGGGAAAGAGCAGTTCTCTAATCACCACCAGGAAACCTGGGACAGACAGCTATGGCAGGCAGCCCGTCTCCTTCTGTAATAAGCAGTGCTCTCTGCTCTCAGTCCTAGGCAGGGAGATGCCTCAGGGGCCCCCAGAAGCAGGTCTCTCCCAGCCCGGCTCCTCTGGCCTCGGTCAACACCGACTCCCTTGGGAGAGGCACCCTGGGCGTGGGTTTCAGCTGTCAGCGCAGAAGTGCAGATGTATCTGTGATCTCCTGCTCCAGGCCTACTGCATAACAAAGATCCCTCACACTCAGTGCTGTAAAGCAATAAATGCTTATTTAACTCGTGAATGCATGGGTTGGCCAACCGATCAGACACGATGTCTGGAATTTGGGTGGCACAGTGGGTCTATGACGGTGTCAAAGACCCCCGAGGGACCTGCTTTCCATCGACGTCTCACCCTCCAGCACCTCCAGCGGCAGCGGGAACGTGACAAAGGCAGAGGTGAAGGAAGGCTGGGAAACGCAGCTCTCCAGGCTCTGCTGGCAGCATGCTGGCCTACGGTCTGTTACCGCGCATGTCCGCTCTGGCTCTGGGGTCCAGGGTCGGCCGGGGAGGCGCCACCAGGGGTGGACAATGGAGATCCATCATGGCAGGACCCACTTACAGCCAACAGATGGCCGGCTCCATCCTGACCGTGGCCTCCCCATCACGAGGTGGGCTTGGTCTCACGACCTCACGGTTGGGCTGAGGGAAGAGCCCAGCTCACACAGGGTCCTGGGACTCCGATGGCATCTGTGGACCAGAGTAACTGTCCTTTCCCTCCACGGCCTGTCAAGTGGGCCCAAAGGCCCAGCCCCAGCTCACTGCCACCACACGTCAGTCATCAGCCCTGAGGGGTCGTGGGAGTAAGAGACCCCAGGGGAGAGTGGGGATGGGGGTCGGGAGATGGAACGTGGATCAGGCGGGGGCCTCTCAAACAGCGAAGTCAAGCGCCCGATGCTGTGTCTAGACGGACCCTCTACCGCTGGTCAGGAATCGGAGGAAGGACCCTTCCTCTTGGCTTCACTTGAAGACACGGTGATATTGAAAGCCAGCTAATATGTGATCACTGTTCTATTTCTCTCTGCCAAATATATCTGTATGTGTGTGTCTGTACACACGCGCGCATGCACACACACACACACACACACACACGCAATCTCTGTTTCTCACAACGATCCTAAAAAGTAGGATCACCAGTGGGATGGTAAAGATGGACCCTCTCTTGCCTGGTGAAGGCCCCCCGTCCCCAGCAAGGCTCTGGGGATAAGGCCCAGGGGTCCCTCCTTTGAAAAGCCCAGTGTCCCCAGGGACACAGCTTCTGTCCTAGTGAAGAAAAGTTCCTTCTGGATCCAGCAGCTGCTCATCTCGCATCCTGGCTCCTGGAATACTGGCTTTGTGGTCTTAAGTTCTGTAGGAAGGCCTGTGGCTCTTTCACTCCATGTCCAAGCTGGCAGATAAGTCCTTCTTTTCAGGATCATTGTGAGAGACAGAGATTGTGTGTGTGTGTGTGTGTGTGTACAGAAACATACGTACACAGATATATTTGGCAGAGAGCAAATAGAATATCAATCACACATTAGTTAACTTTCAAAAGCACAGTATCTCCAAGCCGCAGGGTGTTAACCTGTTTGCTGGATTGGGCTTGTCTTTGTGTTTTCTCTGTGTTACTGTGGTTCAGTAACATGGGGACCAGAGAGGTTCCAAGGAAAGTTACCTGCGCAGGACGGCACGTGTATTTGAGCATCAGCCTCAGCACGAATGCTCGTTCTACTCAAATCAGGCCCCTCTGAAGGAACATCAGAACATCACCGGGGCCGCACCAGGCAATGGTCTAGGATGACAGAGGCTCTTCCTGCAAAGCTGGGGTCTTCTTGTATTGAAGGGATCCTGGGGTGGACGACTCGGGTACCAGGTCAATCAGACGAGGCAGTTTTATTCACATCACAGCCAGCAGCTGGCACAGAGCTAAGTGGAAAGAAACCTGTTAAGTATTTGCTGAACAATCCAACTTGTTTGTTCAACGACAGACCTTCATGAAACACCACTGGGCCAGTGTCACAGGGGTTAGAGTCTTAGAGTGTGGCAATCTACCAGGCAGCTTTGAAGAGCTCACCGATGGTGGACGTGACAGCAAATAGCAACCTTCGCGCCGTCTCTCTGCCCCTTCTTTCCCCTCCCTCCTCCTGCCTCTCCTGCCTTCCTCCGTTCCCCCCACCTTACCTGCCTCCCACCCTCCACCCCTCTCTCCCTCCGTCCTTGCTCTTCCTTCCCTTTTTACCTTTCTTTTCCTTCCTTTCCTTTCCCCCCCTTTTCCCCTTCTTCCTTCTTCCCTTTCCAAGGCCTGCAGCCCAGACTCCAGCTGACTCATTCTCCATCCAGGAGTCACAGAGACAGTAAAGACAACCAAGCAGGCAGCTGTTCATGATGCAACTGGAAAAAAAAAAAAACAACTTTCTTTTCTTTTACTTAAAGTCAGTTACTTAAAGCAGATATTACATGATAGAAAATTTACTGATCACTGTAGCAGGTCAGAATGCACAAGGATCTAAAAATGAAAGTGCTTTCATTGAAAAATCTGAAAAGCACAGGTGCTGTAATAACTCAGAGGGATTACTAGTGCAGGTGTTAGCTTGATGGGCTGGCTGGCTTTCTAACGTGATCATATGCTTTGCATCAAAGTAGACAAAGTTCGTGGCAAACCCTGTCTTCCTGCAGCTCTTGTCCACAAGCCTCCAAGATTTCACAGCAGGAAAGTAAGCCCAGGGGTCTTCAAGAGATCAGCCCCCTGCAGACTGGGAGCCCCATGATGCCCACGACCCCAAGCTGCCGAGGCAAAGAGGAGCAGGTGACGGATGGTTTAGGAAGCCTCCGCGGCCTGCACCCCCATAGAAGCTCACCTGCAACTCGCCACCGGAGCAGCCCTGCTCTCAGACACAGACTTGGGACTGAGTGCCTCTGGTCAGGGCGTGGTCATCAACTGAGAGACCCTCAGCAGCACCCTTGGGCGACGGGATAGTCAGGAGGAGGCACGTTGGTCCTGGCTGGCCGCTCTGACCACCCTGGGTGGAGCCTTTCCACCAGGGACCCTGGCAGAGACCCACCAGGTCTCAGGAAAATGATGTTCAGATGCCCTCTAGGACCAGCTTTGTCCCAACGATGGGAAGGCAGCGGGACCTTCCCAGGCAGAGCTCTTGTGTACTGTCAGGCTCCTCTCGCCAAGTCGCCAGGTGATTCCAAGAAAAGCAAGCCGCAGCTGGACACAGGGCCTAGGCCTCCGACCTGTCCAGAGCGCATCACCCGACTGCTGCCCGCCCCGGCTGCAGCTCCTTCTCCAAGAGCAAGTGAGGCCTCTGGAGGGACCTAGGGTGGGGTCCGAGCTGCCCCGTTCAGCTGAAGCTGGACCTCACCCACAAGGCCGGCCCTACAGCCCCTGCTCGGGGGGCCCCCTGCCGTCACCCTGGCATTCTTCCCCACACGGGCTCTGCAATGGCAGAGCACCAAGCTCCCCATCCACCGGCAGAACTGCACTCACTCAGAAAACTATTACCAGTGATCCCATTTTTCCAGTACTCATGTATGGATGTGAGAGCTGGACTATAAAGAAAGCTGAGCACCGAAGAATTGATGCTTTTGAACTGTGGTGATGGAGAAAACTCTTGAGAGTCCTTGGACTGCAAGGAGATCCAACCAGTCCATCCTAAAGGAGATCAGTCCTGGGTGTTCATTGGAAGGACTGATGTTGAAGCTGAAACTCCAATACTTTGGCCACCTGATTCGAAGAGCTGACTCATTGGAAAAGACCCTGATGCTGGGAAAGATTGAGGGCAGGAGGAGAAGGGGACGACAGAGGATGAGATGGTTGTATGGCATCACTGACTTGATGGACACGAGTTTCTGGTCAACCCTGAGGAGCTGCCCTCATCAGGTCATCCTCAGCTGGAAGCAGCCCCTCTGGTCCTTCCAGTGCTTGAGCCCCAGGTTCCTTGGCCTCGGTCCTCTCTAAGAGGCAGAGCTTAGGCTCCTGGAAGAGCAGACAGAGGAGGCTTCCCAGCCACCCGCCTCCTCCAAGGCAGCATTTTCATGGAGGGTCTGTGGCCTATTGCGTCTGATTCACCTACCTAGTCATTCATTAGAATGCACATTCCTGGTTCCTGTCCCAGGCTACCTGAACTCCCTGCGTAGCTGCCATGCATGTTACCACCTGAGCGGAAGTGCTCTGGGTTCTTATTTCCTTTTCAAAACATCTCACTCCCCTCTCGCCAAACTAGAGGGGAAGGAACGCTCTTAGGACAACAGAGCCATGGGGACTCAGCCTGTAGCGGCCAGGAGAGGTTTGACTGCCTTAACTCTCGGCATCCTATTGCCTTGGGTCAGACACGTGCAAATACAGGGGCATGGGGCCGGACCCCTCACCTGGTGGTGGTTTGCAGAGGGGAATTTAGTCAAACTTCAAGGATGAGTTATGCAGGTCACCTTTGAGGGAAACCTTTGTGCTCAGTCCTCATTACCAAGGGATCAATTGCACTCCAGAGGTTTGCTGTTTGGTGTGACATTTATCCGCGGACTCTGGGCAATTGTTTTGTGAAGCCCATTTCTCTGCAGAGCCTTCTGACTGTGCTCCAGCTCCTGAGACCCGCTGAATCACGGTGCATTTACATTCCTCACCATCAATGCAAACAATACACCCAGAGGTTAAAAGGTAGAGGCATAACAGAACGCCCTCCCGGAGACGTTTCTTCTGCTCTGCATTCGGCTGCTGGACACGTCATGTGGCTGCCAGGAGCGTTTCTTTATGGGGGTAGGCTTTTTTATTGTCCATAAATCCTGAAGAGCCAAACTGCAGTTGTCCTTGTTGGGAGGAAATAAACTCCTGATGAAATCCCGTAGTCTCGGAAGAGACTGCGACCCCCAGGAGTGGAGGAGCCACCAGGGCAGGACCGGGAGTCTGGGAGGGCTGCCTCTCTCATGGCAGGGGGTCGTCCTAGGGTACCCCCATCGCCCAGGAGCAGGTGGGGGCAGGGAAGCCCTGGGAGTCATGGCGGGGCAGGGCTGCCCCTCTGTCTCCCGGGCCTCCATGGGGTGGGGGGCAAGACAAAGCCTCCAGGCCCCGGGTAAGTAGCAGCTCTGCCAGGACCAATGTCAGTTCTGGTGAGGCCGATGGTCCTGGGAGGAGCCCGCAGCTGCTGACCTGCCACCAGCCCTGTCTCTGTCCCAGCAGACCAGGGACCTTCCTGACTCGGCCCTGCCTTTTGAGGCCCTTCCTCATCCAAATCCTTCTTTCTTGCTTGCTGGACCTGATGAGAACTGCCGAGGGCTCATTACATCTCGGCGCTGAGTTATCGGCAGTGGACACCATGTGCACCAGAGACAGACGGTGCTGCTGAGAGCTCAGGGCGTGTGTACCATCTCCACACCCTCCTCTCCTCTCCTGCACCATCCTGTCATCCTCGTCTAAGGAGGAAAGCACCTGAAATACCAGAATTTCTTTCTATTGTTCGAATCAGTTTGGGTCCTTTTTCCGTGACGGAGGCATGCAATTGAAAATGGACCATGTAGAGCCCTGTGGCCTTTTTCAGGAGGACTGGCACCTCCATCATCAACCTGCGATGCGGCTCCTCCCTGCTCCCCCTGAGACCTGAGCCACAGGCCCATCTTCACCATAGTTTCCAGATACTTCGGAGAGCCCTCTGAAGAATGAGGCTGATTGGAAGTGGGGCCGCTGGATCGCAAACAGTAGCAGCAAACACACACAGTGCTCAAGGTGCCAGACCGTGTTCTGATGTCTTTGCAGGCAAAACTCCTTCTATCCTCACAGCAGATCTACGGGGAGCCTGTGGCCCAGAGAGGTCAGGTAAGCTGTATAAGGTCACACAGCGAGGAAGGAACAGAAATGGGGTTGAAAACCAGGCTCAGAGTCTGTGACTTTACCCTACACCCTACAGTCTCCAAACACGTCATGGAAACTCTGTGAAGTCAGGATGACAGTTCTGGGCATGCATGTGGCTCACCTTGGTACCCTGTGAGTTCACCAAGGGCCTCAAAGACCATTCCTAAATATCATGCTGCACGTACAGCATCAGGGTTAATCCAGCCTCGTGGAAACCATCTTTCTGAGGAAATAATAACCTCGATGAACAGACAGGAGGTTCGGCATCAGATGGGGATGGTCTAATTCAAGACCAATTTCATGTCCCATCAGGGCAGACCTCCCCGGGGACAAGGCTGCTCCTTGGGCCTTGCAGTCCAGATGGCGTTGGACCCTGCAGGCTGCTGGTCGTGAGGAGCCAGAGTCCACAGCCAGTGCGGTGCAAGGCTCAGGAGGATGCCGTGAAGGGGAGGTTAGAGGGTGCTCTGAGCAGGGTGGGGGCAGAGGAGGCCCCCTGGGGGAGAGTCAGCAGAGGCTGGAAGAGGAGAGGGTGAACTTCACCAGTAGATGACTGTCAGGAGCCAGCATCACCAGGGGCCGCTTCCTCCAGCCTAGGGGCACAGACAGGGCCCGCTGGGTCATGGCCACTTTGTCCCCGATGCCAGCCTGACCCTGAAGAGGCTCAGTCCTGCCTCTCCTAAGGGTTCATCCCTGACCTCATCCACGGGCCCTGAAATAAGCCCCTTGGCTGATCTGGGGCTCAAGACAGCCGTCCCTGGCTCATCTTCACTTCTGACCATCGCCTTAGTTTTAAACTGTATCACTGTCCTTGGTGTCGATCTGCTCCTGAATATGAGAAAGCAAATCAAATAAGCTCCTGTGACAAATAACGTAAGAACCACATGACTGCTGTTGTCGCTTTGTCTTTGCTTTCTTTCTTGGCTCATCTGTCAGATGTGGGGTGTGTCAGCACATCAGGTACTGAGTCTTCAATTTCTGACATGACATGCCAACTTCTGGGGAATAAATTAAGTGGTGAGTGACTTGGACTCAAGAACATTCAAAAAATCTATTTATAATTTTGCTTTCAGGGTTGATAATTTCACATAAAATTCTCCCACATGGGGAAGCAACTCAGGGTGATGTGGTCCTTTCTGAAGCAGGTGACAGATGTCTCACACTCCCTTTGCTCACAGCCCTGATTAGATCTGGGCAGATGTTTGAGGGGAAAGGTTAGGGTTCTTCTGATATTTGGCAGGAGAAAGTAATAGAAAGTCCATGTGCATTTATGTCTTGTTATGACCAATTGTATCTGTCAGGGGTTCTGAGAAACAACCAGAACTGAATGTGTATCTTTGTGCATGTGTGCGTGTGTGTGTGTGTGTGTGTGTGTGTGTGTGTGTGTGTGCGCCGATGCAGATAGAGATCTAGGTATAGGCGCAGAGAGAAATATAGATATAGGTGATGTAGTTAAGGATGATATATTATAGAAAGAGGTGCTATAGATGGATTGTTTAGGGAATTGAGGTGCCGTGGGGCCAGCGAGTCTAAATCTCTTTTGCACTGGAGACTCAGGCAGGAGCTGATGCTGCAGGCTTGATGCAGAATTCCTTCTCAGCAAAACCACAGCCTTTGCTCTAAGGCCTACACCTGATTGGATGAGGCCCACACACACTCTGGAAGATGATCTGCTTACTTAGAGTCAACAAGGGAAGTTGCTCAGTCGTGTCTGACTCTTTGCGACCCCATGAACTGTAGTCTGCCAGACTCCTCCACCCATGGTATTTTCCAGGCAAGAATACTGGAGTAGGTTGCCATTTCCTTCTCCAGGGGATCTTTCTGACCCAGGGATTGAACCTTGGTCTCCTGCACTGCAGGCAGACTCTTTACCGTCTGAGCCACCAGGGAAGCCTCAACACCAGGAAGAGTCAACAAGGGAAGCTGTTAACCAGGGCCCACAGAACACCTGGCCAAGAGCCCACCTGACTGACGCTCACCCGCCTCGAGGGTTTAGGGCCCCGAGTGAGAACAGAGGCATGCCTCTTCTCTGGAAAGAGTTAGAAACAGGCTAAAGGTCTCCCTGCCACTACTGGACCCATCCAGAGGCACGTGGAGCAGGAGGGGCTGCACAGGGCTGTGCACCTGTAGCCCCAGGCTCAGCCCAGAGACCACCAGCCATTCTCAGAGCCAGACAAGGGGCGTCCGCCAGACCCCTGTTAGGCAGATGGCAGAAGGCAGCCCTGTAGCCACAGAGGAGACGCTGGCGGAAGAAGGGGACGAGCTGGGGAGAGGGACCCTGGGGCCCTCAGACCGCAGTCCTCATGCTAGGCAGAGGGCAGAGCTGGACGGCAGGTGCGACTGAGTACAGAGGGCTTACCCCCCAGAGCACAGCCAGAGCCGGTCCTGGGACCGCGGCGGGGGCGCTGTCTCCTCCTGACCCTCCTGCCTTCACCCAGGTTGGCCAGGCCCCGTCCTGGACTCACGGCCACTTCTCAAGATGTTTTCCCACTGGTGTCACAGAAAGAACCCGAGAAGCAGTAGAGAAGACCCAGGTCTGTGTCTCAGCCCCACTGAACTGGTGCCCTGGGTGCAGTGCAAATTCTCTTAGCATCAGTTTCTTTACTTAAACATATAATAAATAGTGCCAGCTGGCCTGCCAGGTGGGTGAGGACACGTAAGATGCATTGATCCACTGTAGACTCTACCCCCAGCAGTGTAATAGTATCTGATGGTAGGACACTCTCCTCCTCCTCCTCACATCACCCCACAGCTGGGGCTTCCACCCGCCATGCTCCCACCTCTGCTGGGGGTCAGTGGGGCTGCGGATGGTGGGTGTGTGGAGGGTGGACTCTGCACAGCGACTGCTTCTGATGCAGCTCCTGGAGTTGGTCCATGCAGCGTCCACGACCCACAAGCCAAGGCCTCCGTGTTCACCCCTGGCTGGGGAGCACCAGCCCTTCCCTTATCCACAGGAGCCCAAAGGAGACTGAGCTCCGAGGATTGGCGGTCACTGTGTCCACCCTTCAGAGCAGCTGCTGCCAAGGTCTAGTCTGGTAGCCCCACACCCACCTTCAACACTTGACAAAGTGCTCACTCATGACTCGCTGTTGCTCTCCCACGACCCCATCTGAGTCTGTGGTCATTTCAGCTTCCACCTAAGTGAGCCTCCTCACACGCGGGTTTCCTGGGCTTCCCGCCCCCAGAACCTCCTCTCCTGTCCCACTGTGGCTGCCCCTTCCACGCTCACACGTTTGGCCTTGTCATCGCCGAGGCTGCTGCTCACACCTCTCAGCCCACGCTTCCGACAGGCCTGCCCCCGGCCCACACGAGTACTTCAGGGTTTCCTCCCCCCCGCCAGCGTGTCCTCACCGCACCCCTGCCAAGCTGCCATCTCCCGCATCGCCACTAGTCACTCCTCTGCACGTGCCCTCCCGCATTTGGCCTCTTTTAGGCCAAATTGCCCACTGGATTCACCCCAACCCAGGTCCACTGCTTGCTGCCCCTCTTTCTGAGTGTGGCTAAGGGGACGCCATGCCGGGCAGAATGCTCTTGCTTCGGATCCAGGACCCAGCCCTCACGTGGCCTGACTGCCGACCAGGAACCACCCTTCACCTGCTGTCTCGTTCTCCCCATCCTTCAAAACTCGGGCTGCAGCCGCAGGGGCACTGGGCTCCTCTCCTGCCCTCCAGCTCATGTCTGCCTCATTAGCGTGCTCCCTCTGTATCCCCTGCGGGACTTCCCTTGGAACTCAGCTGGTCAAGAATCCACCTGCAATGAGGGAGACCTGGGTTCAATCCCTGGGCTGGGAAGATCCCCTGGAGAAGGGAAAGGCTACCCACTCTGGTATTCTGGCCTGGAGAAGTCCATGGACTGTATAGTCCCTGGGGTCGCAAAGAGTCGGACATGACTGAGCCACTTTCAGTCACTCTCTCTGTATCCCCCTGCGGGGACATCTGGGTCCAGCTCATTGGCTTCCCCTGCAGCTCTCACCTCATCCTGCACCAGCCCAACTTCCTTCCCCTCCTTCCTTCACTCTCACTAGAGAGTCTTCCCCCTGGTCAGGACCGGGTCACAGCACTACTTTCTCAGAGTCCTCCCATGCTTCCCCCGCCCCTCCTCCCCCCTCCTCCATGCCCCCTTCCTCATGGCCTCCTCGCTGGTCTTCTGTGTTGCCAGGCGCTCACTCACCTGGAGCCACCCCCCGGCCCTGCACATGTGCGCCCTTGCCTCTCTCCTCCTCCACATCTGCCTGGTTTTCCCCATAGCACTTACCACTGACTGTATCACAGCCTTTGTCTATTCTCTGTTTCTTGTCTGTTTCATATGCATGGAGATGTCAGCTGCACGTTCCAGGAGGAAACAGACATTTTTGGTTTTGGATTACTTTTGTCTTAACATGTTATGTATTTATTATTTCACAAGAGTGTATAGGTTGGAGAATGGTCCTGTGACCTGGGCCACTCTTCTGGTGGCATTCATTCAGGACCCTGTTGGAAGACAGGGGCTGATAACGTCTTTCCTTCCAGGTTGTACCGTCAGCACCTTGGACAGCGCCGGGCACCGGGCAGCTGCTCGACCCTTGTTAGCGAGGGACGCCCGGCTCAGATCCACCCGCAGCCTGAGTTTTCTTTGCTCTGCAGCCCACTTTTGCATCCTCTCTAAGCTTTGGGCAGCATCGTCCTCTGCCATCTCATCACTCTGACACAGAGTCAAGCGGATCTATGGCACTAGAGCCTCCCTCGTCTGCTCTTCTTTTCTGCTTGGCTGAAGATAATAAGCATGGTCACTGCGCCAATTTGAGGCTCAAAGTCATAGGGCAGCTCAAGAGCCATCTAGATTATCATTTAGAACCCCTTCACCTAACATTTGGACACATTTTTATGGTAGAGAATATCTGAAGAGGTTTTTCACTTTCTGAGTTTAAAAAGAAATTTGCGGTTATTTTCAAAGTCACCTTATTAAAATAGAATCTGAAAGTGCTTTGAAGCAATGCCAAAGACAGCAAGCTTCCCATTTATTGAGGCTTTTTTCCCAGCCTGGGCCAATAGTTTCTTTTCTGCCCTTTGCCATGTAAGAGGGATAACCGTCCTCCTTCCAAACTGGCTTATCTCAGTCTGTGGCAGCTTATAGCTCAGTGTCAGGGCAAGAACGCTTCCCTTGGAATGTTTTGGCATAGAATTGAGGATGATAGTCAGAAAATGCCCTAACTGCACCTCTCCCCACCCTGCCCGACCTCTCTGTAGTAGTGAAATGTGGGGCCACATGCCAGAAAGAGACACTTGGATTCATAGATGGGCTTCCACCCTGAACTCAAGCTCCCACACAAGGCTCATCACCAGAAATCCCTTCTCCATTCCCATTCAGACTGTTCAGGTTTGGTCAGGGACCATGGACCAGCCATTTCTTCATTCTGCTTTTCAGTATTCCCAACCTCAAAATTACTAGCTCAAAAGAGTTTGGGGTTAGCAGATGCAAAGTGCTATATATAGAATGGATAAATAACAAGGTCCTACTGGGAGGCATAAGGAGCTGTGATTAATAGTCTGTGATAAACCATAATGGAAAAGAATATTTAAAAGAATATATATATATATATATATATATATATATATATATATACACACACACATATATAAAACTGAATCACTTTGCTGTACAACAGAAATTAACACCGCATTGCAAATCAACTCTACAATAAAAAAGAAAGCAAAAGTGTAATAAAAGTGGGTTTATATTTTTAAAACTGGAAAATGTGCTGTGTCATTGAGCCCCAGAGTTAGACAATCCCTCTCTGAACTGCTGTTGAACTGTTTCCTTAACACCAAGATTTTGACAAGTGGGAATCTGACAAAGGTCAGCACAGAAGAGCCGTCCCAAGGCACACAGGTCCCAGGAACACCGGCCAACCGGGTCCTAGAGGCTGGAAATGAACCTGGCAAACTCTGCAGGGCTGGATGTACTGGGCACCATTAAACAGTGCAAACTGAGTGGATTGACACGACATAGGTTTTATGTTCCTTCAGTGCGGACGTTTTCTAAAAACATAAAATTTCAACTAAATGCATGGCTGACATCTGGCGCTTTTCCCGCTGGCAAAAACGTGGCTCTTACATGCTTGCATTTCTGGGTCCATAGAATCTGTTGTCTTCACCCTGACTGGTTGTCAATTCTCTTCCAGCTTGAGGCTCTGAGTGAGGGATCCAAGCCCTCCCTAAGCTCCGTGTGAACCTCAGTTATTGTGGCCCTGCCCTTGCCGTCGGCTTGGTGCCAGACCCAGAGCAAATGGTGATTAGCACGGATGACAGCCCTCTCAGGATGCTGTCACACACACGATTTTAGACAAACTGCGATGCACGTCTTGATCAGGGAATGCCCCAGAGTTACCCCGACTCGTGCGTGCAGCTCATCATATTCATGGTCTAACGTGGCATCCTGACCCCTCTTGAGGCCAGTCGGGCCGTTCCACATTTGGGTTTCCAAATGACTGTCACTGTTTCAGGAGATGGCACGTATTTTACTTTGTCAAGAAATATTGAGTAAGCAGAACCTCTCCTCTTTACTAATTGTCAGGCGCTTGAGAATCAGTCAAGCATTTACATCATGTCTCAGTCATTTTGCAAAGATAGTCTCTGATCTTTAATTTCCAGTTCTGCTCAGGCAGGCCCTGTAGTTACAAATGAAAGTTTCGGTGAAGAAACACAAAGGTATATTCTAAAGAATCAGACAAAATTATTAGTTATTGCAAAGAGAGACAAGGGGATGGGATCATAAATGTGCTCACAGGAAACCATGGTTTAACAACAGAGAAAAGAATGGGAAAACTGCCTTCTCTACAGAAGCTTTAAAAATCAATTACTGCACATTTTCGTGGTAAATGTGTCTACTCAGCATAATCGTGTTCATCTTCCACGTTAACAAGGACTATCCTGCTGATTTCTGGCTCTTCAGATCACCGTCAAGCATGCTCGGGTCTGAGGGATGTCTTGTTTGCCCCCAGAGGGAAAGGTTGGTAGGCTGTTTCTCCCCTTGCACTTGGAGCTCAGTATTCCATTCTCTGGATCACAGGCTTTGCCTCCCAGGCAATCCCTTTGTTTCAACACCATAAAATGTTCAAACGCTGTGGATGTCCGCGAAGGGTCAGAACAAGGAAGGCCCAGAGGAGATCGCGGCGGCCGTGCCCATGCCCCGGTTAGTGTGGGTCCCTTGCCTCTTCATCAGTTGCTTGTGGCTGCAGGAATGAATAGTGCCTCCCTGCCACCCAGCCCGTCACCCCCCAGCAGCAGCGTCAGGGGTGCTGCCTTCCTGCCCAAAGTAAGGATTTGACCAGTGAAGACTGTGGTCCCCTGGGGGAAGAGAGCAAAATACTCGGCAAACCTGCCTAGGTACCACAGGGGGGCTCCACATTTGAGGGTTCTCTCCATTCTTCTGCATTTTCCTTTCTGAAATTGTGATTTGAAGTCTCCTAATGAGTCGTTTGAGTCAGTTCCCACTGGAATGAAATGAGAAGCACCCTCCTTAACTGCCGAAGTGTGACTGTTTGGATCATATGACCAGGCACCCCCTCAGTTATTAACCCCCTCTGAGCCAGAGAGGGAGGAGCTACCCCGGGCAGGAGGTCAGGGGCGGCTCCTGGGAGCAGAAGGCGGCCTGCCGAGGAAGCTGGATGGGGCAGCCTGTCCCTGTCTGCTCTCCGCACGAGCCTCCACGTCTCAGCGGCTTTCCCTCTTGAAGGCAGCTGATTATCGCTTCACATGGTCTGCAGCCCAACTGGATTTTCTTTTGAGTTTGAGAAGAAAAAGCACTTGGCGAAATTTCAGCAAGCAGGTAACGTCCCTTCCACTAAGTCATGATTGCAGTATCGGTGCTCAGGGGACGTGTCAACGCAGCACAGTGACAGCAGGGCTGCTGCCTGGCTGAAGACCCCTCCGCGGCGCACAAGGCTGCTTGGGAGGCGATGGTGGGGAGCTCGCAGGATGAGCTGCCCTGAGCAGGGCGGCCACGGGGACCCCAACGCGGCAGCCCACTCCCACTGGGCTGAGTCTGCAGGGGGGTGTGCACGTGTGTGTGTGTGTCTCTGTGCATGTGTGTTTATGTCTGCAGGTAGGCGTGTGCAAGTATGTCCTTATAGGTTTGCATGCATGTGTATGTGTGTGTGCACATGTGTGTGTGTGTGCTTGGGTGTGCATCTCTATGCATGTGTGTTTATGCCTGCGGGTAGGTGTGTACAAGTGTGTCCTTATATGTATGCATGCATATTCCTTATAGATATGCACGCATGTGTGTGTGTGTGCCCGTGTGCCTGTGTATACATGTGTGCCTGCATGTTGTGTCTCTGTGCACACGTGTATGTGTGTATGTGTGTGCATGCATGAGTGTGTGCACGTGTTCTGGGTGGGGGCTGTGTGGCGATGATCTGAGCATACGCAGGAGCAGAGAGAGAGCTCCCAGGCCCCTTGATGCCAAGAGCTGTGCCTTGTTCACCGTGGATCGCAAACAGTGCCCCCAGCGAGTTGAAAAGCGAGTAAATAGGTGAATGTGTGATGAGAGAGCAGTTAATAGAACCAGACAAGACCCCGCACCGCAGGCCCTCATCCTCTCATCTGCAGAGAGACATGCCTCTTCACTGCACCTCCAGCCCCCAGCCCATCCAACACCCCGGAAAGAGAATCACCATCTACACCCATAAGAGCCCCACTTAGGAAGGTGCCCGCTCACATCTGAGCTAACTACTTTTTGAATCAAAATCTGACATCTGTTCATGAAGGTCAAGCCACCTTCCAGTCTCCCACTCCGCCGGGAAGAAAGTAACAGGCAGAATTGTGCGTGAACAACGTGAGACACTAAAGGATTAAGCCAAAAGCAACTTTGGCGGAAGTGTCTGCTTAATCAAAACTAAGCTCCAGCACCAGCAAAATATGTGTGTCCCATTTAAAACAAACCCAACAAAGAAATACTCCTGATTCACATAAACAGCAAATTAGAGAGCAGGCATCTGCATCGTACGATTTTTCTTGTCTTTGCAAAGCGTTCATTCATTCATTTATTTAGCAAACATTTCTAAACACACACTGGGGCTATAACAATAAATACGACAGACACAACGCCTGTCCTTAAGAAGCCTGTGCCAGAGAGGGAGAGGCAGCATGCAAACAGGCAGTGGTAACAGAGTATGACAAAGCGCCCCGTGAGAGCTCAACAGTGAATGTGCCTTTGGACCCACAGTAACAGCAGGAGGCCAGAGGCTCGGGGGGAGATCAGCAAGGTGGGTGTGGAGGCAAAGAGCACTTCACAGAGGCACAGGTGCTGGGCGGTACTCAGAAGGGGAAGCTCGAAGTGTTCGAGGCAGGTGTATTTGTCAGCACAGGTGAGGTTATGCTTCAGTAACGAGAGTCTCCCACACCTCAGGCGTTTGCAAGCAAAGTTGGATTTCTTGCCCATGCAAAGTCTGACGTAGTTCTGGGAACTGTCCAGGGCAACTTTCCTTCAAGCTGGAGACTCAGCGATCAGAGATAAAGGCCGGACTTAGAAGCTGCACCACTTGAATACTCTGTTAGTATGTCTCATGGTGAAGGTGAACAGCTTGGCCTGGTGGTGACACATAACGATCCTGCTCCCACCTAATTTGAGCACTTCTGGAAGGAAATCAGTCCTGAATATTCATTGGAAAGACTGATGATAAAGCTGAAACTCCAATGCTTTGGCCACCTGATGCGAAGAACTGACTCACTGGAAAAGACTCTGATGCTGGGAAAGATTGAAGGCAGGAGGAGAAGGGGATGACAGAGGATGAGATGGTTGGATGGCATCACCAACTCAAAGGACATGAGTTTGAGCAAACCCCAGGAGATGGTGATGTACAGGGAAGCCTAGCATGTTACAGCCCATGGAGTCGCAAAGAGTTGGACATGACTGAGCGACTGAACTGAACTGGAAGGATACTCAGCATTTGTTACAGAGGAGAAAAGGACTGGGCATTGGTGAAGAGCAGGAATGTCTATCATAGCAGCAAACACAGAGCCCAGGATGTACCAGTGGGTGATGAGTTTGTGGTGGGAGACGCGGCTGTTTGTGAGGCTGAGGACTCAGCACTTCTTAGGGGCTCTGGCTTGCCATGTCAAGGACCCCTAGTCTATGATTGGAACAGGACCGTCCTGAACAATCCCACTGTGCCCAGGGAGACTTGACCAGTGCTCAGCTCTGGAGGCCGATGGGAGATATCTCTTGCTGAAATTGAGGCTCATCAACATTTGAAAGGAAAAAAACATGCCAATTTTATGTAGGAAGTAGTCTGACTTCTTCCACCTCAATTTTTACCTGTTCAGTAATAGTCAGACAAGAAGTGGTTCATGGAAATCTGGTTAAGATTCAAAGACATTCCTGTGGGTGAGGACGGGGGTGCTTGGAGGAGGCTCTGTTGCCAAAAGACAATTAGCTGTGAAGAGAGAGATTTCAGGATCACCGCTCCTCACAGTCCCACCTCCAAGCTCCCACACATGAAGGAGGATGAGCTCCGCTCCTGAGCAAAGCCTCTGCTCTGAACAGAGACACCTCACAACCAAGCAGTCCATCAGGAGAAACAGCTTTGGACTCAAAGCCATGGTTACTGCTGAGCTCCTACTTTCCAGAGGAGGCGAGCTGTCCTGTCTGTTGGGCCCTAAACAGTGGTAGGTGAAGAGGGGGTGCCATCCATCGAGAAACATGGTCACTACACTCAGAACCCAAGGAACAATGGGGTTCCAGGGCCCTAGACTCGAGATCAACTGGACCCATCATGCTCACTGGCTGGGGTACCATCATGTAGGGAGTCCCTGACTTTGCTGATTCCCAAATGGTTAAAGCTCTGGGTAGTGGTCTTGAGAGTTTTAATGGTTATATTTGTCCTAGATTACTTTTTTGACAAATGGAACAACAGAACATCATTCAAATTGGTGCAGATTTGTACCGGGGATCATTTTAAGCCCTTTGACAGATCCTGCAGCTTCTCAGTCTTACAGGGACGTGAGGTTCATTCCTGTATTCACTCTTTCAAAATATTTTGAGCCCCTAGGCTCTGATTCCAGACAGGAAGACACGGAGGAACATTCCACGTTTTGCATCTCCGGCATCTGCCTTGTCTGGTGGGGTCCTGGCAAACTCTATCCCCAGCGTTGAGGACAGCTGGTGGCTTTTCTCTGCCTGTTCACTTGGCCTCTCTGTCTGCCTCACTGAGTTCCCTCTCCCTGGATCCTCTCCTCTCCTGGGGTCCCAGGTTTCCAGACTCTTCTCAAACCACACCTCAGGACAGTCTGCATGGTCTCTCCCAGCCTGACCTTTCCCAGTGGATGGTTCTCAAATCCATCCACCTTTTGGCATCACCTTCTCCGTGGTGACCTCGCCCACATTATCCCCCAAATAGCTCTGGTCCTGACCTCTTGACCCCCTCAGACCCCCAAGCTCTTCTGGGCCCCATCTGCATAGCCAACACCTCCAGACCATGCTCAGAGCCATTATCTTCTTCCCAGACCTCTATTCGTGTTTCCTTCTGAATTCCTACTTTGAACAAGATCCCACAGCCTCCCAAATGCCCCCTCCAGACATTCCAACACCATCACGTCTACACACGTGGCCCAAGTCACCCACCTCTCACCCATCTAACTCACCTCTGGATCTTGAACCATTCCTCAGAATCTCATCCACCGCCTCCATCTGGCTGCCTGTAAGTCCAAGCTAGAGACAACACTCGGACTCTCCCAGGGCTCCCTGCTGTGGACCTCGCTCTGCACACCACCTTCTGCATGACCTCTAAACTAGAGTCATTTCTATCCAAACAGCACCTCACGTGTGAGGTCATGTCACAGCTCAGCAGGGTCTGACGCCTTCCCAGCACCTTTGACGTTGCCCGTGCACACACTCCCTGTCCCGATGCCCCTCTGGGGTCCTTCCTGGCCCTCCCCCACCACATGCTCTGTACTGAGTGCCCACCGGGAGCCCCTCTCTGCGGCCAGCCAGCGCCCTTTCTCTGTCATCCACGGTCTGATTCCTCCTTCAAGATCCAGGTCAGATGCACCTTTCTAGTGGTGTCTGTATGAATACTCCAGACAAAGGCAGCCAACACCCCTGATGCTTCTCAGAATAACCGAGCATCCCTCTAACGTGCATGCATGCTGGACGCCCTTGTCCTGTTGCTGTGAGAAGCATCATTAGCTGTATTTAGCTTAGAGACATCAGTCAGCACCTATTAGGTGTCAGGGACCTGAAGGTGAGTCAGAAGTGGCTCCGCTCCTGAGAACTGACTGCCGAGTGGCTTTTCTAGGTGCGGAGTCTGTGAGCCAGACTCTGCTGTCTGAGGGGTGGAGCTGCCTCACTTGGTCTGTTGGTGGAGGAAGCAGAGTGCTCCCGCAGCTGCAGAGCCCAGGCAGCAGATGACACTTACTCCCTGGACACAGCTTGTGGCCCCTCCTGGTGTCCCTCCCTCCCTGGACCACGGCTGCCAGGGCGGCTCACAGCCCAGCACCGCCACCCCCTGCATCTTCCGAGGGCAAATCAGGAACCTCATTCTTTCGCCTCCCCCCACCCCGCCCCCTGCCAGCCCACGTGCATCCCGAGGCTTTTCCTTCTGGGCTCTGCAGGATTGAGAAGGGAAATATTTTCTTTACAGAGTTGAAATGAATCTTTGATTCGTGCTACTTGGCAGCACTGTATTCTCAAGCTGTTCTATGTTTTCTTGGCTGCGTTTCTGACATGTAAATTAAATTATCGCTTCTGCTCTGGATAATTTTCTGTATGTGGTTCACAAAGTGAGTGCTGTGTGAAAGTTAGTTCTACACAAGAATTTTAAACGTCTTTCACATTTTGCTCCTTCATGATTAGAATGATCATTTTTCCAAAGTAAGCTGCCTCGTTTACTACAGGATTTCTCCCCCTCCTGGGCAATCAGCTGTGTGTGTGTGTGTGTGTGTGTGTGTGTGTGTGTGTGTGTGTGTGTGTGTGTTTGGAGGAGGCTGAGAGTGAAGAGCACCCCTCCTGACATCTGCGATGAGAAGGTTCTAGAGCCTTCTTTTTAGTGTGAAATAGGGAAGTTGCAGTGTATTTAGGCCACCATCAAACACTTAGCAAACATAACAAAAGCAAAACATTTAATTAAGTAGGCAAACCGGGTCTTCTGCTTTGCCAGGTGATTGTAATATCTGAAAAATAAAAATGGAAAGTCTTTTTGTAAAAAAAGAGCGGCATGAGCTAGAGGCAGGAACTTCCCAGGGGCTTCCCAGGGAGCACTAGTGGTGAGGAGCCCACCTGCCAACGCAGGAGATGCAAGAGACACGGGCTCCATCCCTGGGTTGGAAAGACCCCCTGGAGAAGGAAATGGCAACCCACTCAAGTATTCTTGCCTGGAAACCCCAAGGACAGAGGAACTTGGCAGGCTACTCTCTAAGGGGTCACAGAGAGTCGGACACGACTGAGGCAACTTAGCAATTTAGCAGAGTCAGAATCACGGAGCTTGAGCATTTGAAATTAGAGTTAGTGATGTCTGAACTAAGCTGCTTCACTTAACTGAGTGACTTGAGTGAGCTCCAATTTCTTCATTTAAAACATTGCCATAGGCAAAACTATAATTCAAAAAGATACAAGTACCCCTATATTCATAGCATCACTGCTCACAATAGCTAAGAAATGGAAAAACCACGATGTCCATGGACAGATGAATGGATAAAAAAGATGGGGTACATACATACAATGGAATATTACTCAGCCATAAAAAAGAACAAAATAATGCCATTTGCAGCAACATGGATGGACCTAGACATTATCACACTAAGTGAAATAAGTAAGAAAAGGACAAATACCATATGATATTACTTATGTGTGGAATCTGAAACATGACACAAATGCACCTTTCTACAAAACAGAGACAGACTCGCGGACGTAGAGACCAACCTGTGTTCTCCAAGGGGGAGGAGCTGAGGAAGGGGAGGGTTGGGAGTTTGAGGTTAGCAGGTACAAACTCCACTGCATAGAACAGATAATGAACAAGGTCCTGCTTTATAGCACAGTGAATTGTATTCAATATCCTGGGATAAACTGTAGTGAAAATGAATATTTTAAAAGAATATGCATGTGTGTATATATGCATGTATACAAACATATATATATATAATTAAATCACTTTAATTATATATATAATTGTCGTACAGCAGAAGTTAATACAACACTGTAAATCAACTACATGTCAATTTAATAAAAACAAACCTGTCACAGGATTAAAGACAGACCGCCTGTCTCCTCTCTCAGGCGTTCAGTTACCGCAAACAGTCTGAGGTTGGAGAGAGCTCTGTCCAGGGTGCTGGCCGGCCGCTCCCTTCTCAGTCTGAGGTTGGAGAGAGCTCTGTCCAGGGTGCTGGCCGGCCGCTCCCTTCTCAGTCTGAGGTCGGGGAGAGAGCTCTGTCCAGGGTGCTGGCCGGCCGCTCCCTTCTCAGTCTGAGGTCGGGGAGAGCTCTGTCCGGGGTGCTGGCCGGCCGCTCCCTTCTCAGTCTGAGGTCGGGGAGAGAGCTCTGTCCAGAGTGCTGGCCGGCCGCTCCCTTCTCAGTCTGAGGTCGGGGAGAGCTCTGTCCAGGGTGGCTGGGCCGTGCTGGCCGGCCGCTCCCTTCTCAGTCTGAGGTCGGGGAGAGAGCTCTGTCCAGGGTGCTGGCCGGCCGCTCCCGTCTCAGTCTGAGGTTGGAGAGAGCTCTGTCCAGGGTGCTGGCCGGCCGCTTCCTTCTCCGCTGTGCCGCCTGCTGGGCTGTGGGTGTGCCACCCGCCCCCCGTCCCGCCCTTCACAGCACAATCTTATCAGGCATTTGGGTTTCCAAGCCTATGTCTATCTCGCTGTTGACAGGGGTGTGCTTCTTTCTCTTTAACAGTATTCAACATCACTAATTTGGAATAAATGGAATTCTGTAGGAAAAAGTGGCAAGTGACGTGTGCCAGATCATCTATTTTCTTCATGGGCTATTTTCAAATAAACTTTCTGAAAAACACTTAAAAAGCCCACCACTTTGTGAAGCGCAGAATAAGCTTTCAGAGCACAGTCTATAACATAACGTAATAGATGGCAACATCGAGCCACGGGCCGAGGGAGCAGGCAAGGCAGCCTGCCCACCTGCCTGCTGCCCTCCCAGCTCTCGTCTGCAGAGACTCGTCCTTAGTGAGTTCAGGCCCTGAATTTCTACCACCTTCTCTAAGTGACGGAACAGAGAGCTGCTGATTTTGGGGGGTGACATGTCCGTTCCCTTTGCTAAATTTATTTAGTTTATTATAAATGAAAAGGTAAACCTGCTGCTAAAGAGCTAATGTGCACTGGATACAACAACACAAGGTGTCTGTCCCCACACAGGGTCTTGGGAAGACTCACAAAGCTTTCAGGATCAATCGTGACTGTTTTTTTTCATATGCAAGAACACACACGCAAACAGGAATGCCAGATTGTTCAAAAAAAAATGCACCGATGATGAGACCCTCAGGGTCGCAGGCGTGTCTGCAGCTCCAGTCACACCCTGGGACCCTGGGACCCACAGGGCTCTCTCCCCATCCACCTAGGTCGATCCATTTGTATTTCTTGAATTCCAGTAAAATAGTTTAACCATTATTCTATTGGTACATTTATATATTTTCGTAGGGTTTTTGGTGACATTCTACATATATTTTGTTAAATATGTTAAGCATTCAGAACAATTCACACATCGTAAAAGTATGGAGTGAAGAGCGTTCACAAAACAGACAGTTTGTGTAACCTCAGCCAGATCAAGGAACAGTCGTCACCATGTTTACAGGAGCCCCCCGCTGCCCTGCATCCCAGAGCCCACTTCCTGTCCCCACATTCACCGCCCCCAGGACAACCTAAAACCGACGTGCGAAGCAGAGTCCACCTGCCTAGTCTGAGGCTCTGTGCAACTAGAACCACCGTGTGCATTTGTGTTTATCTTGCAGCCATGATTAGGGTTTCTGATACTTGCTCCTGCCACACATGTAGCCCAATTGGTCCTGTTGTGATGCTCATCACCATGGATGGGCATCTAGACTGCCCCTGTTTGGTACTGAAACCAGTAATACTGTCATGAATATGACAACCCATGCCCTTTGGTGAACCTGTGTACAAATTTCTGTATGCAGAAATTTTGGGTTCTTTTCCAGGAAGGGAATCGCTCTGTTATATGGGGTTTTCAGGTTGTAGACCTGTCACACAGATTTCTAAGAGTGGCTGTGAGTTCCCTTCCTCCTACAGGAAGCAGAACATAAGGGTTCCAGTCGCTAGAGCAACTAGAGGTTTCCTCAGTCAGTATCATCTGCCGTTTCCATTTTAATAGTTTTATTGCATGTGTAGAGGTACAATACCGTATCCTAAGGTTATTGAACTATAATTTACATGTTATAAAATATACTTTTTATAAGTGAATATCTGGGTGAGTTTTGACAAATACACATTTTCATCACCTTTAAAAGATCCTGACGCTCCCTGTGGTCAAGTCTCACACCCCTATGTTGGGGCAACCTCTGACTGACTCATCTCTCTCTCTAGCTTGGTTTTACTGTTCTAGAATTCCATATTCAAATGAGAGCAATTATGCAGCATGTACTTTTTTGTTCCTGGCTTCTTTTTGTTGAGAAGCGTGTTTTTGCTAGTCATTCACGCCGCCGTGTGAATTGATACTTTATTCACTTCTATTGCTATCACTCCACTGTATTATGAATATTACAAAAAAATGGTTAACTGTTTTGCTCTGTTGGGAGCCTTGAGACCATTTCTGGTTTTACATTGTTTTGAGTGAAGCTGATGTGGACATTAGTGAACACTCCTTCCCTGAGCTCAGATGTTCTGTCCTAAGTAGACGCACAGGAGAGGGATTGCTGGGTGATGTGGTGAATGTGTGTTTAACTTCGTCAGAAATTGTCGAAGTGTTTTCCAACCAGGCTGTCGGGTCTTACACTCCCAACCCCCCAGGGATGGATTTCTTGTTCTTCCACGTTTTCACTTTACTGGGTGTCATCATTAATAACATGTTTTAGCTTTTTTAGTAGTGGATAATGGTAGTTCATTGTGGCTTTTGTTCTGGGTGGACTTCTAAGGAACAGTTTTAGATTCACAATAAATATTGCATGGGAAGAGCTTGTTGTGTTTTAAACTCTCATTTCTGACGTTATGTGTCTTCTCTGTGTTGACTGGTCATCCAAACACCTTCTGCTGAGAAATACCTGCATCTGCCTGTTTTTAATTAGGTTGCTATGGACTGAGTATTTGTCCCCTACCCCTCAAATTGACATGTTGAAGTCTAAATTCCAGTGTGACAGTGTTTGGAGGGGAGCTTCACGGACAGGATGGGGTCTTGAGGGGGGGCTTCATGCAGGGTTGGTGTCATTATAAGTGAGGGAAGGACAAGAGCTCTCTCTGCACCTGTGAGGCCAGAGCAGAGGAGGCCCTGCCGCCTGTAAACCAGGAAGATGTCCTTCTCCCAGGAGCAGACCTCCTGGCACCTGACCTCTGTCCTCCAGACCCCCAGCCTGTGGGGAATGGATGCGTGTTGTCTAAGCCATCCCATCCGTGCCATTGTTATGGCAGCCTGAGCCAGCGGGGATGTCGGTCACAGCCCTCATCTTCCAATGCCCCTTGCTATGTACTGAAAGCAAGGTTTCCCCCAAGTACCTGTATTGTCAGTATTCCCTCCTAACCTGTGCCTTCCTCTTTCTTGTTTTCATCGTATTGACAAAGGGTAGAAGCTTTTTTTTTTTTAATTTTCAAGACCAACTGATCAATTCCTTTCCTTATGATTAAGTATGAATAAGAAATCTTTGCCTAATCCAGGGCTTTCTCCTCTGTTTTCTTCTAGGAGTTATATACTTTTACCTTTTACCCTTTGGTCTATTCTGTTTCAAGCTACGGTTTGTGTAGGCAATGAGGAAAGAGTGAGCAATGCATCAGTTGTTCTGTAACCTGTCTGACTTTATGCTATTTCAGAGCAGGTCTACTGCAGCTACTTCTGATGGGTGGTCCTTCTCAGTCTCTAATGAGGCCAGCGAGTGTTCAGAGTAGCCTTTGGGGTCCTATAGCTGGAGGTGAGATGCCTTGTGAGCTTAGGATCTGTTCCACATGGACCCTCAGAGACTGGACTTTGTACACCCCGAGTTTAATGGTCAGGCAAGGACACAAGAGGACCCTGGAGCACATTCCGGAGCGCTGTATCCAGAAAGAGACGCTCTCCCGGGAGGGCTCTGCCCTGTGAATTCCAGCCACCTCAGTCCCCAGATCCCTTTTCCTGTTTCGGAAAACCCTCCTCCACCCCTCACCAAATTTCGTCTCTTCCCACCGCTGCTACCTTCTCATCCTGGGGCCCCAGTTGTAGACATCTGAGAGCTTCACAGTGTGTTGAATTTCCCTATATTTTCTCTGAATCTTTGTCACTGTGCTTCAGTTTAAGTATGCCCTGTTGACCTGGCTTCTGGTTTCCAAATGCATTCTTCTGCGCTTTAAAATCTGCAGTTACACCCACCCAACAAATTCTCCATTTCAGTTAATATTTTTTCAGTCCTAAAATGTCTATTTAATTCATGTTTATAAATTTCCATTCTTTGGAAGTGATATTGCCTATTTTTTTCTTTTTCTTTTTTTGCATTGGAGCTAAAATTGGTATGCAACTGTATTCTCCAAAATGTGTTTTCTACAAACTGGCCCCAAGAGATGACTTGAAGAAAAAAAAAAAAGAGGTTTGTGGATTGTGGATATCTAAAACTAGGCAGTTCTTTACAGGATTTCCCTCTTAGGAATCTAAAATGCCTATTAGCTGTAGAACGTTTGCCACAAAGAAAACTACAGATTTATTTTTTCACACAGTGTTTCCAAAACTTCAGCACAGGTAGCCTCTATCGTTGCCCCTGGACTTGCTGTCAGACCCTCCTGGGGAAAGTGCACATGGCTGTTGGGGTCGAAGAGTGAACTGCACGGACGCCAGCAGGGAAGCGGGGTTCCCAGGTCTCCACACCCTTGGCAGGTCCTCCCAACCCTGTGCATCTAGGCCGATGGCTGGGAACCAAAGACACCCTCGCGTCCCTCTCGCCTGGACGTTTGTGGGTGTCTTTGCAGCCCTCTAACCCCTCCAGTCCCCGCACCAGACACCCTTTCACTTCAACCGTCGACAATCGTGGGGCATCCTAGAGAGGCTGGTGTGCAGATGAAGGTTGAGAGGATCTGGAGGGGGTGGGTGGGCAGCACCGCTGTCCCTCTGCAAGGGCCTTGCCCCCACGGAGCAGGCACTGGCTTCCCACACTGTTTTCAGAAGCTCCCTCTCTGCTCCAGGACTTTCATCCTCCGGCTCCACGTCAGCTGACCCAGGTGGCTGACCCACCCAAGTTTTCACCAAGTGCCACGGAACCCTCATTTCAGGCTGGTATTTTTCTCCTCAGCACAGTAAGATTGCCAAGAAACCCGAGTCTCAAGCCTCCGTGTGCAGCAGGGCCTGCCATGGCGTCTGGGAGCCAGCTCGTCCGGGCCCTAGGGGAATGCCAGGGGGCTGAGCTGTGTGGGCGAGCAAGGGGCCCGGACACGGGACTCAGGACAGTGGCTGCGACTGATGCTCTAACGTGTAGGGGCTCCAGGGAGAGGGGTTCTCCCGGGGCAGGTCACTGCCTGAGCCAGGAGCAGTGGACGTGGGGCCATACAGGGTCAGGAAGGCCCTCTGCCCCCGACTCCTGCAGCCCATCCCCCACAGGGAGGCCGCGGGGCTCCTGACGCCTCCCTCCTAGGAGGGGCCCCGCGGCCTCCCCCGGAGCCCTGGGGACACAGAGGCCTCTCCCGCCGTCTCCAGTGAGCACCCACCCAGCGCCTTCCACCCCACCCCCTCCTCCCTCAGGTTAGTTCCAGCCTCGGCTGCATTGGCTGCTCTTGGGGTCACCCGGGAGCCCTAAAACGCTGCTGCCCAAGTCCCTCCCCAGAGATTCTGAGCTGATTGGCCCAGATGTGACCCAGCGCCAGGGTTTCCCATCTTCCCAGGTGGTGCTGTTGGGTTGTCAAGGCCGAGAACCACTCTCCCCCAGGAAATCTCCCTCGCTGCACCCTCTGTCCTCAGTGAAGGGCTGGGGCCCTGCCGTCCTGTGTGTGCCTCTGGGATGGACTTGATCAACCGGCCTCAAAGACGGACTCTCACCCCGCCCCGCCAGGATGTGCACAAAGGCTGCAATCAGTGTGGGGGTGCAGAGTGGGGCGGGGGATACCCCCTTGTGG